>RSEF01000008.1:31234351-31263608 GCA_003993805.1 Himantopus leucocephalus | reverse complement strand
TGATTGTAGCTGTACCACACACTCTGGGTCTGTGTCTCTCTGAGGAGACAGCTGCTGCTTGACACCCTCGCAGTGTTTGTGACTAGTGACTTCTTCTGGGTGCGCATGAAGGAAACGTGTCCCTGGATGCCTCCTCTTGCTAGTTTTGTGTTTGCCAGAACATCTCCAGGATAACCAGAGATCAACTGCTCCAACTAATGACTAATCTTGATAAATTATGTGTTGTCCCTATCCACCTGGCACTGGTGGATGTCAAAGGCCTTTACACCTTCTCTCATGTGTTTTCAGTAGCTACGCTGTGACCTCCTAGAATCTTACTAACCTTATTTTTTGTATCAATTCCTTCCTGGGTCCTTTGAACTGAGACCCTGATAACGTTGAGAATGTCATTGGAATGAATTAGGGGGCCAAGAACGTAGTGTTGTCCTCTGCTGCCGGCCTCAGTCACGTTCTACAGGTTCTCACCCCAGCTGCTTCTCCAGGAGGCTTGTTACCCGTCACTGGACACGCTTTCCATTAAGAAAAACATGAGACTTCTTAAATACTTGGACAAGCCACAGCTACCTCCTCTCTTAACCCCATTTTGATTGGCACTGGCAGTGCACTGGTCTCTAGGTTTTTGGCTGTGAATTTATTCCTTTAATTAAGCTGTAGCGGAGAAAGCTGTATGTGAATTCTGACAATTATGCACAGCGCATTTTCTGTTGTTTTCCAGCACCAAACATGAAGCACTTGGCAAAGCTGGAGGTTACAACCATGCTGTTGAACAGTAAATGTAGTGAGCTTTACCTGTCTGTGTTGGGGGTTTTTTAGGGAAAAATAACTGTAAATGGATGCACATTGTAAACCTGATACTGTTTAATTTGAGAGAGCTGATAAGGTGTAGATGATCTGAAACACAAAGTAATTAAAGTAACTTCCATGCAAACTGGAATGACGTTTTGTCAGTCAACTGCTGCAGAACTAAGAATCTGGAAGAGCAAGTGTAAAATATATAACCTAAGCAGGCTCAGATTAATGGTGAAGATTTCTGTTCCTGTTAACTATCACAGGTGAGACCAATTACATGTTTGCTCATGAAAATGATTTAAATCCTTTCTTTAAAAGGAGGAAGAGGTTTGTCCAAGGCTAAGTGTTCACTTTTATACCTTTTCCATTGCCTGAGTGAGGAAATGTGCCAACCAACCCAAGCTGTAGTTTTCCGGGGGAATGTGTGGCAGGATGCACAAATGACCTGACAAATTGGGTGCCTGAATTGGCTACATGGGATTATCTGTTATGAGTAAGAACACTGCTCTGACAGAGCAATATTGATTATTTTTTTCGTACGTGTCATTGTATTATGTCATTTTCATTCTAGTTACATGAAAATCACATATACTAATGTTTGTTTGGGTTCTGTATTTAACAAGGAGGTTACCTGTGACTGAATTACAATGGGTGATACTGGCCAGCGGCTACTGTGCCCGTAGTTGCCTCTGGACACGGGCACAGAGGCATCTGCAGAGGCATCTAGACACGGGCGCAGAGGCATCTCTGCGCAGCGGTGAGCAAAGACCCCATCCTGGCTGTCAGATGCTGGTGACTCACGCGAGGTGAGGTGCTTAGTCACAGGCAAATTCATGGCAGAGTCAGGTGGCAGCTAGTGCTAGTCACAGCCAGGTGACGACACACCGCCGAACAAACAAAACAGCCTGGCCACAGCTGAGCTAGCCTGTCCACACAGATATCTTCGCAGAGATTCCTTCATCCTGCATCTCTGTAGCAGCATAAAGCCTTTTCTCATCAGGTTGGATGTAAAGGGTGTGTGAAATTGTAAGACTTTTTTGCGTTGGCTTCTCTTTTCTGTGGAGTCGCCCCAGAGGTCTCTGCCTGTGCAGAATAAGTTGGCTTATTGAATTCATCTGTACAATATTAATCTGTAGCTCTGAAATGAGAAAATAATCACAAGTAATACAGATTGGTCTAACATATGTGATTACTCACTATGGATAATATAGAAGGCATTTAAATGTTCTCTGAGAAATACTCTAAATCAAGCACAATCAAAGTTGCTAAGGAAATTACCATTATGAAGAAAGTGTCTTACATCATGCCCTGAGGGCTTGTAGTATATAAATTTATTTCGTCATATTTATCTACCAGGAGATAACAACATAAATACCCGTGAGAAAAAAATGGGATTGTGGCATGACAAGAAATTGTACTTTTTGGCTTAGATACTAAAAAGTGCAAGGAACTCAGGTAAATTGTGTCTCTGTCTTTCTATGGTGTGGTTTACTGTGGAAAAACAATGTACCAAATCCAGTTTAAGGACTAAATGGCAGGTGAAAGGCATCAGGCTTCCTCTTACTACTGACTTCTTTGTCTGTGTTCCGAATGCAAATAATTTTTCTGTGGCAGAGGACACCTTGTAGTGCCCTGCTCAAATGGTACAATGACCCGGTTGACGTAGATGACTAATTAAGTGTGAACAGATGGGCATCCAAGCCACTCAAAACTCTCAAGGTATCTTTCTTAAAGATGGAGTTGATTAATTTCTGACTAATCTGAAAAGTATTCTGGATCTTCTTGACCTTGTTAGAGGTACTGAATGTTCTAATAGGCCTAAAAATTTACGGAATACAGAGGCTGCAATTGTTGGCTGCTAAACTAAACACTAATATACAAGCTGTTTATTGAATGAGGAATAGCCTGTTCGAAAGCGACTGGATGCTTATGAAATGGGAAGAGCTCAAAAGTTCGCCTTTTGTATAGGATGGGTCCTGTTCAGCCTTTGCTGAGCTCCTAGATGTGGGTAATTTTTCTGTGCTGGTGTCCTGACTCTCTAAAATAAATAAGGACGGGCTTTTCCAGTTGCTTCTTTCTTTTGCAGTTGGCTCAGCTCTTGCAGTGCAAACCGAAGGGTTGCTAGGTGCTGTGCTTCTGTCTTCTGTGACCATTTATAACGCTCCAGAACGTCGCTTCAAAGGCCTATGCAAGAGCTACTGGTGTCTGCCCTTCAGAAAATTTCAGAGCCCGCTACATCTCTGGCAATGGAGATACAAACTATATAATTTTAAACTACTATATAGAGAAAAACCTTATCTTCCAATGGTAATATAAATTGCAGTGAATTGTTGTTGTTATTTTTTGCCTCTTAAATGTGGGAAATTTGTCATGCAAACCAGTAATTAGTGATGTATTCTGCCTCTCATTCAGCATCTCAATACTGGAAACTACCAGGAAAGTATAAGAAAAAATCCTCAAACGTGTCATTTAAAGTTTTCTGTCATGGGGCCATCTTTTAGAAGCTCTTGCTTGTGAGACAGCAGACGTTGCAGTTGAGCAAAGGCAGGCATCTTTTGTTTTTTACTTGAAAGGATAGAAACTGAACACCAAAAAGCCTCCCACTTCTGAGCCAAAGAGACTTTCCTGCATCGGGCTTTGCTCAGCCTTCTATTAAAGAAGACATTATTAAGGGAGGGTTGAAGAAGTTTACTACATCGGCATCTCTTCACAGCTTCCAGATAATATTTCTTTGCTCTTATTATTATATTATTAAGTGCTCAGTTAGTACTGCATATTTTGGAGGTTGGATCACTGTCCCGTGTTGTGGCTTTCCTTTACTGCGTTGTAGGAAGATGTGGCTGATCAAATGCACATCAAATTAGAACGGTGAATTATTATTCAGGCTAAAACTATTTTAAAGTGTCAGAATTTGGTATGATAGTTTAAAAATGTCAGTCATAGCCTCTACTTAAACATATATCTATCATCAGATTTGCTGCTACTCTGAGGGAGCTAAAGGTAAAATTGGGACTAGGATGGGGTAGAATTAACTAATACTGATTCTGCCTCTAACGTAATCAGCAGTACTTGGTTGTGGAATGGACATAGTGTGTCTCTTGGTTGTGGCAGAAAGGAAGTAAAGAAGGCATGAAGGACATATTTTATCTTTTCCTCTCACGTCAGTCTCTTCAGCTTATACTCTTCACCTTTCTTTTCCCTTTTTCTCCATGTCTGTCTGTGTCTAGAGAACTAACTCCACCCCTGGAAAGATGTACGTTCTCTACCACACACACATCCTTATGTATAACACTGGCTTTACAGCTTTTTTTTTGTTTTCATGGAATCTTTTCCATGTTTTAGCAATGCTGCATCCAGCTCTTCTTTTCACATCACTGTCACCTTTCTAGCTCTTTCTCACCAGCCATTGCTCTGACTTAGAGCCTTGGCTGTTGTTCCCCGTCCTTACATTTTCATCCACAGTGACTTCTGTTTTCATGTTGAAGCATTATTATTTGGCACCTGTTTTCCTGGCTGCTTCCCCTTCTACAGCTTCCAGTTCATTGATGTGTTTTTTGTCTTGCTCTGAGTTTCCTCCTAGACATTCTCTTTTGTTTGATTCATTTACCTCCCCCTCGCATCTTCACCTGACTCCCATTGCCTGGGTTGCTCTTATGTATTCCCAGAGCTGGCTCATCTCAGCAATTACATCTTCTGCCTTAGGCCTCGAACTGAAGATCACATCCATGTCAGCCCTGTGACATTTCCACTGCAAATTTATTCCCTCCTCTACTGTAGTCTTTTAACTGAGTTATTTTCCAGTGCAAGTGACTATTCCCATATTCTTCACTCTCTCTTCTACCTTCTCATTGCCTCTGCTTCTCTCTACTCGGATGTCTTTATCGGTTTAGTCCAAGAGAAAATTGTAATTTTATAGCTTTTTTTCTCCCTTACCTTGGTTTACTTTTCCCCTTTTCCTCAAAATCTTTTTCTTCTGTCCTTTCGCAAACACAGATGTTCCTCAACTGCTCTGTTCCTCTAAACTCAGCACTAGCTTCAGTGACCCAATTCTAATTATAATTTCTAGTGTCCTGCATGATCACTCCTACTTTCATCAACCCTTTTCTTTTATAATGGAAATATGATTTAGCTGACCTGTTACAGGGGGGACAATGATTTCACTGTCTCCTGCTCAGGATTGTATTGTCCTTTCATCTCTTTCTGGGCTAGTCAGCTTCTAGAGTTTCTCTCCTGGAAGTCCATCGTAGATTCTCTCCCAACCCGTCTTCTACCCAGTACATTTGGCAGAAGTCCAAACGTTAAGTAGCGACAGTGCTGTGAGATTCCATAATGTTGCTGGCCCAATAAGGCTTTTTACATCAAATGTGTTCAAAATTATAGTGTAAAAGAAAGGTACTGGTTTCTGAGGCTCAGATTAAGTCCTTCCCTTGTGCATCCTCAACTATTAATAAAGGCTCTAGAGACGGCCATCTCTCCCGAGTGACCTTTGCAAACCTGTGTTTGCACAGATGCCTGCCTTAAACCAAGCAAACGCTGGTATGTATGAGGGACCATCAAAGCCCTTCCAGGACTACCAAGTACAAAGGAATAGACTCTATTGCTTCAGGAGCACATATTGCACGTTCGCATTTAGATCGAAAATTGTTTGAGTAACAATTAAAAACAGGTATGGAGGATTTGTGTGTTATATTTTATAATGGTTGGCACAAGTAATAGCCTTAATTTTTTAATTGTTTGAAAGTTTGAAAAAGATCTTTAGTTTTGCTTTTAAAGGCAGAACACTAAAAGCCAGGATTTCTGAAAAGGAGACTCTGTACTTGATTAAAAATATGTTTCCCCTAGGTTTCCTTCCTTTGAAAAAGAAGTAAAAGTAGTTACCAGCAAATCACAATCCCTTGAAATAATTTTTCTAATTAATTTGCTGTCAGGTTAGCATTATCTTTTTGGGATGCCTTGCTAATGTGTACGGATGGAACAATGACCTAAGTCACAGAGGGGAGCTTCCTGACTGTTTTTATCTAAATGTGCTTCTACAGAGTGTGCTGTATGGAAGAATTATCCAATTACTCTGCCACTGACTGAAAGTGCTGTTAAAAGTCAACTACGCACTCTTCCTTTCCTACTGAAGCATGTAGGACATTTCACAGTTGCCTCTTCCCTGGTATTTTATTTTATCCTGGCAATTACGGCTTAGAAACAGGTAAATAATAGGGCCACTGTAAAGAAAAAGTATGTATTCTTGTTGCTTAGCAATTGCTCTCGACGCAATGATGATCAGCCTTTGATGGGGAATTGCATGCTTGAAAATACTGTTTTCCACCTATATAGGTTATTCTAATAAAATATATTAAAATGTATTAAACCCCTCTGCAATCGTAGGCACTTTGGCAAGCTAGGAAGCTTGCGTGAAAACTGCCCTAAGGGTACTTAAACTTTTGAGAATTTCCTTAATTGTCCTTGTTCTTCCAAGCGGTTTCATTTTCCTGCCAGTGCTACCAGGCCCTTTTCTTTAGTCATCTTTTCTTCCTCCTCAAACTCTTCCTTTGTGTTACTGGCCACTTTTCTGATGAGCTGAAATGACTTGTTACTTTTGGAGTACCGATCCTATTGCACACAACAGTCTGTAATGACAGACAAATTATTGCATTACGCTGTGTTACTGGGACATAACAAGTTCAGGAAAGAACGAGATGCCTATTGACCATTTTTGTTTGTATATAAGGGGGACTTGAGTAAACTGGTCCTTGTACCTGGTGATCTCTCCAGGCGTTCTGGCACCCTGGGTGTTCTGTCCACCTTTGCCTCCTGTTGCTGACAGTAACCTCAGCAAATATGGCAAAATTCATTTTTCGGAATTATTGCCAAGTTCATTCTGATACCAAGCTTTCACGCCAGTTAGCTCAAGTCTCTTGAGATGTTCTTCTTCTCACCTCTTCTTGGCTCATCCTGGAGTAAAGCAGCATGTTTTGACAGAATTCCAATACTACAAATCACCAGAGAGTATATAAACTTTGGCTGCCTGGTCCTCTGTGTGTGCAACATCAGAAGATGGCAGCATGAAGGATGATAGCTGAAACAGAAAGAGAGCTGCTCTACAACCTTATCCAGGTAACGGTTAGCTCCAAGATCTGGGAGGTATTTAACAGAAGAAATGACCTGTGCTAATGGTGAAAATACTCTGAGGTTGTGTACCAAGTAATGACTGTCCTAGACCTCAGCTTGGAGAAGCACCTGCATTCTGGCTACCCAAAGCGATGGGTGGCACTTTGTCTTTTCATTCTTTATGCTTCCACAAGGGAGAGTGGAGGCTTCCTTCTCCCCACAGTCTCCTTTTTCCACCTTATTAGCTCAGCCTTTCTTGCATTTCTTTGCTCCGTCAACAGCCTTTGCACATCTTACAGCAGCAGTACCTTCTACAGGCTGTGGGACTGACATCTCATTACTAATTTATGAATGTCCGAATAATGAGAAGCACTTCCTTAATGGACACTGCTTCTGAAACATCTCTGAATTCAGGTAAGGAAAGGAGATACTCAGTATGAGGAGCATACCATTGTACAGTATGTTTTATTGCAGAGTGCTTTTAAAAGGTGGCTTTCCCTTTATTCTCCTTGCAATTTTAATAGCTTTATGAAAAGGCATGGAAATGTTTCTCTAGTATCAGATGTATTCTCACAGACCCCCTCCAATATCCCATTTTGCTTCCCTCGTGAGTTAGAAAGTTCTTTTTTTCGTTTGGAATTCCAGATTCTAAGCATTTGTGTGGATTTTGTTTGTCATTCAGCAAAGCTCTCAAGCTTCCCTTTGTCTTTCACTGGCTGTCAGTACAGCCGAGATGTGGAATAACAGATCACAGTCTAAGA
Source organism: Himantopus leucocephalus (assembly GCA_003993805.1). Taxonomy (NCBI): domain Eukaryota; kingdom Metazoa; phylum Chordata; class Aves; order Charadriiformes; family Recurvirostridae; genus Himantopus; species Himantopus leucocephalus. Next base: position 31,255,956 of record RSEF01000008.1, on the reverse strand, counting down.
CGTCATAATTCCTAAAGCATTAAATGTTCCTGTTCTGCTACTGTGTGAACCTCTCAGTATCAGAGAACACTGCAATTTCCAGTATCCTTAGGTTAGGCTCAGGTAGGTCTTTCTACTTAAAAAAAAAATAATAAACAAATAGATGCGAATGGTGAAGAACATAGCAGCAGGTCAGGTAGAATGTCTGGTAACTCCTCTGTAGTCTCTGCTATAGGGAAGCTCTCAATAGAAAGCCTTTTGCTTGAAGCTGACAAAGGCATGCTAATGTTTTTGTAAAGTGTTTTGGGATATATGAGTGAAAAGAACACCGGAATAGATAGGGACTGGGGGGGATTTGTTGTGTAATTGATGCCTATACTGTACACTCAACCTCCTGNATAAAGTGTTTTGGGATATATGAGTGAAAAGAACACCGGAATGGATAGGGACTGGGGGTATTTGTTGTGTAATTGATGCCTATACTGTACACTCAACCTCCTGCACACAGATCAGAGCGCCTTCACCGCAGGCTGCCTGGGTATACTGTTTCCTTTCCCTTCCTTCTTTAAAAAGAATTATTGTATTTACATTTAAGGGTCACCTACTTTTGACCAGATGCTCTGCCACTCCCTGTAGTATTTATTATATTCTTACTGTTGGCATCGAATCTTGTCTTTGATTTCCTTCCCTAGGTTATTTATTTTTAGCCTTGCAAGTGTAGAGGTTGTTTATGTCCAGAACAAATCGTGGGGGTTTTGTGTTTCTAAATACATACATTGCTTAAATTAATTGGAATTAATTTACACTGTCTTTGCAGGGAGGTGCCAAGTCCCCCACCCTTCAGCGTTTCCCTCTATTTGCTCACCCTGCGCTACCTTCCCCAGCGTCTGGCAGTGATTTTGCCCTGTGACCATACGTAGATCCCAGGACAGCAAAGCAGGCTGCTTCGGCGGTGTTCAGCTTCATCTGTGGAGTGTGCATTTTTGCATGCTTTGTTCTTGCACAGTATTGTTCCCCGCTGTCTTCCCCCCGCCCCAGACCTTTTATTCCCGGCCCACCCCAAGCGCTGCGCACATCTCTATCAGAGCCAGTGCTGCTGCCATCCCAGGGGTTGCTCCGGCTGTGCCCGGGGTGCGCTTGGCAATGCCCAGGAACAATGTCGTGGTGTTAGACGGCTCGTTAAAATTGCACGAGACTCCGACACGCTCATAACACAAGACGGAGCTGAACAGAGTCCAGTTGTCAAAATAATATCGAGCCAATAAGCATGTCATGGGTGGAGCTACTGCAGTATGGGTAAAACTAATTCTGAATGAAGACCTTTTTATTAAACATACTGGGCCTGAATGAATAGGGTTACTTGGCTTGCGACAGACTAGGGAATTCCTTGATTTTATTAGCTCACACTGAAAAATCCAACGTTTTTCTGGGAAGTCTGCGAAGCCAAAATGCTATAGGAAAGGGATTGATCGGGAGCCGGCTGTTATGAATTTTTCATGAGCTGGTGTGCGGGGCTGAATGGCTCCGGCGCGCGTCGGTGTGTGGCTGGCAGGCAAGCTGCATCCGCACGGAGGCTGCTGACACAGAAACACTTTGGCGCATTTTCAGAGGGAGAGCTGGGCTGATAAAGGGTTTTCTGACAGCCCTGGCTTATCGTCCTTCGATTTATGCTGCTGTTGCTTCAGGCAGCCTTTCCATTTGGAGCCCAGCCTTGTGAATGAGCGGGGTAAGCTCTGCCGATTTATCAGCGTTTTTAATCTGCGGCGATGCCTGCGTGATGTGTTTTTGTTACATTTTCTGAATGGTGAGAGCTCGCATAACATCTAAGCTATGACAGCAAAAGATTCTTCTAGGGAACTTGCTACTCCAGAGTCAGAGATTTACATAAGGACTTTCAAAGAACAAATGCATTTGGAGCTCGAGCTTCCCAAGCTGTCTGGGAACAGACCTACGTCTCCAAAAATTTCTCCTCGCAGTTCACCGAGGAACTCTCCGTGCTTTTTCAGAAAGTTGCTCGTCAATAAAAGCATCCGCCAGCGTCGTCGCTTTACGGTGGCACATACATGGTAAGATCTGCTGGGTATCAGTGCGGGTTTACAAAACAGTGTGTGTAGCTGTGGTTTTAACAGGGCAAAATGAGCTGAGATTCGTTCACGGTACTCCCTGCAAGTGTTAAATGAATAGAGCAGAAGGCAGCCAAAGTATGTATAATGCAGTGCCTCGACAATTGTCATTCAGCTTCTGTTCTCCAGCATAAATCCAGCCCATTATTCATGTGTGCCATGGTTAATCTCTGTCGAACAAAGGCAGCAGCCGGTAACTTTCCCAGGCGTTATGTTGTTGTATGTAGAACACATGAATTCATTTCAGAACCTTCAAGACGTGTTTTTTTTTCTTTGCCCCTGTCAGCTCCAATGCAGATGACAGTACAGCGCAGACTGGGTGATTTGGGCAGGGTACTCTTGGAGTTGAATGCTGGAAAGGGCTTTAACTTCACTGTGAAGGGCTTTTAAACAGTTTTTGCTGGCTACAAATGTCCCTTCTTTCAGCCTTTTTTTTCAAGGAAACTCCAACTAAGAGTCTTCTTTTCCCTCCCTTCAAATTACTAACCCTGAATAGTCAATTTGCATGCCATTACAGTTGATTGTGAGCTGCCTCTGACTATCAGTTATCCTGGTTAACCCATGCCATAAACAGTAATCCAAATATGTAATGCAGGAGAATCTATGAGAATCTCATTGGTTCATTTTCTAAATTTACTCTATATGGCTCGCGTACGGTCCACCTTTTAAATTCCAAAAGTCTCTAGAAGTATGCACTAGTTAACTGTGGGAATTAAACCAGAAAACTTTCAGTAATGTAAATATTTTTTAAATCCTGCTGACACTTACCCATATCCATTACCTTCCTGTTCCCTAGACAGAATCTGAGGAGAGGGGATGAGGCTATCCCAGTTGTGTCTGCATGAGTCAGTTGTTTTGGGGGTATCTGAAATGCCCATCCTTGTCTGCTGCTTTTAAAAAATAGAACATTATTTTAAAATGATTGATTTGAGTCATGCTGAAATACTTCAGAGCTGTATTTACTTCTGAAATGAATTTCTAATTACTTGCTTAGAGGGGATTAGCAGCTCTTACAGTTGTTTTGTGCTGTTAAACAGTAAGAAAAATAAGAGGAAAAACTGGAAACTTTGATACCAGGGAATTGTACTGAGTAGAACTGGGATAACTGACGTTTTATATTTTTTTAAACACAGTCTGAAATGCATTTGGAGCATAGCAGCGTTCAATTCAAATTAGAATTCTAGAATCATGCAGACTTTCTGCCCCCCCCCCCCCCTTTTTTTTTTTAAAATCCAAGCAATAATAACAGCCACCCAAACTGGTTACATGCTGTAATGGTTTCAGTGTGTTCTTTAGCTTCCTCTAGCATTTTAATTGGTTGTAGTCAGTAGTGTTTAGGTTTATACACATTAATTCCCTTGAGCATCTGTGGTATCTCTCAGCGTTGGAACAGTGGGGTGCTGCTTGTCTTCCCCCCAGTAGCATGTTTGGAGAAATGCATACTGTGGAAAGACGGTACTGCTGGGAATTAGTAGAGCAGAATGTGGTCAGACTCGACACAGGATATCTGTATTGTTTGGTGAAAAAAATTATATATATCTATATATGTGCACACACGTATTTAGAGAAGTAACTAATTATCTCTTCTTGAATCAACTTATAAAGGGGATGGGATTACTCTAGGTTCATTTTTTAATGGAATGATGGAAGGGTCTCATACTCCTTCCCTTTTTTTAAAGTTTTTAATATCAGGTGGTTACGAAGTGCACCTAAGTGTTTTAACCTTAGATAAGAAGTAGACTGTTGTAGAAAGGAAGAAAATCACCCTTGCAAGGACAGGTTTCCAGAATGTATGGTGCGAGTGCCTGTTTAATGCAGTCAAAACACACAGCAAATCCAGACGTATTTTCAATTTGCTTTAGCATGTTACAAAACAGGAGGGAACTTAAACTATTTGAGTGTGGTACAACATTTCATCAGAATGCCTGTAGAGCTGTTGCATGTGCGTTGTAGGTGGTGTACTTTCAGCTATGTAACTGGATTTGCTTATTAGTTGTAAATGTGTTGTGCAATGCATGAGAACATCATCACCTGGGCTAAGCAAAAATGCCACTTACGTAAGGTGCTTTTTTGTGTTGAGCTGGGAGGTAGCGTCTGGGTACCAAAGGAATTACCTCGGGAGTAAATGTAGAGGAAATACCAACTACACAGCAATACTAAGCAAGGAAACTAGTTCATGCTGTTGGATATCATATAATCTGTAACTTTCATAGCCTCATAAATAGAACAGAATAGAAACAGTAAAATTCCTCAGTTTGGGGGTTAGTGGTACGATAAATTACGATCTTTCATCACCTTTATCATCATTGCTAGTATTGTTACTTGATGAATCTTCTGTTCACTCTCCTGTGCCCCTTATTTTCAATTTTCTGTCTTCCCTTGTTCTTCTCTTTTACTTTTTAACTAATTGCCTTTTCTAGGCATTTTCCTTTTATAACTGAATATATTTCAACTTCTTTCTCCTGATTATGCTGATGAAATCTGTCATCACCAGTCTTCTCCAATATCCAGGCATCAGATCTTATCCAAAACGAAAAAGGAAAACAAAATTTCATGGTGTTTTCTTTTTTTTTTTTAAATAAGGCCATGACTCTAATGCTTCTGTGCTCCAAATCTTTCTTTTCCTCGGGCTCCAATTCTCAGGACAATACATGACCAACACGTCAACACAGTTGCCTTCAAACACCTGTCAGGCTGATCCCTTCCTGCTCCCAACCCCTTGAACAGTTTGCCGTGGCTCCTGTTGCTGTGTCCAGTCTTCAAATGCCTCATTTATACAAAATAACAGTATGAAAACTTAAGCCTTCTGTCTTTTTTCTCCACCAGAATCCACAAGTCTCATTCTTCTTTTCTTGCATGTATCATTTTTGTCCTGGAGATCCTAAAAGCCCTTATCCTATTTCTTCCTTTCTGATCGTTCCCTTTCTATTGGTTGCATTTTGGGGCTTTGGTGAGGAAAAGAGCAGGCATTAATGGACATAAATTTGATGCCTATTAGTAGGCATCTAAATTTTGAACATGTAGTGCATCCTAGTTGCAGAGTTTCCTCTGCAGTCACTGGCGAGAGGACAGCATCTCTGGAAGAAGAGGAGATCCGCTTGGTCCACAGCGCTTTCTTGTGTGAACCGGGGCTATCACAGAGACAGCATGTTCCATCTCCACTGCTCGTGGTCCGTTCTTCCTCGCCCTGGCCTTAGCCCGAGGACTTTCAAAGTGAGAGTTTAAAAACAGCTTTTATTTTCTACAGGTCTGCTATCATTGTTAGTATCAGTGGGGTTAGACTCAAAGCAAGGTCCTTCTCAGCAATGTCTTGCAAGATCCCGAATGTCTTCTAAAAAACGTAGATATTAGTGCAGGCTGCTGCTTATAATACAATTTTATTTAAGTATTTATCTTGAAGGTTACAAGTAGTTCTTCAATAACATTTGTACAAGCTAGATCGCTTACCCAGATTCTTCATGTATAGACGGTCGTTGGCTGTGCTGTGTGATGAGCACTGGCTTTTTAATGAAGTGATTTCTGGAACGTGATGTTTATTGTCTTGTCTTAACAAAGTCTTTAGTCATTTTTTTTCCAAATTAATTCACATTTAGCTTTCATTGATTTAGTGGGTTTAAGCCTGTTTTTTCTTGATACCTGTTATCTAGTTTAAAGAAAATACAGGACAGAACAAAAATGGTATGCTAGGAAATTTTGCTAAGTTTTTTCTTCTTTCTTATCCTTCAATGCAATCGAAATACAGACACATTTGCTTTTTAAAATGCAATGTAAAATCTAAATCATACGCTAGCCTTAATTTTTTGAAAACATGATCTGTTTTCATTACATAATAGCCTTCGGTGGTGGAATTTAATAAGTTAAATAGTATGGCACAATCCAGTCAGAGGGGTAGCAGTCGAGTTTTTTCCAAGCCTGGTGAATAACAACTGTTTGGTTTAATTACTTGGAGCTGCAGAAAGTACTGTAGGCAAATCGAAGCTATCAAATTATGTCACGTTTTGTTTTGCTTTCTGATCATTGTGCTTCTAGAACCAAATAAGAAAGACTAAACCTAGTGGCAACACACACTTGGAATAGTGTTTCAGAAAATTCAGTTTTTTGGAGACAGTCTATATACTTGAAATTGTTGAGGATAACATAAGATCCATGAATTCCTCCAGTCATTGGGTCACGTTACGGTGGTTCATTGGGTCATGTTACAGTGGTGTGTACAGGTTGCAGGAGAGAACATATGCAGTGGAGTGGAGCTCCTGGTGGGACCTTATCCCTGTTGGAGTCCCTTTCAGCACCAAGCCCTACCGTGTCCCACTGCGGTGAGATGGCCTCTGCCCGGCTCTGGCACCCTGTGCACCAGGGCCCCTGATCTCAGCCCTCCTGACCATACTTGGGCTAAAGGAATTGCCTTTTGCTTTTGAGACAAAGCTAGCGTCTCTCACATCTCTCCCTGAAAGTACCATATGATACTCTTTTGGACCCGTTTCAACTCTGCTATATATATATATAGCAGGATGCATTTCCATAGTTCCAGTGTTGAATAACACGCTTGTCTTTATTTCCATGAGCTGGTCTGTTTGTGTTTCTCACTGTTGATGTGATTTCAAGCCTTTCAAGCCAAATAGGATGATTCTCTTGCTTTCTGGAGTTTCTCTTTCAAACCGGGCCTGGTATTGGACACACTGTGTTCCTCAGTTGTCTACTGAAACTCTAAGGAGAAACTATCTGAAGTGAGTAGGGAAAAGGATGGGGAAAATCCAGAAGGTTCCCTTCAGATATATTCTCCCATCTGTCCTGACGGGAGTTCCTGAGCGCTAGCAGCGAGTGGCAGGAAGGATTCCAAAGGACATGAAAGTGAGGAGGGAAGACTTCTTCAGACAACAGAAGTAGGCACACACGACAAACACGGAACCAGCTGGGTAATCTTTACATCTGTTCTCTCTGTGTGTCTCGCCTCTAAACCCTGGCTACGACTGAGGAGGCCAGAAAGGAGAAACTTCGTTCATCTCCCAGCCACTGACGTGGGAAAACATGGTGGTATAATACTCGCCAGCTAGTAAAGATTCAAGCAAAGTACAACAGATTTTTATATTAATGATAATTTGAATTTGATAGATTTGACCATTTCTCGGGGGGGGGAAACGACAGAGAAAGATAGTGGTTCCCTTCTCAGAGAAATAAACACTATTTCTGGCATTTGTAAGACCTTCCAGTAAGTTTTTAATGTTTACAGTGTGCTAATCTGTGAGGAATATAGATTCAGAGAGATTTCATGCCTTACTGTGGTGGTGGGACCTGCCTAGAGAATCCGTTGGCCTCCAGCTCTCATACACAGGCTTAACTATGAAGTTAACGTTTTCTGTGCCAAAATGGTTTCTCAAGGAAGTTTTAGTGTTGAATTTAGCTTTGTTGAAAGCTATGTTGGTGTGTGAAACTCGCCATTGCGATAGCATCTACAGATTTGCGCTGTATGTTTCCAGGAGGTACAGTTTGCTTCTTACGTGCTTGAGTTGGTTGCCAGGACAGACTGATAAACCGCGAATGTGACTGCCACATAATTTATGCAGCATAGATTAGCTTTGCTGCAGATCTATACTTCCACCAGTCCTTTATTATTTTTTTTTTTATCTTTTTCAGCTTTTTTGTTTCTGAATAACCACAGCTAGCTCTCCTCAGTGTTCTCTGTGTTTTTCTTGTATTGCCTGGCATTACCTTAGGAGAACGTCACACGGGTTTCACAATGACGGTGTGTTTCTCTGTCGCATGGTACGAGTTTGGGGATATGTAGGTTCTTCCGTAATGATCAATGTATGGGCATTCTGCGATAGTCAAAATTAGTTCAGGTTAAAACATGGACTATGTTCTTGGCAGAGGTGAATTAAAGCAGTGCCACAGAAAATGCTCTGCTGATTCTGTGATGGGCAGATTGGCAAACATAGATTTGGAGAAGTAGAAAGAAGAGAGCAGATTTGGGAAGATACAGCATGAAAATTAGAGTTGCTCTCAGTTTCCTATTGGACTACCTGAATGGGTGTGGTATACAAAATGTAAATAACAGACCTAACTCCGCTCATGGGATGCTGTGACTTTTACTGAGTTTTGGGAGGTGTTGCCTTGGAGAAGTGTTTGGATCCATGTTGTTCGTTAGTCCTTATAATTCACTTCTTGCCTTTTCTGCTATACTGTCTGGTCTGACAGAAAATATGGTCCTTTTTGAATCAATTGGCAGCATTGCTTGACATGTGAGTTCCTGTCTCAGCACACTATAAGGCTATAACTGATCATAAATAATAGGCATTTGTGAAATGTACTGAAATAGTGACACAAGCATAACGCTAAAGTAAAAGAAGATGACTGGTGCAACAGGAACCGATCATGTCTTGGGGTAAAATATTGCCATAGCTACCCATAGAAAAAGTATTAATATGAAATATGGTTTTATTTTCCAAGAAATACATGCATAGATTCAGTCTCTTCTTTCAGATAAACCTCTACCACTGGGAAGCACCGGAAGAAAACTTAGTATTCAGTTTTTAAGTTTCTCACATTTTTTTGTTCTCTCAACACTACAGATAGGTATTGCTGAAGGACAGAGCAGATACTAAATAATATAAGAATAACACTCTTGAGAAACAGCGGTATATTAGCTGATTTATTTTCTTCTTATGGTAAAAAAAAACAAAACATTTTTTTATGTTGAACAAAACACTTGATGGATCTACTGGTACCTCCTGATGAATATAGACCTTCCTTGTGGTGTGGTATGCAACAGTATATTCACATTTTCCATGTTGCTAGGATGGTGCACTTAAATAAGAATCATGTTTGATGCAGATTGCTTAGAGTTTTGACTCTTTCCAATAAAACTGATTGACATAAATGTGAGAAGAACTTGGAGTAAGAAGGCTGACAAGAAGTATGTAGATTCAAGTTGGCCATTAAATGAGTTGAGGAGGGAGGAAAGAGATACAGGCAGGAGAAGGGGGCAGTGCTGAGGGACCAAAAATGTACAGTTTGAGGTAATTTTTGACATTACAAACAACCTCAGAGTTGGAAAAAAAAATTGTTTCAAAACTTCCCGGTGGCGCAGAGACTTCTGTCGCTTTAGAGATGGGGCCCTAGCACGAATGGTAGAGTTGAGATGGATGGCCAGAGCGAGACGAGGGGGCTGGGGTGACCCACCCTGCTGCCAGAGGTATCCACCAGCCTCTTTATCTCAGCAGCTTCCCTTTCTGCAGCAGCAGCCGCCAGCTGGCTGTGCTGTCATTGGCAGAGAAAGCTCTGGGGACAGGGATTTTATTTTTTGTTGCCATAATAATCTGCTACATTAGGAAGCTGCCTACTTTGCTACTGTCTAGAACTTGTTTGGACTGGAAAAGGAGAGCTTTTATGGGTAGAATTAGGGTGCCTGCACCCACTAGAACTGAATTTACCTTTAGATGTTCAATGTAACGTTGTTTAAAGGCCTTCTGCTTTTCATTTCGTAAGCCAGCAAGTTGTATTTTATCATGCCAGAGCAATTTATTGCAGCTTTCTCCACAAACAGATTTAAATGCTATGAAGGTGAAACATCTGCACGGCAGTTAATGGAATTAAATGGGAACCATTTTATCAATTTGCCCTGGATCAATCTGTACTCATGTGGAGAAAGAGTTTTTGTTGCACTTCCAATAGCTCCATGTGTCCAGCATCATGGAGTTGAGTTCTTGCTAGGATGATGATTTTTCATTGTGCAGTTGTGTACAGCGTATGATGCATCGTGATGCTGACCTCGGAAAAGGAGTCTTATTCTGAATAAAAATGTACTGCAGGTAGATTCCTACATATATATGTACTGAATAATTTCCATTTCGTTGTACCAAGGCAAACATGCAGTAACTTCTTGGATTCCTGTTTTATCGATATCTGACGTAGCTAGCTGTCTAGATGTTGGCATGGAAAAGCAAGCACGTTGTACCGTCTGAAAGCCGACCTCCTGAAAGGAAACATAAGGAGACATTAATCTCATTTCATCAGGAAAAGAAAACAGAAATCAATTGATTTTTCTCTCAGCTCAGGCACAGCTTTTACACTGATACAGGTTGACAAAGGGCAAGTACAGTGTCCAGAGAAGGGCAACAGAACTGGTGAGGGGTCTGGAGGACAAGTCTTATGAGGAACGACTGAGGGAACTGGGGGTGTTCAGCCTGGAGAAGAGGAGGCTGAGGGGAGACCTCATCACTCTCTACAACTACCTGAAAGGAGGGTGTAGAGAGATGGGGACTGACCTCTTCTCCCCAGTGACAAGTGATAGGACGAGAGGAAATGGATTCAAGTTAAGCCGGGTGAGGTTTAGCTTGGATATTGGGAAAAAATTTTCACTGAAAGGGTTATCCAACATTGGAATAGGCTGCCCAGGGAGGGGGTGGATTCGCCATCCCTGGAGGTGTTTAAAAAACAGGGCAGACGTGGTACTTGGGGACATGGTTTAGATGTGGTTTTGTCAGGTTAGGTTAATGGTTGGACTTGATGATCTTAAAGGTCCCTTCCAACCTCAACGATTCTATGATTCTATGAATAAAAATGTTTAAGAAATTACCTCCTTTTTGACATTAGCATGTAGTTTTTTACCACAGTATCATAGTATTTACTGTACGTTCTTAAAATGTGCAGCATATAGTTTGTAAGTGAAGTTGCTTGTTGCCTTTTCAGTATCTAAAGAACCATATAAAGAGCTATCTGAAAATTAGAAACATTTTATGCTGCTACTCCATTTCAAAGAGTTTTAATGAACCCCGCTGACATTGTACATATGCAGGTAATAATTGCATAATGATGGACAACTTCATTAGGTTAGAGGGAAAGTTTTCTTTCATAACAATAATGCAAAATTAGCTCTTCCATTTTATTGGATTCATTATTACTAAGATAATTGGAAGGTCAGAACCTGTACTGAGCCCAGTGCATTCTGGAGCTTATGGCACAGAGATGAGGTCTAAGGGAACTCGGCAACGTTCGGAAGGCATCCAGTCCTTGTAGGTTCGGGGGTTATTTCCAGATCTCTGTTCCTGAGAATGGCATACCAAGTCAAATTATGTGTTGTTGTTTAAAGTTAATGTTTATCATAGACCTAATCATCCAGTTATGCCTGAAATTCTGTTTGACGGGTCTTATGCACTGCAATATTTCTCTTTTTTTAAGCAGAGAAGACAAGATTGGGGGGGAAAGAGTTACCAAAATGAAAATATTAAAGCATCCTATCCTGTATTGCTTAGATAAGCAATCCTCTTGGCTTATCTATGGATTATTTTATTTTGTAGTTTTTCTGAGGGGGGTGGGGAAAGCATGAAAAAAAAATCAAATATGACACGTGGAAACCCAAGAAGAGGTTGACAAGGAACACAGAGCCGAGGCAAAGAAGAGAATGGGAGAGGAAGAAGAGCCAGACAGCACGCTAATCCTGCGGGAAACAGTTTCGGGATGACTCTGCATTGATTCTAATTGACACAGTCGCTGATTGTCAGCAGCATGTCAGGCTGCCCTTAGGCAGTTACAGCTCTGAGAGCCAGCTGCTGGAATTAAAGACCAATGCCGTTGGAAGAGGTAAGTCTTTGAAGACCTGACCCAGAGTTCTTCTCAGCCTTCCACATCTTGACCATCACCTCTGAAACTCCTTTTGGATTCAGGCTTTGGAGGAAGCTTTGTCTGTTCCTCTCAGGTGAGGACCTGATGTTAGTAACCTACACGCTTACTCCCTCCAAGGTCTTTGCATCTGGGAGCGGTTGTGAATACCTAATGAATACACTGCCAGCCTCAAGGTGGCTTCTAATACAGCCATCAGCTTTTCAGTTAGACTTCAGTGCCAGCTTTCAAATCTTTATTAAACCATCCTTAAGAGATTTGAATACGTGTTACCCCACAACTTACAAACATAAATGCCGACTACTACTGTTCAAATGTTGCAGAAAGCAATGTGGGAACTAATTTACCTAGCTAAGAAAGTAAAAGCAAATAAATCCAGGTCCTGATGCTATTCATGCAATATTGTAAAACTTCTGGGAAAATAAGCAATGTTCACAGCGTGAGACACTTCTGTTCCTAGCCCTACTTTATCTTCAAAAACTAGAATTTTATCCTGAAAAATCAAGTTCCTGGGAATTTTCATAGCAATAGCATTTGCTTTTAAGAGGCTCAGGTAGTGTACTCTGGCAGAAATACTTGCTTAAGACACACAGGCCCATGTTGTTGAGAAGCTATGCTGGAGAGCCTTGGACGAGCATCTGTGTCTGGAGGCTCAGTGCTGTACCTCTCCCCAGGCACTTCATCCAGCATTTGGAGTTCCTTCTCTGCCCAATATTGTAGATGTATTTTATAATACTGGTGTTTTCCTGTGAATATGCTAAAAGCACAGAGTGGGTAATATAATTTCTCTGACGTAGATATCTCCGTCTATATTGGCATCTCTTCCTGCAGCTTCAGATAACGTCAGATTAGTAGATTTTACTCATCTGGGCATATACGTTTCTGTGGGATTCCCTTACCTCACAACCTGGAATGTGTTCCTGTTCCCACCAAAGACTGTTCATGCTGCAGCTTTCACAGAAACAGAAATAGCAGCAAAATGACCATCAATATGGGGAGACTGAGTTAGAGCAGTGTTTCCTCTGTCATAAAATCAAGCTGTTCTTCTGCACCACAGATGGAGACACCTCTCTGCTGATGGATAAATGGCATGGCACTCAGTGGGAGATCTGCATGCTTTCTATTAATGGCTGTGACTGGGAGTCCCACTGTAGGGGTTCATACACAAGTGTGTGATCAGCTGAGGATCCAATTCCTGTACATTATCACGCGAGTGCTCATTTAAGAGGTTCTCGGCCCATTTGCCTTATTCTGTCCCCTCTCAAGCAAGTTAGATGGATAGGAATTCAGAATATTTGTATAAAAACCAGATGAGGCAGGTAGTCGGAGACTCACTTTCCATAAGTATTCAGTTATTACAATCATGAGCACTTTCACAGTGTATACAAGGGCTTGATTTCCTGAGGGCTGTCACAACTCTAGAGCTCCCAGCGTCTGTATTGTGAATCCTTTACAGTATGCAGCGCCTACGGGAGCGACGGCTTCGCTGTGTCCCAGCCATCGGAGCGGGCTGGGGCTCCCTGGATGCTGTGCCTCTCCAACCGTGCTGCCTTCCCCAGTCACCACTACTGTTGTAATTTACTCTGCCATCATGTATTTGGCTCTGTCCTTATCCCAGTTGCCCAAGTTCTGGTTTTAGGAGGGAGGGAGCGATGTGGGATCACAGAGTACTGTGGCTGGGAAACGTGTGCTTTCCAGTTGGAAGCAGAGAGCTTTGTGTTACCCCGTTGCATAGGTGGACTGTGGCACTCCGGCGATGAACTGGGTTTGCTCATGGTTATCAGAGTAAGCGGATAGTGTTCTGTATTTAAGTATTTCCTTAGTGGCTGACTTAAGCAGGAAAGTTTTCAAATCAAGTAGTAATTATATATCTTTTAACTATGATCACTGTAAATGAATGATGGTGAGCCACAGCTGCCCTTCGCTTTTGAGCTCTGAGTATCAGTCTGTTTTCCAAAGCTGTCTCTTCCCCCTTAGGGAACGTGTCCTTTTAAATCTAGTCAAGGTTTGTATTGCCAGACTGGACCCCCTTAGCAAACTATTCTGTTGAGCTGCTGGAGGTCAGAGGTGGAGCATGAAAACAACTGGCTCTTGCGTTGTCCCTCCAGTGTTTGTAGATTGGGCTGCCTCCAGCCATGGCTGGGCTCGCTGCTGACTTTTCCAACAGTTTGCTGTTAGATTAAACCGATGTATACACTCAGTAAACGTACTCATCGAGAGGTCAGTGTATTCCTACATTAGCACAAGGCAGCCCTTTTTATTTGATACTGAGCTCCTTCAGTTCCAGATGGAATTGATGGAAGCTGCAAATGTTGCGTGTTTCTGAATCATAGCCACTAAGGCATTATTTATTTATTTTTGCTCTCGAAGACAGCTGGTAACAAATGATAAATGATGTCCTTACCACAAAAAAACCCCAACCTACAGCTCAAACCCCCAGTAAACCCCCAAAGAACTTCATTGTCATTTAACTGATATTTGCAAGACAAATATCCTTCGATGTTGAGAAGAATGTATGAGGAACAATCCTACTGTCTCAGGAGATCTCTTCACCGTGATACTGGTAATGAGATGCGGGTGTTTACATTGGCATAATGCCGAAGAAGGAACAAAAGGGAGGAGATGCTACGGGATGGAGAAGATGATGCTGGAAGATGCACATTGAAAGAGAAGTTGGTGTCCTGAGAAGCCCACGCTTTGTACCACCACGATCTTGAAATGGCTTTCTCTGGAGTACAGTATTTGGCAATCTCTGTAAGTCTAGGACCTATAGTCAGGTGCCGCCTTTTCTTCTAGCTTGCAGAAGTGTTAAGCCATCATCTCCATAGACATAAGGATGTCTTCTCACACCTTCTGCCTACAACAAAAACACCTTCCTAAATCACCAAAACCTAAGGTTTTGCCCTGTTTTCAAGAAGGGGTTGATGAAAATCTGCACTATTCTACTTGAAACCTGCCTCCATAAGGCGAAAAAAAAATCTTTAAATGTCAGGCTTTGCTATTTTTACAGCGTAGCCCAGAAAGAAGCTCTTGCATTGCTGTATGCATTCACAACTGTGATACGCTGCGTGCCCGCCGCAGACAATTATTACCGTTTGGCTTGTACTTGTCAGTTGTTATTTTACAATGAAGAAAAATTTCGTAACAAGTTGTAAGTGCTTTCAGTTGGTCAGCTTGTTGTGAACTGAATGTGAATCTTCTTCAGCTGTGCTTGGAAAGCATTGAAGTTTTTTTGAGAGTAGTCTGTGTACTTTGGGTTGGAATTTAATTTACTCAAATTCTGTAAAGTAGGACTCCACCGAAGGCTAAGTAAAAAATATCAGGACTCTGCTCTGTAGGATAGAAATATTTTCCGATAGGTTGCTTTATTGTATTCAGAGCATATTTGTATTGTTTAGGATTGACATAATATTAACCACTAACAGTATTTGACAGCGCACTCCCTTTGTAGTGTACTCGCTCAAAATAGCCTCAAGGTGGACTTGAGTTTGGGTTTAATGGATGGTTAAAATAATTTAGAATGAATTAAAAGGACTTAAGTTGATGTTAATTCACAAAGTGTAAGTTGAAAAATATAATGATCTAAGGTCGTGGATCTACTCTGTAATAATAGGTGTGGGAGAAGTTACAAATTCTCCCCGTGGCCTGCGATGAGAATTGCATTTCTGTGTCAGAGTCCTCCTGTCCATCCTGATCTAGATCACTCACCCGCTCACCGTCACCTCTGTCACTGGACCTCTCATCATTCAGACTCAAATATCAGACCCGGCTTTTTACTCAGTCTTTCTGTTATTTCACTTATTCTCACTTGTTAGGTAAATCTCAAAAAGAACATAAAAATTGAGAAACTGTGACCTTGCTTTTGTGCTGAAGGGATGGGAGATTCATCCCATCATGGGAAGAGAGCGTGGCGGGAGACAGTCAAGCACCGTATGGAGGGTCGCGTTATTCACTGTGTAAATAAGAAGTATGGAAGCGAGCTCAACAATGGTGTTTTAAAAATTGATTTAAAGTTGTGTGCATAACAAGATAAGGCAAATATTCACAGATCTTCAAGTGATGCAATTTACTGGTCATACCAGTCAAATTTTGCAAAACCAGGAGCATAGCATTAAGTTCTGAAGTTGTCTCTGAGATAAGTGACTAGACGTTCAAAAACACTGTCAAGGGGAGAGCAACTCGCCCCCAAAACTGGTGGCAATTGGAGCAATCAACCTGTCTGTTTAAGTCCCCATTTAGTTATTTATTTGTTTGTTTTTTTTAATGATTCTCATCCAAACAAACACTGTATTTCATTGTTAAAAATCTAATTTCCGAGTTGTTAAAGATAAAATTGCTCTCATAAGAAAAGGTCCTGGTTCATTTCTGATTTCTTTTGGTAATGTGTTATGAAGGTAAAGAGAAATAAACTCAAATTATTTCAAGACTTTGGGGAAAATATTTCCTATGTAATCAACACCGCGGGTTTGTTCATTCAAATGTACGAGGGTGGAAACTGATTTCTTGGTGAAAGAGCAACTGTGCGTTGTAAATGAGCGGCAGCAGTCATTGTCAAATCCGAATTTTTTTTCTTTGTAAACTGAATGGTCCTGGGTAGTAGTGATACAAACTTGAAATGGCATTGCCTGAGGCAAATAATAGCCTGTCTAATGTATTTGATTTTGCAAAGATAACAAGCTGAGTTACATTTTTGCTTTCACTTATATTAATGGTTCAAGGAAAGGGAAGATAAGAAACTGAAACAGATCTGCTTTTTATCGTGGTATCACTTAAGGTAAAAGCTAGTGATGCCTTAAGGAGCCTTTTCAAAAAAAAAATAAAACGTAGTATTTAGTCTATATAGAGAAGAGTAGAATATATAATGTATTTTTGTTAGATTTACAGCAACTTCAGGTTTTGCTAGAGCATTTGGTTAAATATCTAATAAATAATTCAGGGTCATTAATTTAGGAACCCCGTCATATAGACTAAAAGCCAACTTTCAGGGCCTTAGACAAAGAGAATAAATAAACAAGATTTAGCTAAAGAACGACCAAGCTGGGAAGACGGTGTGCTGGGAGGGGACGCTGTGGTAAGCCTGGGAACCTATGAAGGGCATCAGCTCTTGGCTGAAAGAGGGAATGATGTAATTCTGGTAGATTTTTTTCAATGGTCAATATTAAAATCTCTCACTAGAAGCAGTAAGCCTATTATATTAATAAAACACTAAGTTAAACGAGCAGAAGCATTTTGATATAAGCACACAGGTGGACTTCAGGACCTTCATGTCTGTACTCTGTAATTCTGTGAAATGGTTTTGTTGAACCAAGTGTCTGATGCATTTTTGATGCTGTACTCCTGCCAAGCGTGATAAGGAACTGGAAAACAAAGGGGAGGATGTTTCCCTGATGAGCTTGCAGTCTTAATTAACAAGACTTAAGAAAAACAATTACCACAGATAAAGGTTGAAAAGAGATAGGAGAGATAAAAGTAACTCTCAAATAGGGACAAGAATTAAAGCAGAGATGTTAATGTTCAAGAATGCTTTGCCTCCACTGAGAACAGCAGACATTAATACAAATGCTTTTCAGAGCTGCAACTGTCCTATTTTCATCCTGGATCTCTTCATCTACATTTCCAGAAATTTAGATTTTGGATTTCAAAGCCAAATGAAGAATTTTGGAGACTTACAGAACGGTGCGTTGTCACCTTTCCAAGTAGATGCATTTTGAAGGCATTTTGGGTTTAAAGTAATATAAAAATCTCTAAAACCAGCAGTATGCTGCAATTGGAAGTAACTTTTTATTTTTCATTTCGGTATGACCCTAGTGTAGGCAATTATCTGATATTTCCCATTTGACATAAAGGCCCTGGGTTAGGAGTCCTGTAGCTTGTAACAATTGAGTAGATATGCCTGCTCTAAGGGAGAAATGTTCACAAAAATTATAGGTAATTTTATCTGAGTGAAAAGAAATAGGAATGATCACTTAAAGTTTCAGAGCTGTTCCGTACCCTCCAGTCGGCCTTTTCTTGTGGCAGACATCTCCTTCAATAACTTTTTTTGTTGCTAGGTGCTGGTACAATTGTGGTTTTGCGGTATAATTTTATTTATTTATTTGTTTATTTAGAAGAGGCAATAGAGATGTGTGGGGTTTTTTTTATGGTGATCTGGTCTTTCATAGGGCTTACTGAGTCTCTTAGGATCTAGGAACCGCGAAGCTGTAATGGTGAGAATTTTGTGATGTTGAAAAATTGATCTCTGCAGCTTCTTGCAGCTGACGTGAGTTTGGCTTCGTGCACTGAAGTTAAATTGCTGTGATAACTGTGACTGGTTTTGTCACCAATAATTCTTGCCTTGAGCAGGATATTAAAAAGGGCAAATGAATTAAAAACAGAACTGCTACTGACTACGCATTTTTATTTGACTTTCTTAATGTTAAATTAATTGTTGACAGAGATTATTTAGGTAGATTGGTTCTGTGCTACAGTTTAAATTAAGCCATTGTGGTATTACTTAGCATGCAGAAAAGATCCTTCCAAATTCTGAAAAGGTCACTACTGTTAATCATTTCAAGAAGGCAATCAAGTATTCTAGTAATGACTCAACTGAAAGGAATAACCAAGATTAAAAACTTCTTAGTGCTTAATAAGTGTAAGTGTGATATAAGGGGGCACAGGGAAGAGAAGCCTTTGCTGCAGCGTGCGGATGGAAAACCACTGGGTGCAAGTGTTTGCAGCTGTTCGTTAGTTTTGATTAATTCATGTTGTCAACCCTTGTGACAAAGGTATTCAACTAGCCGTGTTGTATAGCTGAAGAATGTAATTTTTTGGGGGGGGGTTTATTTGGTTTTAGGTTTTTTGGCTTACTGCCTCAATGGAAAAAATAGGAGATTCACCATAGGTTAGGTTTTGGACTCCTCAAACTTCAGAGGCGTTTGCTGTAGTGGGTATTTGTGGTCGAGTTTGATTCTGATGAGCTGCGGAGCTCCCAGTGACTTCGCTTTGAGTAAAGTCAGAAAATCCTGCGTATTGAGACCCTTCTCGTTCTCCAGCTGGGTACCCCAAACTGGAACCAATCTTTACGCAGTTCTAAGGTTTTCATCAATAGTATTAGTACATCTTTTGTGCTGCTGGAAATGGCCTTCACTTTGGTAAGGTCTTGGTAAGGAGGAGTCAGTACAAACCAAAAGAAGGCATGAACACGTATGAATAAAAGATACCTAATGCAACCATTCCTGTTCAAGAATTATTGCAAATACATTTTTCATGAGATAATTTCTTCATTGAAAATGAAGGTCTCATAGAAACAAGATCCTATTTTCCTTTTAAGACTGTTTTACTTCTAATCATTTTTAGTCATCCTTTCAGGATCACAAAATTATTTTTGAAAATAATCCCCTAACCTTCTCTGCAGCTTGGTATTTATGTTCAATAGGATGTGTAGATATAGTACAAATAAAAGAATTGACAAACTATGAAGTAACTCAGGGTTATTTGTTTAGCCGTGCCACTAATGAGGTCTTCCTTCCCCTCGACCCAAAGTCTGTGAATCCTAACTAATGAGGAGTTCCTTTAGTTTACAGAGCACACGAGCGGAATAAACATTGAAGGATTTAGCATAATAACATTTATTTATTGTATTTTTGACTGTCTCACCCCTGTTTAATTGTATTTTGCGTATACGCAACGATCATCTGTTTGCTATTGAGCATTCTGTTGCGCACAAGCCAAACGATACTCTTGACGATGCACTAGGCATGCTCTGTGCTCCCCGTCTGCAGGGCGAGACGAACTCCTCATCCAGCGCAGATCCTGCCCGAAAGGCGCGCACTTTCCTGTTCTGGTAACCCGCTCACCTGTGGAGTACAGGGATGGGTATTGCTACGGGTCTGGAATAACTTGTCCTTATCATCAGAGCTTCAGCTACTTGACGGATTATTTGTATTTAGTAAATATTGTGGTCTAGAAGCTGCTTCTAGTAGCCTGCACTTTTATTCTGCATTTCATCCCATTATTCCTAGCAATGCTTTTTATCTTTTACCACTTGAATATGTTTTTTCCTCCTTGTATTAATACCTGGAAACAAATGTTGGCAATCAGCATAACTATATTAGCTATAACATACCTAAAAGATGACTGTTTTCTTATTTTAATCTTTCTTTATATTAATCCCATGGGGCCTTTTATGCTTGTTGCTATTTCCTTTCGAACCTATCTAGTTTCTCCACAGCACAGACTGTCATTTCAGGTGTCAGCATTGTGTTTGTTTTTCCATGCCTGGAGTATCCCTATTGTACTAATTTTTACTGATAAACAAGGGAATTTCTAATGTTTTAGACGCATGATCTAAAGAATCCAATTTCATTTGAGTGTCCTGATGTTCTTGCATCGCTCAGGCTAATGACTTTTCCTGTAGACAATTTGTTTAGCTGAGGTTTTAATCAGCTGTAGCATCTATTTTTTGTTCCTGCTTTTACCAATCCGTACCTGGTAGGAAGTGCATGAATCGGCATTCAAGCTGAGGTGGAATATATTAACTTCACGTTTCTCATCTTGCATATAATTTTTAAAAACATGGGGGACATCTTCATCTCTTTGAATATTTTTAAGATACAGGCTGGCTTATTTAGCTTCTAAAACAATTTTTGTTCATCCCACTGCAGTAATCCTTTCCTGAACTGATTGGGTTGAGCCGTTTTGATTGGTGTGACACATGTGTGCCTCCTGCTGCTATACTTGGATTTATGTTATATGCAGAAGATTAATCTCCAGGTCATCAAGTCTAAGTCTTCTGAGGACAGACCAAGAGGAATGTTCTGTGCTGAATGTTTTTCTGAGTTGCTCTTTGTACAGAAAGCGCCTTACCAGCATCCGGATAGGAGTTCCCCTTACTCTTCACCTGTGTCTTTTGATTTGCAGTAGTCAAAGTCATTGTGTGTGAACGCCAGCCTACACAGGGCCAGGCTGTGGTGTTTGTCCCTGGTGTCCCAATGGGAAGTGGTGGCATTGGTCTGCACCGCCGGTGGAGAGCAGCAGGAATGGAAGTGGCTCTCTGCTCCCGTGGGACTTCATCTCACAGCTTGAAGCGTGGACGGTGAACGTCACGGTTGGGTCTGAGGAGCAGAGTTATCACTCAGGTTGATGCTTTGATACTTGGGGGAGGTGTGGGGGGGGTAGGATAATTTCGGGGGCTTGGATAATTTCAGGGCCTTGGAGACTGGAGGCAAGACCTTTAGTCACTCTGGATGCTCAGTGAGGAGCGGGTGCTAGCAGCAGGTGAGCTCTGTGTCCAGAGGGACAGAGGTAAGAGGCGACAGGCTGATGGCAGGAGGAAGGGACCAGCAGAAGTTATGTACATGATACGTCACGTTTACTTCTCTAATTTGGAAGCAGCGCTGCTTCTGCTTCTGGAGCCTGAGAGCCCCTTCTGTGCAGTGTGTCAGAGTCCTGTTTTCCAGAAGAGCCCCTTGCCATGCCATCTGTCCGTCTGTCCGAGGAAGCAGCCTGGCATCAGCCACGTGAAGGGGCTGTGGGGCTGCCGGAGCTCCGAGCTCCCTGTCAGCTGGAGGGGCTGCGAGGTCCCGGGCATGGAGCTATCTCAAGG
Source organism: Himantopus leucocephalus (assembly GCA_003993805.1). Taxonomy (NCBI): domain Eukaryota; kingdom Metazoa; phylum Chordata; class Aves; order Charadriiformes; family Recurvirostridae; genus Himantopus; species Himantopus leucocephalus. The sequence goes on along the minus strand of RSEF01000008.1, from coordinate 31,234,656 downwards.
CACCAACAAAACAGGCAGCCACCCCTAGGGGCAGTGGGAAGAGGGCAGCAGCTCGCCTGCTGTGCTGCCCGCTCAGGGGATGGAGAGGAGTCCCACGGGACCGTCCCTCCCCAGTACACCCCCCTGGAGAGCTCGGGGTGTGGAGGTGCAGGGCAGTCCCTGCCACCAGCAGCAGGACAAAGCCCTGCTCTGTGCTGTGTGCTGGAAGAGGAGAGGTTCTCGTGTGGGCCATGCCAGAAGGTGGAAGTGAGGAACAGCCTTCTCCCCACCACCCGCCTCGCTGCCCTCGCCTCCGCGTCAGCCCC
>RSEF01000008.1:31201420-31234251 GCA_003993805.1 Himantopus leucocephalus | reverse complement strand
TCACTGGTGTTTGGTCAAGCTGTGGTGCTGCCCTGCATTTCCACCATTGTTTCACGAGAGAGGCGGTCATGGGCAAAGGATGGACGCCAAGGAGGGAATGCCCAAGCACGAGGCTGTGGGGACAGGGAAGGTTTCCCCGGCAGGGCAGGCGGCAGCGTCCTGCAGCTCGGCTCTGCCCGGAGGACCAGCCTGTGCTTCGTTGCTACCTTGCTTTGTTTGAGACTGTAATTGCACCGAATGGGTTAGGTGATGCTCTGAACTTCAGAGGAGGATGTTGTTTTTTATACCTGCTGAACAGGAGAAACCCAACAAATTCCTTTTTACGCCTTTGTCCGGAACCACCGTTTCCCCTTAGCTATTTATAATGAGCCAGTCATCGTCATTTTCTGGCCTGTTTTGCCCCAAGAGAGCTGTTTTGCGTGAAACCGGCATCATTCATTCCTGGCGGTGTCGGATACGCACCCACCCATCCCACCCTGGGACTGGCAGGCGTTGCTCGCTCCAAGTGTCCCGCTGGCTCCTGAAGCGAAGGAATGAGGTGCAAAAGTGCACTCCATTGGGATGCTGCGGGCTTGCCCCACTGCCGCACGCGTGAGTGGCATCGCCTGGGTTCCCCCCATGGACTCTGCTTTCTGCCTTCCGATGAAATCTTGTATTTTACATACAGCCCAGCATTTTATCTGGGTGGGAGGTTTTCCTCCTGTTGATTTCTCTTTGCACATTTTGATCGGAAGGAACCGCTGCATTCCAAGATGGAGGTTAATAGAAAAACAGATGGCTGAAATAGATCCCTTTTTTTAAGCTTTGCTTTTTTGAACAGCTCGGGCATTTCAGCAGTTCCTAATGAGGAATCTGAAATTGGACAGGGCCGGAAGGAAACGAGGGCGTAACCTGTAGGACACAGAGGCATCTTGCAGTGTCCTTTTGAAAACATTCCCAGATTTGATTGAGGTATAAAATCATTTGCCCAGCCAAAGTAGAAGTCGCTAAATGTTTAAACCATTATATACCAAACATCCAAGTCCGTGGCAGAATGTGCTTCCAGGCACTGTGGAGCTTCCCGCACAGTTTCCAAACAGCTCTGCTGGGTTACAGCCGTGCTGCCAGCTCATGATTTTATCATATGTCTCATGATATGTGGTATTTTACTTAAACTTCTGCTCTGGGGATCATGAGAATCTCAGCTTTTCTTTGGTCCCTCCTCTGCCCTCTTTTTTCCTCCTCCTCCACCCCTCCTGGCCCGAGAAACAAAAAGGGGATGCTGTCCCACATATTTACAGAAATGCTGGAAAATATGAATGTTAAGGGCTGGAGGAAAAAAAAACAACTAGAAGTCATATTTTTTGGACTTTAACGTCAGGGGTTTTAAGACAGTTTCCTGATTGGAAAAGAGGAGAGTATGATTAATGGTTTCGGAGTGCCTGAGTTTGGCAGATGCAGCCCAGGACACGGTCAGAAAGCATCCGGCGCCTACTCCTCTTAACACCCGCCGGCAACAGAGAAGGAGCGGGAAGCGGGATCTGTGTACCCTAGAGCGTGGTGGTGCCTAAAAAGGGACAGTGCCATCAAAACCCAGATCTCGGGGTCTCTGTTGCCCGCGCCCAAGCTGCTGCAGAAAGCAGGATGGGCATGGCCAGGACGTAATTCAAGGATTCCAGGAGCGGTGCCGTTCCCTTTTCAGGCTCTGCAGTGGGGAATACCCTACTGAATACTAGTCCATCTCTCCCCGCCCCCCCCAAAGGCATGTCTGTGCAACTCGGCGCAGGGTTTGGAGATACCTGGAGCATGTCTCCCCAGATACTGGAAGCACTGCAGCCGCAACGTGGTGTCCCTATTGGGGAGTTTCTGTTTTTCAGAGATTTCAAGATTTGGCTTTTCAAAGGCTCAGCAGAGGCAGGTCGGGGCAGATTTTCAGAGAAGTCGGCATCCAACATGTGCACCCTATGCTGAACCCTTCGAAGAATCTGGGTCCCGGCAGCTCCCTCCAGAAAAGCCGAGCCTTTGAAATCCCAGCTGGCAAGTGGGTGCTGCGCCCAGAGGAGCCGAACCTGCCGCTCAGGAGCAGGCTTTGGAGCCCTGCCAGCGGATCGGGAGGCCGGGGCCGAGGGTCTGCAGCAGGACTGTAGCTGCGTTACTCTACCGCAAATCTTACCTGGTTAGTGAGGCCTTCCTGGAGCACTTCTGAAGAACCCCCTGGAGCTACAATTGCAGCAGAATTGAGTCGCTCACTTGCTTTGATTTTAGCTTCAAAGGAGAGCTGGCAAATAATGGATGCCTCAGTTCAGTGGCTGACTCAAAAAATTGGGGTTAGGAGGTTGGCTAGGAGAGAGTGTGGGGAAATCTGGCTTCAGTTAAAATGTATCAGAAACTTCTTAGGGAAGCAAAAGCCCAAAGTTTCGGTTTTGGTCGGCCTGAAATACCGCAATTCAATCAAAAATGAAGGATCTTGATTTTGGTGTCAACTCTTCTTAACTTCTTTAAAAAAGAAGTCTCTTTTTTTTCCCAAGTAAATCATGATTTCAACTTGAAAAATTAACAGTTTTGTTTGGCAAATCTCACAATGAAATATTTTGACATTCAGCGATATGCTGCACCCTTTTTCCAGTCAGACCCTGTTTGCTCGACTTGAGCCAATTTTTCAAATAGCTTTTGGTCCTTTCGAAATCCAGTCTTTTCTGATGAAATTGTTGTTCCTAGTCAAAAAAAAATGTTCTTCAGCTCTTCCAGAGCTTACGCTAACGACTGCAGCGTCTTCTTACGTGCTTCCCGGTGCAATTCAAACTGTTAACTGTAGGGTTTAAAGCCATACGTTTCTCACCTTACCTATGGCATTGCCTTGCAGCCTGCACGCTGGCGTAGCAGTTGACATTACTTCAGGGTCCAGTCCAGACCTTGTAGGGAAAAGCTTTTCAGGAGAAGACCTTGATTCTGGGGCACCCACTTGACACCTTCAGCCACAGAGACCGGCCCTTGCTGACTTCCAGGCTTATTTTGAGCAGAAAGTTGCAAAGGCAGTGTGGGATGATGGCACATCTTTCCTGGTATACCATCTTTTCAGCGTGTGTGTCTGCTTAGCCAGGGGACAGAACATCTTTGGGTTTTCCCAACAGATATGTTGATACTGCTTATTAACTGCCCAGAGAAGTTGTGGAAGCTCCATCCCTGGAGGTGTTCAAGGCCAGGCTGGATGGGGCTTGGAGCAACCTGGGCTGGTGGGAGGTGTCCCTGCCCAGGGCAGGGGGGTTGGGAGTCGATGATCTTCATGGTCCCTTCCAACCTAAACCATTCTATGAATCTACGAAATAATTTTAAAGTGTTTTGGGCTTCCTTGTGAGTGTGAAAAATTATTTTTAACTGTAGGAGTTCGCAGTCTGAACTGCCAACAGGGTTTGAAATGATGAAATAATACCTATTGATAGAGTATTCTTTATCCCTCTTAGGAGATCTCCAGCAACGAGTCAGCCACCTGCCTCCAGAGTTAACCTGCAAGGTATGTGTGTGACTTTGATAATCACCTGCAAGGTCAAATGCAGACGGAGGCTTATGGCACATCATTTTACTGGCAGCTGCTTCTCTGCCCCCTCCCCCTGGTGCAGTTCTGGGCTCGCAGAGTTTCTTCTAGGTTAGTTGTGCAAAACCAATACAAGGGAACCATCAGGCTCAAAATATTGTTATTTTGATAGTTTTGGGTTTGGGTTTATCCTTGTATGTTAGCATAAAAGACAAACATGATTTTGGTTTGATAGTCATGGCCACAGTGACTGCTATTCTTCTGAGTCCCTGTGCTGCACAGGCCTGGACAAGCCCCAGCCTACAGGCCTTGAACAGGCTCAGACACAGCTGTATTTTTTTTTATCCTGTTTATTTCAATTTGTTTCCATGTGATCTGTGTAAAAATTGCAATCTCAAAAACCTTTCTCAGGTGAAACTTCCTCTGCTTTTATTAGGCTGCCCTGGAACGTTTGGGTTTTTTTGTTTCATTGTTTGCTTGCGGTCTTTTGAAATCTACATTTAGCAATCAACCAAGAGCAGAATTCAGTGAGTGTGGCTAATTGCATCTTCTTTCCTCTCTGCTCCCCCCCTGCCCATGGTGTCCCTCAATCACCTTGTCCTCAGCCCCGTGTCGGGTCAGAGACCACAGCAAACGCAAATAGGTTTGACTACAATCACGGAGGAGAATAACACTGAGCAAAGCGGCCGGAGAGAGGGCGAGCAAGGGACCCCCGCGGGGGCTCAGCGTCTGCCTGGGGTGCCCGAGCAAGGTGGGGTGGGCAGCAGCGTGAGCCCAGGGAGCGGAGGCAGGGAGCAGTCGGGGTGGGAGCAGGGGGCTGCTCAGGTAGGGTGAGGTACTGAGGATGGGAAGCAGAGGCAACCTGCTTATGACAAGTTTCTTTACTTTTTACACCTGTATTTAGTCTCACAGTGCTGGGTGCTTGTGGGACCCCTCTCAGGAACAGAGCTGGCCCTACTAGCATTAATTTAAAGGTTACTCCCACAGAGAAAGGAGATAAGATTCGGAGGAGTGCCCATCTGTAAGGTTTAATCTCGGCCTTTCCAATAAGTATGTGCTTGGAGGGAGTAACAAAGCTTAATTTTTACAGTGTGCGAAGCCTGGATAACTGTCATTTCCTTTCATGCTGTATGTTATTTACTGTCTGGGGACACGTATAGTCCTGGAGACTTCCAGATTGGGTTCCTCAAAACTTATTAATGGAATGTGGAAACCTCTGATGCAGAAAGAAAAGTGGACAACACAGTCTTAAACGCCTTTTCCTTCACTCCCTCTCTGTGAACAGTGTCGAGTCAGGGCTAGCAGGAATGCAACTCGTCACTGTATTTAAAAATCTGTTCTAGCAAGACTTTGATTTTGTGGCCTGTGTGAAGAAAATAATGGAAAATTTCGTAATCTTTCCATAGATCTGTTTATATAGGTTACAGAATCTAATAATGAGGAGAGAATTCCGTTCCAGGAATTTTTAGATTAATTTTATTAACACTTGCTGTGGAAACAATTGCTTTTGACTTTTTTAACACTTTGTGGATATTTTTCTGCAGTATCGCCAATGTGAGCCATAGGATACTTGTTACTTTTTAGCTAACCCAAGCTTCTGATGCTGGGAGTACATGAAAAGTTCAGCTTTCTTTTTGATTGAAGGGTCAGACACACATAATTGTAGAGCAAGTTTTGTGTTACCGTGCAAAGCTCAAAACGAGAAAGCAACTGAAAAGAATCCAACTTTCAGCATTTTTAACCTTGTGATCCTGACTCATGGTTTTTAATGTTTCAGTGCTAGTAATTATATGTGGATAGGTGGATATATCTAAAATAAATTATATTAACATCTTACCTGAGCTGTGAAAAAAAGAAAATGTCCAGATGTGGAAATGAGCCACGCTGGATGCATTTTCAGTATGCGGATTTTTGTTTGGTAACAAAAGGACTGTGGAAGAAAACTGCAGCTCAGCTGTTTGTGGAATTTGTAAAAAGCAGAGAAGTCCAGGCTGGATTTGTGGCCGCTCACGTAAATGAGTTCTTAACCATGTAACTTAACTGACTTTAGGTGAAGTCTTCAAATGAAACATAAAATGTGAGTTGTATCACTACAACCTAAGTGAATTGTGATGATTTGTAGGTAAGAATAAGAAATAGTTTTGAGATTGATAGGAAATTGTGTTATTTCCTAGATGAAAGAAGTCAATATTGACATTGTTAGTGAAAAAGCCTGGGGTTCTTACTTAAATTCCAGTTCAGATTATTTTTTTGATGAATTTTGCCAGCTCTCACAGGATCTAGTCTCGAGGCTGAAGCAATCCCTTCCTGGCCAGTGTAAGACACACTGCATCTGTCATACCCCTGTGCCGAGGGCGTCAGGAGTGAGCCTGCCGAGAAGGGACAGTAGCTGTGACACATTGAGGGAAGACTCTGAAAACCAGCCTGATAGAGCTGCCACACTCACGAATTGTCAGGTAGTTGACAAGGCTGAGAGTCGGAGCCCAGAAAGGGGATGCGCTCTTCTCCGGTGAGGCCAGCGCCCAGACACCTGCCTGCTCGCTTCCATGAGAGCTGGTGTACCTCAGCTCAGGTTCTCCCCACGCTCACGTGAAAACAGAGGTGTGGTGAGGAATGCCAGTGTTACTCCATCCTGCAGTTATTTATTTCCTTATTTTGTGCTATTCTAGCGCATAAGCCAGGACCATTCTGAATTTCTGACCTTATTTACTTGTTGCATTTGTTGTCCCCACTTTGCTGCCCAGAGTGCATTCCAGGTTCCTTTAGAGCCTCTCTTGTTTCCCGTGGAGGCCACAGTCATTCTGGCCAGCGGTCGCCTTGATCAATTTGGTGTTTGCCTTCCTTTACCTATTTACAGCCATTGTTACATATTGCGACTCATTTCAGTAAGGGAGAAAACAATGACGGTCATTTACTTTCTAAGGAAGTTTCCATTTAAATGCAGCAAGAGCAAAGATTTTTAGGGGGATTTTTTTTTTTTCAGTGTTTGCAGCTTTTTTTTTCCCTAGATGGCTTCTGATTTGGAAATTATGAAAGGAAGGAGATATTTTCCTATCAGAACACTTCCATTTGTGTGCCAATGGCTCCTGTGTCTGGAAGGATGCCGAGTGTTTTTCCTGAAAGTTTTGGAGAAGGAAACGGTAATGTTTTGATTGGGACTAGACTGCTTTACATCCCTCTAGATAAAAGAATGTGTTTTGAAATGAAATGTGTTTATATTCTCTAGATTGGTTAGTCGGCAAAGCTCAGAATTTTATTTTAGCTTTCCCGTGTCACACATTGATTCATAGATTTACCACAATCAATTGACATCAGTATGAGCACCTCGTATATGTCTCCTTTTATTTGTCATTAGTGGAGTGATTTATATCCTGTTATGAAAAGTACAGAACTCAGGGTTTAAAGCAAACTAGCATACATTAATAAAATTACCCTGGAGGGAGACAAATTACATTCAGCATTTGCACTGGAAGTAATACATGCCAGCTGTTTACTCCAGCTAGAATAGTACAGGGTTTGTCAGTTGTTTCAAACCGAGAGAAGCCAAATCTGTTGCTGGTGTACTCCCAAAGAGTTGCATCACTGAGGACCCAGGTCCATGGCGAAATGAATGAGCTGTGTCGAAATTACGAAATTCTTTTTCTTTTTTGCTTTCATTTTCTTGAAAGCATGAAAAATACTGGCTAGTTTTTTCATGGGACGAAGCTCTTTCAAAGCCGATACTGATGCCAGTGTAAATTTCAGAGCTTTCTTAACCTTATAACCACAGCCATAAAAGGAAGAGGAATATGTATTGAACATCCTGTGTTTTGTCCTTGGTATCAGCTTCAGTAAATCTGGCAGATTTTTCCTGTTATTTTGTTATAACTGCAGATCACAGGAACGAACGAAATTGCTTTTATGAATTAACTGAGAAACCATAACATGGAAGTATGAAGCCATAGCAAAAAGTACATAAATCCTTAATTAGCTCATGTACTTCACAGCTGGGAAGGATAATGGGAATCCTTCAGACCATGAGGTTCCTAAGCGGTGTGTAACATTACAGAGTGCAATTGCAGGGCCAGGATTATGAACGGGTGCTACCCAACTACCTTCTCTGGAATTGCAGAAACAGTGATATAAACACATTGTCGCACAAGTGTCTGTGACGTTTCTTTCTCCTGTTCTCCTTTCTGGTGTTTTTTTNTTTCGTTGACCTTTGTGCTACCTTGGGCTCAGTGAATCCATCAGCGCCTTCTCTTCCCAGTTCAGCTCTCTCCTCCCCTGGCATCAGCGAACGGTCTTTAGATCCTACCCAACTGATTCAACTAATAAAATCTTTAACCAGTAACAAGTCTGGCAGTTGTTGCTTAGTTTTGTTCCTTCCACCATGTTTATTTACTTCACTGGCCCTGATTCCCTCTAAATTAAATCATCTTTCACTGGCTGCCACGTCCAGTCTAAGCCTCTCGTTCTTCCACCCATTTTGATACAATCTTTTCTCCATCTGTTTCGCTTCCTTTGTATTTTTCCCAGGGCTTTTTCATATTGTCCTGTTCTTTCTCCCAGCTCAGCACAGGATCGGTGCTGTTTGCTTAGATTCCCAATATCAGGGCCTCTCCCTCACTGCACCACAATGGTCGTGTCCCAGTCTTCTTGTTTGTCTGGACTAGCACAGGCTCTCCGTGCCATCACCTTACCTTTGCAGTGCCTCCGTGAAAACCCTGTGCATTACCTGTGGGCGCTGCTGTAAATGAGCCCCCTCCTCCCCGTCGCAGAAGTTGTGGAGAAAGCTCTGTACCAGTGATGATGCCACAGGGATTTTCCAGATGACCAGGGGGAACCGGGGAGAGGTGGCACATCTCTGCCAAAAGATCGACACCCAGACAGCCAGTATTTTCCCGTGCTGGTTCGGCTGATAGGCTGTTGCGTTTAAATGTTACGGGTGGCCGAGAGGAGCAAAGCGTAGTGTTAAGGGTCAGTGTTGTGTGCTTCCTGGAGCTGTGAGGGGTTTGCAGAAACTTTTCTCAAGAGCAGGCAACCGAGCGCCCCTTGGATACTTTCAACACTGAATAATTATAGCATGTCCTCACAATTAATTATATACCTAGCAATATAATATAGCTGATTTGCTTTGCAACCCGAGGCTTTGGGGGGTGTAGCGCTTCGGGATATGTCACACACAGAGGCTTTTCAGGGCTCATGGGATTAAAGCTTTGTTAAAATTCCTCTCTGGGGATGGGAGTGAAAGATCGGTATTTTTCTTGCTTGTGCCTTAGCCTCTGCTTTCCTGCACATCTGCACGTTTGTCTGCCCTTCTCACATGCCTTTACACGAACTCAAAACTTGTACTCTTTCATTTTTTATGTGGGTGTAAGATGTACACAGACCCGTGCACGAACATTTGTATAAAGCATAAACAAAAGACTGGATAATGCTGGTGCTTGTGCTAATGAGAGTCCCGACTTTTTGTAGGAGTTAACAAGCCCTGTGCATCAAAGTCAGCTCTTGGTTACAAATATCTATAAATCCCAAGTAATTAATACGGAGCTCGTGCTCTTGCACCATACTTCCTCTGCTTGGCGTGCAGAGAATGGCTCTGGGCATGTACAAAATAGAGGATTCGTTTTGAAATTCTGTTGGTCTGCTGTGAGTTTGGCTGAAGATCTGGCCTTTTGGTTTTGAGACAGATTGTACAAGTCAAGTAGATGTGGTGTTTCAGGCTTTTGACAAGTGTGCAAGAGGAGCCATCTATGACCAAATAGCTGAGCTGAAAAGTAACTGATTGTGCACAGTAAGTTCAGTGGTGCTGTAGGCTTACTTATTACCTACAATTATTATTTTTAAATAATATTGAATAATGTTAAGTAATAATAAAATGCAGATTATTTAGAAAGTATGCCAAACTGTAAAAGAAATCAGATAGATATCAGCTTAATGATGTGACTGAGTAAAATTAAGGCTGTTGGACGGTGAAGTGATTGTTACTGCTTGAGAAATTAAAAGTGCGTTTCAAAGTGAACTTTCAAAGTGACCTGCAGAACAAGCAAGCATAGCTGACCAAGCCCCAGACCGCGCTGGGGACGTCCAGAGGCCCTTTCTTGCTCTGCGGGAGCAGTTCATTCCCGCGGAGAGTCCGTTTCGCGTGTTGCGCCTGCCTGGGAACACACACCCCCTGAAAGTTGGACTCATGCATCTTAGTAAGTATTTCAGTTATGCTATTGACGTCAATGCAGTCATTAAATAGATTGCCGGCCCTCCCATCAGTAAACCTGTGCCAAAGACCTAGAGGCAGACACATTTTAAAAGAAGAACATCAGGTTTTCTTTTAGCATTCGGGGAGAATAAGGGAAAAGTTTCTTCTGAAGTCACTATGCTTTGCAATAAGGGAGGGTTTTTTGCTTAATTTTCTAAGACTCGTTTTCTGTGAAGATAATTGCTGCGTTTTATTTAACACACTTTTGTTATGTTACTGTGCGCATAAACAACTCCAAATGAGACTAAAGAGTAATTTTTTGTGATCGGCTCCAGCTGAAAAATGACACTCATTTTAGGTCTCCCGGCTAGATTTATTTGTGTATCAAGTAACAGAAGGTATTCGGGCAAACCTGTTTAGCCTTTGACTCCAGAAATTCTGCAAGGATTGATTTCATGACATCTATATAAGAAAATAGCCTTCATTTCTCCTCGGCAGGCTCTGAAGACATACAAGCTAATCATGACTCCATAGCAACGGATAAAAACTGTTTTCCCCTCCGCCCCACCTGTGGATGTCACATGAAGATGCTACACGTGCTGCTGCCATCAGGAGCCTGTCACTCCCTGGGGCCCAGCTGCCATCTGCGGCCGTGGGGCAAGCAGCCGCGACGCCAGCGGGACTCCCTGCGTGCACTAACGCTGTCCTGCTGTATTTCTGAGGCGGGCTGGGCTCTCCTGGGCTGCCCGAGACATCCATTCATGCCCGTGGCTGGGGAGATACCTACCTCCCGGAGCTGCTGTCCTGCCCGTTGCCGAAGGCAGCTCCGGGTTGGGCAGTTCTCCTTGCCTGGTGTCAGGAATGGCTCTGGCCATCAGAGGCTCCAAAGGGGCTGTGAGCTGAAAACCTGAAAGGATATATATAGATGGCATCCTCACCCAGGTGGAGGGAGTACCTTTCCTTTGACAAGATAAGCAGGTATGTTGCCATCAACAGCAGCAATATGTTTTTGAAAAACAGTTGAGGAGCCAAACCACTGGGGTTTTTTTGTTGAGGTGGTCATGTCACTGATGATACCACACTCTGCTACGTAGGATAAAACCATAAAACCAGTCATAGGTTATTAAAAGGGCTTCTCTCTGATGGCTGGTTTCTTTCTGAATGATCCGGGCAACTGCGAACCTGAGGTGGCAATGAACCCAAGGTGGCAATGAAGAGATCTTCGCAGTGGCATGCTCTCATTGTGTCCCTGTATTCACTCTGCTCTTTAAGCACGGGTCAAGCCCTGAAAGCCCTGTATTGCTTTACTCAGCTCCCATTCATATGGGATTGCTTAAGGCCTCTGTGAAGACAATAAGACTTTGCCATTGCTAATATCGGAGTTGATAAAATCTGTGTTTCTTTTGTTTTCTACATAGAATGATAATAGTTACTGTGGGTGAGATTTTGACATCGCAGTCTTCAGTGTACTGAATCAGTTCCATATGAGTTTGAGAAATGTGTACTTGATCTGAGGGAAAAAAACAAACCAAAACAAACAAAAACACCCAAACCAAACTTCTGGCAGGCCAAGTTATTTTTTTTAGGTCGTGGGGCACAGTTTGTGCATGCCTTAGTGATGAATAGGGTTCTTCATTGTCCCACTGATTTGAGCCCCTTCAACTTCCATATCATCAGCATTTTCCAGCCAGTGGGAGCTGAAACGGACTCCTGAAAGCACCCACCAGCTCATCCCCGCAGCAGCTATATATAAGTTTCTCCTTCCTCCCCCGAGGTTGAGCTCACTGCTGCAGCATTGTGTCCCGGACACAGCTGGCCATGGGAGTGTGAGAGGCTGCATCCGAGTATCTGTGCGGAGACGTTCCCAGGGTAATGCACCGCACAAATCCCAGAGCCATCAGCCTGTCCTTGGACAGTCCCAATGTTCAAAACTTTGTCCTCCTGCAGGATCTGATTCCAAGTGTAAGTTGCTTTCTTGTGGTGTTTTAAAAAGTAAGTATTTCTAACTTCGTGTTTTGCTTGTCAGCGGCCAAATCGTTCAGTCCGTAGTTAGGCAGGAACTCCTGCTGACTCTTTCGTATTTATTAGTCTTGGTGGGAGCAGTGTTTGATTCTAGCTTGTAGGGGCATGTACAGAGGGCAAAGCGCTGGCCTCGATGGACAGAATTTGAATTCGCCCGTTGTCCTCTGTAGGGTAGACGTTTTGCCCACCAAAGTTAACTCTACAATTATATAGGATAACAATTATAAAGATTAAAACTTTAAGAGCTTTTAAAATCAATGTATAATCCAGGTGGAATGAAAAGAGGGAGTAAAGGATTGCTAACGCACTTTTCCCTCTATTCAATTACGGAATTGCATCCATTCTGAGATACCGTTTAGAGTCACCGATTCCCAAACGGTGGTACTGAACAATGAACGTATTGACTGTGTTCAATGTTCAAATCAAGCAGAAATGCTCTGGTTTTATTGTCAGTATCTTTTCATCTCCTGGTTGACTAAAAAAGATTTATCTAGTTAAGCATAGTTAAGCTTATTAATGTAAGCATAATGTCATTGTGCAACTGGTAAAGAATGTTACGCTAATAGTTAATGAAACATTTTATTGTAATATTGTTTTCTCTGTAAGAAGTGTCTGTAAATGACAGCCTTAAGTATTGTATAGTTGTGATACTTTTTTGACAGAAAGGAAAGAACTGATAATTATTTATGGTTATTAATAAAACATGCCAGGTTCTTAAGTTAATTCAGTTCACGGGAAAAATACATATGCTTACAAAGATTTAAATTTTTTAAGCAGTAGACTTTGAAAAACATCTAAATACGTCCATCCCTGTGGAATATATTTTCATGTCTAAAGGTATCCTTGATGGACTTTGTTGTGTGTTCAGGCACGTAATTATTTCAGGAATTCAGAATGTAAAAAAAAAAAAAAACCAAACCCAAAATCTAGCAGAGTGTTGATTTGACAATTACTGTCGTTTGATTTTATATTCAGTACTGTGCCTGTTAAGGGCCAGTGGCAAACAGCCTTTCATCAACTGGAAGAGGAGTAGGATCTGACCCAAGGTTAGACACTGTCTTTCGTTGTTTAATAGGAGCTGTGATCAGTGGCCATTATTCAGTACTAAATACTAAGTACTAATGTCGTTAGATTTAATTTTAAAAGAGCTATGCTTTTTAATGGAGGTATTCTAGTATAAATATCCTGCTGTCATAAATACACCTTTCCAAGAGGAAATTAAACATCTGTGCCTATGAAAACTCCCCTACCACACCTCCGCACTGTTAAGTAAATTTCTTAAACAGACAGTTTTGAATTGGATCTAAAAGACTCCAGGTTCCAGGCGTTCAGAACAAGGCTTTGGATCCAGCTTGCCAGGGCCGTTAGAGCCTATTCCAGACACCCTGAAGTTTTCATTTGAAACGGGTTGAGTTCAGTTAGGCCTTCCACGCTGCAAGCATGTGTTTAGGGAGGTTTTACAAGCTTAGGAATCATCAAAATGATTCTAAAATGTCACATTTTACAAACAATGTATTTTTCTTTAAATACCGTATATTAGGTTGTCAAAAGCAGGACACAGTTACAGCAATCGTTGCGTTCTCTGAGAAACCAGCCTACTATTCTGAGAAGTGGAAAAGCCAGCCTGTCTTCCTGCCCCTCTTCCCTCCCTCTCTGCCTCCTTCCCTCTCCGAGTTTTGTAAGTGACCTGAAATTGTGGCCCTGCTGTTACTGACTCGAGTGCAGAACATTTGGATCCACACTGGGAGCACTCGCGCTGGTCTGGGACAGCCCGAGAGGACGTGGCATAACCCTCTGCTCTGCGGGGGCTGTCATCTGATGAGTTGAGCGCAGTGTGGGGCCAATCCTGCTAGCAAAAATTCAGAGAAGTAAATATTCACAAGTTGGCAATACGTTAGCAAACACAAGTACGGGGTTGGTCAATAATAGATCTTGCTAGCATTTGACAGTTGTGAAATGTTCTCCTCCCTTTCTTCCCAAAGATACTTCTTGAAGAAGAGAAATCCGCATACAAGTTTCCAGTCTAACTGGAGTATTTTCTGGTTTAGCAGCAGTACTTTATGGGACGTGGTCTACATCCAGAGCCCAGTCAACTACGTGTGCTGGGCCTTCATCTTAATTCAAGTTCTTTGGGCAGGGTATTTCCCAAAATTCCTGTTACTGAAATGTCACGAACTGTTTGCAGCTTCCCGGGTTTCAACTATATTGCGTGAAACTTTTCAATATTTCCATCCACTTACAGTGGGAACGTACTGTCCAGGTAAAAGCCAAAAAATTTGTTACTCACACTTTATAGATCAGGAACCAAAAAATGAAACCCAAGAAGAAATGATGCTCACACCACATTTTTCAGCAGCAGCTGCTGGTTCTGAGCCTGCCTTTGTAACACATCCAAATGTGGTCAATTTAGCATGCTGCTAGAATGTCTCTTGTTGCAAATTGCCTTAAATGGAAAGTCATGTGCAGCTTAAAATCAGATGTTTCACAGAAATTGTATGAATTTCACTGAATTTATTTCACAGAATTAATTACTTCAGAGAAGTAGTGTGAATGACAGTGCAGAGACCTTGGCCAAGGCTAACGTGAGGTGCCTCTGTTACGCTGCTAAATGCAAGAAATTGTGAAAGGTGCCACATAGCATAAAACTTAAAGCATAAAAAGTAACAACTGGAATAATCTGCAGTAGACCAACCCATATTTGACCTTCAGTGGGGAACATTTCCATGTCCATTTAATCTGATATTTTAACTGAGATTGCTAATAAGGGTGCTTTTAATATAGCTGACATTTTGATTTCCTTGAACTCGGTTTGAGGCGCTTAAATAAATGTATTTTGAGGGCCTTAATTAAATGTATTTTGAGAGCGAAGGGCTGTTCCTACCTGTGCTGACTGTAGGGATTGGACAAGTGCTTACACTTCCAAGTCTGCCTGTCGTTTCTGGGTTCGAGCTTATCCTCCCTCTGCCCCTTCGAGGCAGCTCCCCGATTGCTTAGCTCTAGCGCAACAGCCTGATTCGGGTCAGGGCTGAGAGCCCCGCTTTGAGGAAAGTTGTCATACAGGAGTCGGACCCCCAGGTTTAATCACCTTATGGCTAAAATGATCCAGATGTAAGAAAAAAACCCACAAATTATTATCTGGAGTTCCATATTATCTATTTCTGATTATGGATAACCACGTAATGAATCTGACGCTGTGTCCCTGGCAACGTCGGGGAAAATACGGTCCATTTCTGACCCGTGTCCCAAACACACCGTTTAAAAAGCTGGTGACCAGGGTGTGATGGCCTCAGTTTGAAGGTTACACACAGGCACAGTGGAGATCAGCACGTGAAAGGATTAATATGGAATATTAAAAGCTGTCAAAACAGATGATGCTGGTCTGTAGGATACTGACATCTCCCTCTTCCTCCCCACCCTTTTACCCGTGGGACTTACTCTGTGATTTTAAACAGATTATTCTAAAAGGCTGTACGTGCAGTTTAGTAAACATAAAGCACACTGAGTCACAGCTACGAACAGCTGAAGTTGTTCACTAGGGTAGGTTAATACAGATGATTAGCACAATGAATATTTTAGCTCTGTTGTCAGCTACTGCAGGTCTGAAGATTTTTAGTTTTGTGACTTGAGGTTCACTCCGAATGTTCATAGTTACAGTGTGTGGACGGGCAAAAAGTGAATCCATTCGTCCCAGGGTGCCACCAGAGAGCTGTCTGAAGGACACTAGCTTAGCAAGTAAAACATGCTGCATTTTCAAAAGCTGGAGAATCGTGTATTAAGAGACAACTTTTTAAATTGCATGTGCTTTCAGATTGTTCATGCTATTTCTGCTGGTTCTGCTCTGTGACCGACCCACGATCTGCAGTGAGCAATACTCTGACTTGTCTTTTCTGACAACACAGTGTCGTTTGGTACAATTACAGATCAGTCGATAGGGCTTACTCAGAGTATCACTTGAAAACCAAATATGTCAAAACAGATCATTTTTTGCAACGTGCTTTGTACTTGAGTGGCTTGGCTGAATGCAGAGGAGCAACGTCTCTGGGTTTCAGCTGTAGGGTGACAGTCATATTCATTTATTTTGAAAGGCTAAATAAGGGCAGAGAGTTCAAGTAAGGTAAATCGGCGAGGTCGATATTATTACCCTTTGGGTACGTAAAGTATCTATTGTAGGAAAACAGATTAAAATTCCAAACTAAATCAGGTTTTTAAGCTTCCATCCTAAAGGATAATGCCTTCAAGAAATTACATTTAGCCATGAAAAAAAAAAATTTAATTATATTTTATAATTAATGTCATTGAAATGACTGGCATGATCGCTCAAAACATAACGGATGACTGTGTGCCCGGTCTTTCAAGGCTGAGAGCTGGGCATGCGGACACGGAGGTTTATACGTGTCCTAAGGAATTCCTATGAATTATGGTTGGGATGCTTCCAGGAGCCACATTCTTAACTTTCATATTGAAGACCTTAAGGAAATGAAATCGAGAGGAAATGGAGGACAATTTTGTGTTAAATGGTAACGTTTCCAGGAGCGAAGGAAACTGATTTAAACAGGTCTAGCATTCTACCAATAGCCTGTTCTACATTGCTGTGGTGATGTGGGTAGCCTTATTCTGACCCTTGTTTAAAATTCCTGCATAATTTGCCTCATGAAGAGCTAAGGATTATTGATAAACTTGGTCTAAAGCCAGTGGCCAAGTGGCGCTTTTCAGATAGATCCGCACTGTGCTTTGTACTTCAAGGATTCATTCCTGAGATTCCTCTTCCATTTCCTACTCCAGGATTTGTTTCACCACAGTCAAAGGACTTTCACTCTGACAGAATATTTAGACCATAAGTTTTATTATCTCCAGGTTAAGCCGGTTCAAAACCTGATTTAATGGCTGCAGATGGGTATGTGGATGGAAGTACCGTCTGAATTCAGTGGCAGATCCAAATGCAGACCTTTTTGTTTGTGGTTTGCAAAACTCTTATGAAATAGAGTACGCTTGGTTCCTTGCATCTTTCATCTTTTGGAGTGTTTTTTCCCCATTGTTGGCTTAAAATCGTTGCTGTGGTCTGTCTAGATAGTTCCTTCCTTGTCGTAGGCCTGTTGTGAAAGTCATGGTTTCTCAAGGAGGAGTTTTCGGTGCGGCAGCAGAGGCGCAGGCAGGCAGTTTGCAGAGGTGGGTGCATGGAAGGAGGGCTGGGGAGAGGCACTGCCCTTGGGCTCCACTGTGGGCTGACACGGGCCGGGGCACCCGCTCCAACGCAGCCGTTCTCGGCGCACGGCACCGGGGAAGCGAAGCCCAGGAGTCCTCAGCCTGGCTGTGGGTGAGCCAGCTCCAGGACCGGAAGCCGTCTAGCCACAACAGCACGGGATGGTGCCCCACCTAATTAAGCCTGTTGAAAGGCAGGGCTAATTAGTTTAGGTGGAGTGCCTTGTTAGCACAACGATGTTGCTTCCAGGATCCAAGTTGGTTTCCCTGCACGTGTAAGCTTACCAGCCCTCTCCCAGCCAGCCCACATGTATCAAAGGAGATAATACACTGCACAGCACAGGTAAATCCTAAGTGGGTAGCTAGGTAATTTCATAATCATATCCTGATTTTTCAGTGTCTTTCTCACACTCGTGCATTCACATGCACGCCATGTGCTCAGGAAGAAAACATTGCTACTCATACAATAAAATGTTCATCTTACTGTGATCCGGCCTTTCCTTGTTTAACTAGAGAAACAAAAACACAATCTGGGCTCCCCATGATTTACAGGGAGTGGGGTTTGGGATTTCAATCCCCGGGCTCGGCTCTGGGTCTGGGCTGGAGGCTGCCTTCTGCAGCCCAGCGAAACCGATGGTGATCTGCGTCCCCAGCCTGCAGCTCTCTGGGCTGTTTTCGCTGCACTTTGAGGAGCGTGTTGAGTAAAGGTGTGATGGGGATACACTTAATTTAAAAATTTGTAATGACCTCGGTAATTGTGATCTGTCTTCAGAAATGTGTTCAAGGTGTGTGTTTATTTCCGTATAAAACGTCATCTGAAAAATCATTTTCAGCGTTCTCCTTGCAGCTCTCCCCTTTAAGTGCACTGTCAGTCTTTTGCACTTGTTTTGTTAGACCCTGTGTAGGAGAGGTACTCTCTTGCGTCGTATTTTTTCTCCTGTCTTGTGATTAAGGCAGGCATCCTACAGGGCAACAAGGAATCAAGCCTGGTCAGTAAAATGATAACGTGCCAAACCGTGTGTTTGCTCCCCGAGATAAAGTTGGAACTGAGCAATCTTTCCCGTTCATTCGACAGGCCAAGATTAGATTCTGCCCCTCTTGCCATTTCTGCTTGTCCCTCTCCGTGGACTGAGGAATTCCTACTATGCAGGCAAATCCCGTTCCCAGATTCCCCCGTGATATCGCTGCTAAGTGACATCTGACAAGATGCTTCCTGCATTTTGTTACTTCCATTTGGCACCGTAAAAGCACTGTCACTTACCCTTCTGATTTGTGGCAGCTATGCTGTATTGTTCACTCCTTGTGGCTGCCATGGCGGGGGGAAGAACACTGCAGAAACGGGGATTGGCTTGTGATAAAACACTCCATCCCACCCTACGATGAGACGGTATCTCCAATCTAAATCCTTCTTCAGAACTTCTCCAATTTTCCTCGCTCGTTAGCATTTCACATTAAACCTTTAGGCTTATCTTCAGATCAGAAATTACCTCTCTGGGAAGCTTCATATGCTTCTATTAGCTACCTTAAGGTGTTCTTAGTGTTTACGCCTCATTTTTGCACCTCATTGTCATGCAAAAGGTGCAGTGTTAACTTTGCTTTGGGAATCTTGATCTTTAATCTTTCTACCATAGCATTTTTAAAGTTGAGGTTTACACAGCTGTTTTAGAGTGCATGCGTATCTGATGCATGTAAACACACAAAATAAATCTAAGAGAACTTTTTTAGTTTAATTCAGGACCCTGAGTTTTCATTAGTTAGTCCTTTCCAAGTGGTTTCCAATGCTCCATCTCAGTTGACGAGAGATCTTAGTATTATTTGTCCTGCAGGAATGAAGATTCATGATGAAACTTCTTCTCCACTCTGCTGCAATGCCTGCTGAAGCTCTGGTCCTTCTCTCCAAGCAACGTTTGGTAAATCCAGTTCTTTGCAAGGCAATACTTGGGTAGCGTTCTTCCCCCATTTTTTTCATTCCTTTTCAGTCTGTTTTTAAGGTGTCTGTGGGGATATCACAGGCTCTTCCATCAGCAGTCCGCGAAAAACTACAGCTGTACCCCTCAACCCACTCCTCCTTCAGTTCAGAGCTTCAGCTTCTTGTGCCCAGCCGGGCGCTACACCCAGGCTGATCTGCTGAGATTATCCCAGGTGGGTGTCTTGGCTGTTGGTTGCCTCTTCCATGTCATCATCCTCTCCTAGAAGGAGCGATGCTCTTGGTACTCTCGGTACCCTGCTGCCCAACCCAGGGGACCCAGGACACCGGTATTAGAGGACTAACTCTAACGATAAGTGCTGCTTGTGGGCACCTGCGGTTGTTGCCACAAAGCCTGGCAAAATTGAGTGACTTCTCCAGCTCCCGCGATAATAAACCGCAATCGCCCTACTCTGGACTAATTGGTAAGCAATTGCCTAGTTACTGCTAACAGTCAGTGGTCTGTTCAGTGAGTTGCCAGCCCCTGTGGGTCCTTGGTGACCTAATTCTCATGACCTGGCTGGTGATCCACCCCAACCAGCCTGCACACCAGTACTGGTGGGTATAATCAGGACTTTTGCAGGTTTGTCCAGTTCTGCTTTAACTGGTTTCATCAGGGCTTGGCTCTTGCTCCAGGCTGACCTCTCGGTATGAGTTTCCTTGAAATGTTTCATTTTTGCCTCAAAATGGTGGCTGGGCCCCCATGACTGATGTCCTGCCGCTTACCTTGGGGTGGGTTGCAGGAGCCGGGATCAAAGCAAGGCCTGGGGGGACGGGCTGCCCAGCACCAGGGCTCTGCAAAAGCTCTTCTGTTCGCTGCCAAGGGCTTCCATTTACTGCTTGATCTCAAGACTCCATCACTGTCATAAGATTAATGTCACCTAACTTCAGCCACCTAAAAATTATAGACCAACCTTAAGTAGTGGCTGGTTTTTGAAGAAAACGTACTGTGAGCTCGGGAGCAAACCATCCTGTTGTGCAGGAAGGTCAGGAATTTCAGCAGAAGCCAACGTGGTGAAGCAAGGAGCTTCTTAAGGAGTCAAAGTGCGAAAAGAGAGCAGGCGAAGAGTGAAAAGGNGAGTGAAAAGTACTGGTAACAAGGGAGTGATGTAAAAGCGCTGTTTGGGCATGTGGGGTGAGGTTGGGCAGACCAAAGGCTGATGGAGCTGTGACTAGCGAGGGGACTGCGACGTGGGTATGGAGTAGGGAAAGAAAGTTCAGAAAAAACGTTAATCTGTGGGGGAAACAGCCTAGTGACAACGGGTACACTAAAGGCCGAAGTACTCGATGTCTTTTTTGTCTCAGTCTTCACAGACGAAGTCTTTGCCCAGGCCCCAGCACTCCTCAGCCTGCCTGGGAAGGAGAGGGGTGGAGGGCAATGAAAGAGCAGCGGGTTAGGGGCAACCTACAGGAGGTAGATGTGTTCAAGTCCACGGCATTGGACAGGATTCAGGCTGGAAAAACTGGCTGATGGGAATGTAAGGTCAATGTGTGTCATTCATGAAAAATTGGGGTGCTTGGGAAGGTCTATTACAACAGGAAAAAGGTCCATCTTTGAGAAAGACGAAGGGGATCTGGGGAACTATGAACTAGTCAGACTCTTCTCAGTCACCAGAGAGGTCACTGAGGGTGTCCACTGGAGTCTGTTTCCAAACATACAAAGGACAAGAAATTAAATCAGGAATGGTAGACAGATTTGCCAAGAGCAAATTGTGCTTGAAAGCCTCGACCTCCTTCTCTAAGGACATGGGGGGTGGCCTGACTGTGGGGACATGGAGGGCCACGGGTGGGTGTACCTGCTGCACTGAGCACCATTTCCCACAGCATTCCCAGGTGGAAGCTTAAGGCAGCATTGGCCAGACAGACGGACTGTTGACAGGGTTAGATACTGCTGGACCACCAGGCTCTAAAGCTGGTGATGAAGGCTGCGTGTCCATTTGGTGGCTGATGACAGGAAGGGTGTGGGGTGTCTAGCAGTGCCCTACAGCTACTTCAGCATCAGGCTGATGTTGGTGATTAGCTGGGGATAGTCCTGCTGTGGGTGGGAGGCTGGAGCAGATGACCTCTGGAGGTCCCTTGCAGCCAGTTTCTGTGACTGCGGTAGAGAGGTGCCTTCTGTAGTTAATGGAGAACGACAGGCACCTCCGGAGAGTGATTCAGCCCAGCGCAGCAGCTGTGCTGAGAATAGACCAGGATCACCCCTTGGAGGTCCCAGCCACTTTCCACTGACTGTGCGGGGAGCTTAGGTGATTAACTTTTAGGTGGCTAAAGATAGCTCAGATGAGCCCCCCCACCCCAGTGACATTTCTCCAGGCTAATATTACTGCTTATCGGCATTGCTCAAATTACATTGCAGCTGGCTCAGTGATCGGGCGGCGAGCGCGTTGGCTGTTGTCTCAGAAACATCACTGCTACTATGGCAGTCGAGTGACTAGCAGACATCTCCTGCGCTTCACGTCGTGGCCGAGTCACGCTGCAGGCATTCCTCCTGTCACTGGAAGCCTCCGCTTCGGTGGTTAAATGAGCTGTGGCTTCTTCCTTCTTGGGATGACTGCAGCATGAGGACGTGAAGCAGTTGGGGTTTGTGTCGTTCCCTACAGGCAGGAGGTTTTTCTTTCTCCCTTTCATATTGCTTTCCGTGGTCCCCGTGCCTTCGCTTGGTCAGGGATCTCTGCTTGCTCTCTGGAGTCTTCCAGTTTGAACCTGGATGTGTCCCCAGCGTTCTTGGCGGGTGCTGTTTTAATCACTGCCTTGGCGTCTTCAGCAATTTTGGAGCCGTTTTTCTAGGCGCTGAGTTTTCCCAGCAGCCTTTCTGGGCAGCTGAAATGGTGTGTCCCAGAAAGGACCTGTCTTTAATTAGGGAACTTATAATGCCAGACTCCTCAGCAGTGTGACAGAAGAGTTCATTTCTTCTGCTCCTTGTTGTTTTGAAAAAAAAAAAAAAGAAAAAAAAAAGAAAAAGAGAAATGCCCCCCAAAACCTTGGCCTTATTTTGCCTGAGCTTGTAGTGCATGTCAAACACTTTCATCAACAATTTCAGTATCACAAGCGTTATTCCTGGCAGCAGCATCTCACTCATTTCCTGGCATTTTTCGCAATTAGCAGTAGAAAGCTTTCACTTCATTTTTTTGTCTCTATCTTCCTCTATCATCTCTGAATACAGACTCCATTGTTTCTGCTGCTTTTGAGCCTGTGTTAAGATTTTGTCTGCGTTCCCTCACAGCTGGATCTCCTCCAGTGCCACCTCTTCAGTGTACCTCTAGCAGTGGCTTTGCCGGTTAATCCCATCGTCTCTCTTTGCAGGGGTTTCGCTACCCTGCCCTCTCTTACCGCATCTCGTGTATTAGCACTGGGTAACAGAAAAATCCATGTTTCTGAAATAGCTTTTTGCTAAAAGCGTTACTTTGAGACGTGCTGCTCTCCGTTCATTTGCATGCAGTGCCCGTGCCCACGCCGTCTGCAGCCTGCCCATCTCCCGCCGAGCTCCGGCACCCGCTGGCCCTCCTCCCGGTCTCTCCCGGTGCCCAGTGTGGCGGCATCGTGCCGGGGAGCAAACGAAGAGCTCTTACTCCCACCTCCCTTGCACGCCGGAGGGAGGCTGTAGGATAGCTGCAGGTGTGAGAAATGTGAGAGGGGACAGCTAGAGTTACTGGTTGAACTGGAGTCCCAAAAACACGATCGGGAGTGGGGAGAAGGGCAGGATCGTCCATTTGTTCGGGGAGTTGCTCAAGAGCGTACTGGCTCCACCTGTTCCACAGGTGCTGGGGCTTTGTGTCTTTCTTAGCACATCTGCACTTATCTTTGCAAAAGATATAATTACTTTCATTGCATACAATGAAATGTTGGGGAGGTGGGGGGGAGTGCATCTCAATACTCTTGTCGTTCCCATGATTTTAGATTACTCTGTAATTCCAGCCCCGCGGTCCAGCGGACCGGGCGTGCGCAAGTGTCCATAGACCTACAAGAGGGAACATGTTTGTGCGCTGGCAGTGTTGCCGGCACGTGTGGTGTCGGGTCGTTCTGCTGGGTACGTCTTGCTTTTGAATCGTGCCTTCTTTTAGGTATGTGTCTAGCTTTTGTGCTGGAAAAGAAGTTGGGAATCTGGTCCATAGACTCCCTGAATATTGGAAAACGTACAGGGCATGTATAAAAGAAACCTGTAATTACAGGATACAGGGTTTTTTCAGCGCTTGCAGTTTGTAAGATGGTGCTATCAGACTTGGACATTGTCATTACAGATTTTAAATAAATCACTGCAGTTGTGCTCTATGCCTTTGATTTTGTTTCCCATGAATTTTCAAACCCATCTACAGAACAATTTTCTCAAATATATTTGTTGGATCGGTTAGAACAATAGCTTAATTCAAGGAAATAGCTCTCCGCTCATGGGTAGTCATGAATACACTAACAGGATACATTAAAACAAATAAATTATTTGGTGTCAGTTATTCACTCGGCATTGTCAAGGATAAATATGTAAACATGTCCGCACAATCTGTAAGCAACCACAGATATATTAGGGAAGGCAAAGGGTAAATGGCTCACAGCCTGCACAAGTCCCTCTTCTATCAAGTTTTGGCATGCTGTTTGTTGATAAACCTGTTTGACTGAACATGCTCCATGCTCCCAGGTTTTAGAGCGATGCCAGACACTGGCTAGCAATTTTTGCAGGGCATATAACGAATCTTGCTTTCTGAAGTTAAAATAGCCCTATTCTTTTGTTGAAGGGAACTCGAGGGAGCAACTTCAGTGATCTGGATCTACGTGACTTTTATCTAAGCCATGACCACATGAGTACCTTGTTAAATCGTGGAGGCCACCCTTTCTCTTTTTCCCTCTCCCTCTCCTTCTCCCTCTCCCTCTTCTCTCCTCCGACCTGCATCAGGACTTAAAATCAAACAGGTCTCAGCTGAAGCACAGATGAGTTCAGCTGGTGGATCAGACTTTTGTGGGTCAGATGGTATGTGAGGATCCCCCAGAGAGGGTTTCTGCCAGCTTGCTTAGATAGAAACTCTTCGTCATTAGTAGTCAAGGACTGAGAAATGTAATTGAAGCCTTCAGTAAACATTTATGATATCTATACTGCTCACAAAATAATAATCTGTCATTCACATGATTAACTAGAGGATCTTCCTTGTCATCTTAATCTTTTTTTGTCATCTATAATAATGACAACAATCATAATAATCTGTAATAAATATAGTATGTTATATAATTAAAAATGAGTTGTCTTCAAGTCCTCTGATGAATTCTAAGCGATAAAGACTCATAATGTATATTGTTACAATTTTTAAGAAATGTCCATATCTGAATGCACTTTCTTTTTTTTTTTTACTTTGTAAATTATTTTAAATATCTGTAAATAAGCAAAATATTCAAATAAGCCTAAAACCTCTGGGACAGGGGTTGTGTCCCATGGATTCGCACTGAGGAGTACATACATTTTAAAATTGCGCCCTTAATGTTCTTTTCAAGTTAGGAGCCTGGGAGCGTGCTTTCAAACATTTCCTAAAGCAGAGTTTTCAGTGCCTGCAAGCGGTTTCATGCACCAGGATAAACATTGACATGTTCCCATACAAGGACATGAGGACTCCAAAAGCCCCAGCTCACCTAAGAGCCGAAGTGGAGCTCCACCAAATCTACTCGTTATTGACCGTTTGTTTCCCTGTCACTAGTGGGAGTTAGGAAGCATTTTCTTCTGTAACACTTACACGTTAATCTTTTGTTTCTTACCAGTGTTTGTCTGCTTCAGGTTTTGTTGAATTTTATCAGTTTGTTAAACATTCGGGGAACATTTCAGTGCCTGCCTATTGCCACGTTGTACATACTGGATTTGGGAACAGATCCAGTGTTAAAGCCTTTCCAAGGCAAAAGTGAGCAACTGCTTTTATTAATTTTACTTTTAAATAAACAGATTTGACCCCAAGCCTCAATTGTTGTTGAGGTAAGGTTAAGATAGAGTAATAATATTTTTTTATTAAATCAGCTGGAATCACTGGAAAACGGGCACTTTGGTGACCTCAGTGGCTGTCCCTCGAGTCTCAGATGAATTGCTGCTCCGAAGCCAGGCTGGAGCTGAGCGCAGAGCGCTTGTGGGAAGGACGGCCTCAAATGTTGAAGAAGTTTATAATTATAAATAGCTGCAATTTATTGCAGCCAGGATGCAATTAAAAGTAAATAACCCAGAAGATGCCTTACTGGCACTGTAAACAAGTGGCTTTGCATGTGGAATAGGATATACTGTGTTAAAGTGGGGAAGACTGCGATGAGCTGCAGTGCCTCGCTTTTTAGCCTTCATTGTAAACGTTTCTCCGAATTTTTCTGCAGCCCTTTTTCATAGAGCCTATTAGGGGTTTTTTGAGTCTTAAACTCTACATGCCTAAGGTTTACGAGTGAAGTTACAATCCATTAGAAGTAACTATTTCTTTGCAGAATTAGGAATTAGGTCTTTTACCAGCACAGTCAGTCCATAATTTGATCTTTAAGAGTTGAGGAGAGCTGAGTTTGTGAAGATGTCTGCAAATATTTGTATTCAGCGTTTCTTGCTTGCCAAATTGGACAATCTGTTCACAAGATAGAAACCCGTTAGTAATATTAGCCTGCTAGATCATGGAAAACTTAGTTATTTGGCACCCGCGATATTTTACTGAGCAAAGAGGAGAACTGCAGCTCCTCTCCAACTTTTCTAACTCACCTGTTTGGGATCTGGTATTTTGGCCACTCTTAAAAGTTTTTAGCCTTTACACTTTCTGCCAGAGGCAAGACACGCTATGTCTTAATGTATTTATTTAAGAGGGACTAGGGTGACAAGAGAGAATCATGAGGGAATCAGGAGAGAGAAGAACTCACTTTGAATTTTGGCATTTGGATCTAGTTTCAAAATGTTTCCTAACTTGCTTCATCTCCTGTGTCAGCCGAGGGCAAAGCCACCATTCACTCCTGCAGCTTGGGGACTGGGGTCTCAGCCCCACCATCCCTCCTCGCTGCCTCGTGGGGCTTGGTGCGTTTGGACGACAGGATGGGGACAGCGAGTTTGTGGGTTAAGAGAGGAACCCGACGGCGCGGCTGCAGCGGCAGATAACATTGGCCTCGTGCTCAGAGATATCCCGGCCAGCGGCAAGGGCGAGCGCAGGGTCTTGCATGCACGGCCATGCAGCGGCGAGGGGCTGCAGCTCTGTGCTGCAGGGAAGCGTGGTACAGGCGGGGCTGGTGGGGGAGCATCGGGCAAGGGTTCGTCATATTAAGCCCTCTTCTCATCTGCTACACATCGTAGGCCTTCTGATGAAGCGCGGATGTGCCCTTATGCTGAAACACTCCCAGGAAGGAGGGTGATCTCCAAAACCTTTCACTTTTCAAGTATTCAAGCAGAAAAAAGCCTCGAGTCCATATTCATTAGCAGCTCCCACCATGAGAAAACAATAGCACAGCCAAGTCAGTAAATGGGAAAAAGCTTCTAAAAATGGGCTGCTAAGTCAATTTTTTAGTGAGAGATTCTATGATTCCACGTTCCATCAGATGAAAAATAAATAGATGGCAAAAAATACCAAAAATGCAGTTGTTGCAAAATACTGGGACATTAAGTATGTTAGTGTGTTCTAAGTGGCAACGGAAAAATATTAAACAGTGTGCTGCTTCTGAAGGCTCGGCCAGTCGGTCCTCTGATGGACTGGCAGCAAGTCAGGTCCTGTGATGAAACCTCACCTCAGTTCCTGCTAAATTGCCGCCGGGATCAAAAATCGCGCACAAACACCATGTAATATTTGAAAACTGAAACAAACTCCTTTCATTAATTAGTTTTTTATTCTGTCTCGGAAATGATTTCACATAGGGCAC
The DNA here is from genome assembly GCA_003993805.1 of Himantopus leucocephalus. Lineage (NCBI taxonomy): Eukaryota > Metazoa > Chordata > Aves > Charadriiformes > Recurvirostridae > Himantopus > Himantopus leucocephalus. Next base: position 31,207,542 of record RSEF01000008.1, on the reverse strand, counting down.
TAGAAAAAATGACGGAAATGCCGGTTATAATTTTACGGGTAAGGGCTTGGTTATGCAACACCCAAATATAAACTGAAACTTGATACAGTTGAGGACGCGTCATATAGTGTTCCAGGAGGCCATATCCAGACATCGCGGGACTGCTTCCGTAAGTGGCCATGTGCATCAGCCAGTACCAGGAAGGTTATCGAAGTCTGTGAGCGGGGAAGGTTTACAAGTGTTTCTGGCAGAGGGTGTTGTACTCCTGATGTCAGTGGGACACTCGCCGTGGCTTCAGGGAAAGGACATGTCATGTAGCATCTAAAACTTCTGTTTACTGTTTATTTGGATCCCGGTAGTGATACTAGATACCACTCCGCGAGAGAATCCCGATGCACTTCAACTTTCTCCTCGGATACTTCTTTTTCTTCTCCCCCTGCTTTTGTAGGGTTCCTCTGTTCTCCCACTTGCATTTTAACCCTACCATCGATTCCAGTCCCCTCCCGTGCCCCGCACGGCCACCTCTGCAGAGCAAACAGGCAGCCATGGCACTGAAGCATCCCGGGCTAGCGAGAGTGTATGGTACTCTCGTGTGTCGTGCGATATCGAAGGCAGCACTGGCCATGCCGTCTGCAGGGGCCGATGCTGCAGGACCCCCGAGCAGGGTGGAGAGTGGGCAGTGCGTCAGGATGGGAGGAACTGCTTCTTCTTGGAGGGACTGTGTGGGGTTCTGCTATAAAGTATGTTTTCCCTTATCAGTATCAAAATGTACTGTTAATTTTAAAATATTCAAATGTGATTAATGTGGTATATATCCATGAATGATGACTATTAAGAAAGTTACAAAATCTGTGTTATTCACTTTTAAGATCGTTCCCACAGAAAGTTATTACATTCATAGAAGAGCAACTTCTAATTGGCTTTAAATCTGTTATTATTGGATAGCTGTGTGTTTTACATTTCCTTAGGGACTTGGAGTATGTATTTTCATTTTACATGCTCTTTTTCAAAAACACCTGGTGCAAATTTAGCCTTATCTGTGGAATTGCAGCCAGTGCTTTCACCATTTATTTGTAGTCACAACAAATTAACAAATTGGGAGTTAGCAGAGTTGCACGTACCCAGGGAGGGCTGGTTTGATATGAATTGGGGCTTCCAGGTTGATCGGTCTCAGACTGGGTTACTTAGAAAGTGACTTAGGAGACAGTTACTGCGTTTCTAAGAAGGGTTGATCTCAGGGTGTCTTCCTTCTGTCGAGGAGGATAGTGTCATTTCTTCTACTTGACTGTCTGATTTCTTGAAACTCGTAGGAATGTGGTATCTTTGACATACTTACTGGGTGAGCAAATTGAGCTAAAACTCAGCAGCGGGTTCAGAAATGACTGCGGAAGGAGGGCAGGGAGGGTGGAGAAGCAGAAAGACATGCAGACACCTGGAGGGAGGCGCACCACCAGAGCCTCGTTTCACAGGACTCGTTTACTTCAAAAAAAAAAAGAGCGAAAAAAAAAAAATTAAGATTAGTCAAGACCAAAAGACAGTGAAGACTTTAAGAAGAGCTGCCCAAGGATGCAGGCGGTGTGTCTCTCGCTGGGTCCGAAGACGCAGATGGAGCTGTGGGCAGCCCAGCAGAAACGCGCAGGCATAGTGTCAGAAAAAGCAAGTTCTGAAAGAGAGGTTAGCAGTGCTTTTGTATGAAAACACACTTCTTCTAGAGTGGGCACTAAACAGCTTTTGAACTGTAGCAGAACTCACCTTTTTTTTTTTCCTTAAAATGATATTTTTTTTCCTTAAAATGATATTTAGCAAGAACTGTTTACTATCACTTTACTGTATCTTTGCCACTGAAATGACTAGAGATATTTTAAGTGGCAGTTTTCAAAACATCTGCATTTAAATCGTTCATCTATTGTCCTCTAAGTGTTCTTGTTGAAAAGGCCTAAGTAAGTGATAATGCCGTATTTTTACATGAGTAAACCAGCCTTCGGCCTGAAGGGATCCCCACTGCTCACAGCCTCACTGAACCGGAGCAGGAAGGCAGCTCAGCTGCGAGACACCAGTGGGAAGGAAAGGGTCATTTTGCACAACTGTCCAGATACGCTCTGCTAAAAATTCTGACACACACACCCCCCCCCAACATTTACAGTGCATAAAACATTCGTTGTATTTTTATCTCGTCTTCTAGAAATCAAAAATAAAATTTTAAAGAATTTAGAGCTGGCAGTAGCCTGGTACCAAACCCTCTTGCTCTATACCTAAGCCCTGAAGTTTCCCAGTTTGCATTGTTCTCCTTAATATGTAATATCTTTCCTTCGTTGGGTTTGGGTGGTTTTTTTTTTATTGGTTACACAAAACTCAGATTACGAAGTAAAGGAATAGCCTGGACCCTTCCTCAGCTCTGAGGAAAATAAGCCCTTCAATATCCAGTGCAGATTTCTGTTCTTGGTCTTGCCTTGCCCTCGTGGTTCTTTGGGAGGTGAAGACTCCACGTGGAGTGATGGGGGCAGCAGGTCCTGCAACCCCCACCCTGGGCAAGGCTGGAAATCCCCAAATGGCTTAAATTAGGGTCTGTAGTGGCACAGGGAGCCTATTCCTCCTCCTGCTACAGGAACGCACACGTAGCTGGCGCCGAGGCTGTGGGCCGTGGTCCTGCACACTGAGGAGCCGTAGAGCAGGGGAACGCGTTACAATAACACAGGACGGTTCATTATTTAAACATATGGTCAGCTCCGCTTTCGTTTGTCTGAGGAGATGATTTTTTCCTATGCCTAAAATCATGATTTAGCCTGTGTTAGTTTTATCAATGCAAACGTTTTCTATTACAAGGAATTTGAGCCCTTCCAGGTCAACTAATTTACATGATAAAGTAGTTGATAGAGAATGTGCATGTTAGAAAGGAAAATACGCCCAAGTTCTGTGTGTTTTGGCCATTTCCACCTGCTTTTTGATATATGTATCACAGAAGTATGCAAGAATGAGATTACTTGCCATGTTTGGAGCTCTGTGAGCACAGAAAAAACATGAACTTTCAATGCCACAAAGATTCAGATTTGCTGAATCTTTAAAACGTGTCTGTGCCGAGCGCTCCCTGTGAGTTCATTGCTGAATTACTCTTCGGCGGGGTTTATTTTCTCCCGTGTAACTTCAAACGTTGAACGTACGGTCTCTGTACAGTACTTATTACTGAAGTTCATTGCTTTATGGATACGGTGAATGAAGAGGATCTATCCTTACGAAGGCAGATACCGGCCCAAGGTGCGGTTCCTTCCCCGAGGATGCGGGGAGCCGCAGAGGGTGGCAGCCCTGCGGGGAGCGCACCCCGTGGGGTCCCAGCGAGCCTTTCACAGGGAGGGCAGTGGCATACACATGTATGGGGCATATGTGTACACAGCGTATGCGCTATACAGCAGATACTTTGCTGAGCGTATATCATAGCAATCCTGACCTCTGATGTCACTGTTACCTGCTCAGCCAGTGCCATTAGAAATGCTGAATCCATTAACTTTGACAGATTTACGGGGTAAGCAGATGTCACTGGTATTATGAGAAGCAGTTACATTCATGGGGAGATTTTATGATTCACTGTATCCGCTTATGTAAACCTTAACTTTTACGCTGAGAGCTGCTCAGGAGCACGTTGTCCTGCCGGCAGGGTCAAGGAGCAGAGCTCGGTGGGAGCAGGGAGCAGGGGCTGGCTGGGTTGGGGAGCGGGGCTGCCAAGGCTTGGGGTGCAGGGCCAGCTGGGGAGCGCAGGCGGATGGCACTGGGGAGCGGGACCAGCGGGGTGCGGGGCTGGTGGAGCTGGTGGTCCAGGCTGGTAGGGAGCAAGGCCAGCAGAGTTGGGGAGCCAGGATGGATGGGAAGCAGGGATGGCTGGGTTGGGGATCAGGGCTGGTGGGGTTGGGGTGCAGGAGCTGGCAAGGAGCAGGGCTTGGCAGGGTAAGGAAGCAGGACCAGGTGGGGCTGGAGAGCAGGGCTGGTGGGGAGCAGGACCAGGCAGGGCAGGGGCGCAGGGCTGTGGGGGCTGGTGGGAGCAGGGCTGGTGGGACTGGGGAGTAGGACCAGGTGCGGTTGGGAAACAGGGGTTGGCAGAACCAGGCAGGATTAGGGAGCAGGGCTGGCGGGGTTGGGGAGCANGGCAGAACCAGGCAGGATTAGGGAGCAGGGCTGGCAGGGTTGGGGAGCAGGGCTGGTAGGATTGGGGTGCAGAGTGGGTGGGATTGGGGAGCAGGACCAGGCAGGGTTGGAGGGCAGGGCTAGTGGGGTTGAGGAGCAGAGCTGGTGGGGTTGGGGAACAGGACCNGGAAACAGGGGTTGGCAGAACCAGGCAGGATTAGGGAGCAGGGCTGGCGGGGTTGGGGAGCAGGGCTGGTAGGATTGGGGTGCAGAGTGGGTGGGATTGGGGAGCGGGACCAGGCAGGGTTGGAGGGCAGGGCTAGTGGGGCTGAAGAGCAGAGCTGGTGGGGTTGGGGAAAAGGACCAGGCAGGGCTGGGGAGCAGGGCTGTTGGGGAGCAGGGCAGTTGGGAAGCAGGGAAGTTGGGGAGCAGGGCTGGTGGGGAGCAGGGCTGTTGCGGAGCAGGGCTGTTGGGGAGCAGGGCTGTTGGGGAGCAGGCTCTGGCGGGGCGCAGGGGCCCGGCCGGGCGGGGAGCGGGGCTGGCACAGGACCAGCATCCCGGGCACGGGCAGCGCCGAGCGGCGGGGGCGGCCCGGGCCCCCGCAGCAGCCGGGGGAGGGGGGTGTCGGGGGCGGGGGGGGCGGTTCTCCCGGAGCCGCGGCCCGGCCCTGCCCTGCCCTGCCCGGGGGGTGCCCGGTTCCCCGTCCCGCGGGGGCAGGGCGGGCCGCGGGGCCGGGGCGGGCCGGGGCGGGCCGGGGCGGGCGGCCGGGGCCGGGGCCGTGCCGGGTGCCAGCGGCGGGCGGGGATTTGCTCGCCGGCGGCGAGGGGAGCGCAGCGGCGGCCGCATGATGAGGGAGCGGTGCGGCACCTCCGGCGGAGCTGGCGGCGGGTCGGGCGGCCCCGCCATGGAGAGGCTGCCGCCGCGCCAGCCCGACTACATGTCCGTCTGCCTCTTCGCAGAGGAGCCCTACCAGAAGTTGGCCATGGAGACGCTGGAGGAGCTCGACTGGTGCCTGGATCAGCTGGAGACCATCCAGACCTACCGCTCCGTCAGCGAGATGGCATCCAACAAGGTGAGCCGAGCGGCGGGGGGATGCGGAGCGGAGGGATGCGGAGCGGGGGATGCGGAGCGGGGATGCGGAGCCGGGATGGGGAGCGGGGGGATGCGGAGCAGAGGGATGCGGAGCGGGGGATGCGGAGCCGGGATGGGGAGCGGGGGGATGCGGAGCAGAGGGATGCGGAGCGGGGGATGCGGAGCCGGGATGGGGAGCGGGGGGATGCGGAGCAGAGGGATGCGGAGCGGGGGATGCGGAGCCGGGATGGGGAGCGGGGGGATGCGGAGCAGAGGGATGCGGAGCGGGGGATGCGGAGCCGGGATGGGGAGCGGGGGGATGCGGAGCAGAGGGATGCGGAGCGGGGGATGCGGAGCCGGGATGGGGAGCGGGGGGATGCGGAGCAGAGGGATGCGGAGCAGAGGGATGCGGAGCGGGAGGATGCGGAGCGGGAGGATGCGGAGCGGGGCACGGCAGCCTGATTCCTGGCCGGTCTGCGCCTCTGTACAAGAGACTAACTCCAAGTTCCTCCCGGGGAAGGAGGTGCGGGTTTCCCCCGCAGAGGCACGGCCAGAAAAAGCTGGCGGTGGCGCGGCGGGTCGGCGTGGGGAGGGCGATCCGTACCGCCGGGCTCGATTCCGAGAAGTAAAAGAGGTTTCAATTAACGCCGGTCCCTTCGGAACCGATATTACCAGAAACAGTGTGAAAACGCCCGCATTTAACAAATTATCACTTCAAAAGTCAATTATCTTCATTGTTGTCTGTCCGTAATAATGGCAAACTCTAAACATTGTGGTACGTTATTTTATTGCTGTTTTGTCTTTCGGTAAGCGTTTAATTTTGTTTTTAATGTGGTGGGCTGGCTCGGCATCGCTTGCCAGCACACGGTGAGGGTGCGAAGTCAAAGATTGTGCACAGGGAATGAGCGCGGAGAGGAGCAGCGGCTGCCCGGGACCCTTTTTTTTTTTTTTTTTTTTTT
>RSEF01000008.1:31171459-31201377 GCA_003993805.1 Himantopus leucocephalus | reverse complement strand
TTTTTTTTTTTTTTTTCTGCGAGGAGTAAGGTGCTAAAATAAAGTAAGAAAAGTATGCTGTGCTAAAAGTCAGAGGAGCAGGAGGGCGAGCAGCGTCCCAGGAGTTTACTGAGAAGCAGCAGAGAGGAAAGCAAGCGAAACGCGAGGTCTGAGCGCCTTTGTGCAACTTTTGGCAGCTGATGTTCCTCGGCCCCCCCCNCCCCAGTGCCGCAGCCGGGCTCCCCAGCTCCGTCCTGCCGAGCCACAGCATCGCAGACGAGTTTCGCTTCAGCATCTCCCCAGGTCAGACCTGAATTTGCCGGGGTGGCCGCTGGAGGATGGGAGGCGCTCCCTCCCCCGGGGCCGGGGCCGCCTCCCCGCTCTGATCCCAGCCGCTGCCCCGGGGCAGCTCTGGGCTGCCAGCGGAGCCTTCACACCCCCGGGACGGGCTGGCTGCTCCCCATCCCCGCGTCCTGGCCTTTGCCAAGCGCAGTTTCCCCTCCCAGGCTTTTACGCAGCGTTTTCAGCCCCGCGTCGTCCGATGGAGCAGGTTGTACAGTCCCGCACACGGGTTTGCTCCGTCTTTGGGATGAGCGCTGTGTCCGCTGCATCCGCGCTTTTGACCAGTTGCCGTGGTTAAGCCCAGTTCTGAGTTGTACTGCACGAACCCGATGTTATTATTTTTTTTTTTCCTAATTGGAAATTAATGAAATCAGAAATGCTGAATCATAAACTGATTTTATGGAAAAAGTTGAGCAAAGCGATCCCATGTTATTTCAGCTTCCTCCTCTGTTAGTGATTACCACGACGTGCAGGGGCAAAGGAAGCAATAAAAGTTTTATAGACCGAGCTCTCAAGAAAGGAATATTTTTTTTTTTTTTATTTTGTGTTGAGGCAAGCCAGGGTGAAAGTTAAGAAAGGTTGAGGCTGCAGAGAAATCTGCACCTCCAATGTGGACGCTGATGCCCTTCGTTTTGAAAAAATTTTTTTTTTTTTCACTGAGTTCCAAATCTGGACTTGTGAAGGTGAAAGACAAACTAAATTGCCTATTGTAGTAATCAAAAGTTGTGATCCCTCTGTGTGCAAATGGCTTACAGCTGCATCAAGCAAAAGGTTCCCGAAACTTTGTTCTTTCATTACCAGTTTCTGAAATGTCTGCACTTTTTGGTCAACTTCCAATATCATTTTCATCTGTGAAAGAAAAGCATAAAATGGCCTCACACCTCGCTTTCCTTTTCTCATCAGCGGTAAATATTGACACAACTCAGTTTGGGGGTTTGTGGCTTTTGAGTTTTGGTGGCAGATGTACAATCTGCAGAGTGATCTTACAGTGCGAGAAGCCGTTGGGTTGGTAACGTGCATCTTGAGGAGGAGGCTCCAACGGTCCTTAATTGGTCAGGTTTTTCCCTTCGCCAAGGATCCCACTCAACTGCCTGCTTCGGTCAAAGGCATTTAAATTTGTCACCGGTAAATAGCAAAACAGTCAGATGTTTTGAAAACAGGATGCTTGGGCTCCACGTTATTAAAGAAAAACGGAAAGAGAAACAGTATAGATAGGAAGAAAGCAAATAGACTCAGCATGCTCCCAAGTGCAAGAGCAGTATAAACAGTGACCTATCTTCCTGACCTCCGCTCTCGCCGAGTTCCTGGCCCCGCGCCACCCAAGCCAAACTACGTCATTTGAGACTGATAGTAGGCATGGCACAGCTGTTGCAAGTGTGACTCGAATTTCCTGTCTCCTTCCTGACAGACGTAGTTTAGAAAATCCAGAGTTGCAACAACAGCAGGCAGAGAGGGAGGATCTCGGCATACGTGTTCGCAGGGAGATTCTCAGAAGTCCTGCACCAAAAAGGAATCGCTGGGGGGAAACGCCATGCAGGACGGCATCCTGGCTATAAGCTGATGGTTTTCGGAAAACATCAGTTAAAACATGTGCGTATACTTTTTTAAGATGTGAGTTAATTACAGGAGAAGTGAGGAAATGAGTAGCTAATCTTACTGTGAGCTAACGAGCCTGATTGCACTGACATCAGTGTGAGCCAAGAGAGCAGCGCTGCTTGCACAGTGGGACCCTACAGTCCTACGAGCGGGGATTGGACATAAAACTGGCAAAGAAGGGAATTCTGTTCCCCGGGTGTGCTGTCATTGGCGTCCGTGAGTCCTGACTCATTACCAGAGCCGTCCTGATCCGCAAACCCGCCCGCGTCCCTTGCTGCTCCAGCTCCAAGCTTCTGCTAAAGAAGAACTGACCGTGCCCAGGGCCCTTAACTTTCTAAATTAGAGGAAAAAAAAACTACCTGGAAAACTACCTGTTTGCAGAGAGTGCACCGACACGAAGGGAATTTATTTTCCTAACGATATACTAATCTTTTGCTGTGAGCAGAGTATGGCACTGCAGCTTTGCAATGAAACAAAATTACCTGTAAAGTTCTGTAGGCACTTAGTGCTGCCTGTAGAAGCAGACCACACGTATTTACATTACTGTAACATACATATTCTTTTTTTTTCTGCGTTTATCACCCCATTCAGGGAACTGCTGTGTCTCAGAAGGGTTTGTGAGTCACGGGCCTGCTGATAAAGACGGGGTATTTTCTCTCTCGGTGGCCACCCTGTAATGTTGCGGGTGGTGTTAGGCAGCTGTCCGCAGCCTTGCTTGTCCGGCAGACCGAAGCGCAGGACCACCTCAGCTCTATTACCTAATATAGCATTTGGGATTTGGGGGAGGACGTGCTCAGTGCATTGCCGGAATCATAAAAAGGGGCAAGTATTTTTTCCAGCTGAAATGCTGGTCTTGCCAGCTCCAAGTTGTCATGGGGTCATAATATCATAGAAATGAGGGATGGAAAAAATGTATTCTTTCTCAAGAGCTACCTTCCTGTCCGTGCAGGATACAGCATGGATCACAAGTAAAATGGCAATATCTGAATGGACCTAAGCAGCGCCTTACCGTCTCCTTAAATTAGACCAGTATTATTTAGAGCTTTTTGCAGTCCGTTGAGTAAACGGACAGATTACATAATTTGCGGTCCGTAGGGATATTCCTAATTTTGGTAGACAGAGGTGTTATCGGGGTGCCTGCCTTGTGCTCTTGCAACTTTCGACACACGCTTCTCTCCCCCGGACCGTTCCTCGCCAGCGCTACCTGTGCAGCTACAAACACTGCAGAGTGAATCCTTAAACTGTCTTATTTCAGCTCTTAAAGACATCTCCGTTACTCTCAAGTGCTGAATAACGCAACTCCAATCTTGCCACCCAAGGCTGTTTTCAGCCAGCGGCTCAGGGCAGCAGCACGGCGGGGCTCCGCACGCCTATCTTGGTTGCTCGTGAGCCAGAAGCCACTAAGATAAACATAACTGATTTCATTTTGCTTGTATTTCAAAGGGCATTTCGGTCAGAAAAGAGGAGCAAGGCCGCACCTAGCTTTCAGGAGACAGTGGCTAAATAAACATCTGGACACTAATGTAAACTCCTGAGGTCCGTGGTGGAGGTCGAGCGCGGCACGGGGCTAGGTGCCAGCAGCGTATGTGCCGGGCTGCACAGCCTCCGCTCTCGCTCGCCTGTCTTCTGCCATGCCATCAGCCCCAAATCTTGTCCCCTTCGTACGTGATGTTTCCCTTAAGTGGTGCCGAGCTGTTTAGTCTTTCTCTTGCTTTTGCTGTAACTTCCTTTGTTTAATATGCTTTAAAATAGCCGAGTGCCGCACAAAGAGAGGCTTGTTCGCTTGTACAGCAGCCAGCGAAACAAAGAGACTTCCACGTCTCCTGTTTTTACAAGCCGGGATGAATCACTGAGCTCCGCACGCGGATCCCCAGCCACACACCGGTATTCCCCTTGCCTGGGGAATCGCGTTACGGAAACGGGGATCTGCGACCGAGCGCCTGGGAGAGCTCTCTGGGGTGCAGCGGACCATTGCTCCCCAGCGGTCCCTGCAGAGCCCTAACGCGCTCGTTGCCCGTGTTGGGTTTGACGTCGGTGTGCTCCACGCCGGTTAACTGTTTCCTAGATGTACAGCTGCTGTCTGCAGAGCAGGACACTAGACGACCATTAATGCTTGATGAGAACTGCGGTAGGAGCTGTTTTTACCTGAAGTTGGGAATATTCACGCGATCTTTCTTTTATCTGATGGCATTTTATTTGTGTTGAGGATGTCCTTGTTCTAGAGGACAGGGCACTGTATTTCTTAAGGCAAAGCTACGTGTGATGCGGGAGCCAGGTTTTTTAACAGGGATCCTTGATAGTGGTGAACATGAGGTTCCAGTGAAGCCTGCTGGGTGAGGGGGAGCCAGTTCTGGACGGTGGCTCTGCCCCAGACTGTGAAACCCCTCAAAACTCCTCACGGATGTTCAAGGTTTGGGGAGCTGGGTGCTAGTCATCTCCTGTGTATCAGTTCTCATCACTATCTTAAGTGGTCTTTTAGGGTAGCTGGCTCTGCATCCACCCTATTCCTCCTCCCCTGCTCTTTGGCCTCTAAAATAAATCATTCTAATTATATTAAATATATCATAAGAGTGAGGTGGAATAGTGGGGCCATACATGGGCTGGCTTATTTAACAATCTAATATTTTGGTCTTGCAAGCCCGCTGGACTGTCAGTTCCAGATATCTTAGTTAAACTGACTCAAATATTTTAAAAAAGAAATACTAAAGATCTGCACCATTGCCTGTGAAAAGTGCAGATACAGTGTTAGGAGCCAGTGTCATCATTGGAGATACCCTTCTAGGGCAAAGTGACTTTGAGTGGCGGATGCTTTCTCATCCTCTCGGGCTGTTGCGGTAAACGAGTGGGAAAAGCCCACACGACAGCGATCCCACACATCGTATGTGCTGCTGGTGCACATCTAAATAGCCACAGCAGAGATGAAGGCTTTGGGCTTTGAATTTTGGTTCAAATCCATCTTCCCAGGAGCCTTTCTAGGGAGCTGCCACCATCCGGGACACGATGGTACCCGGGACCTTCTAGCCTGTCCTTGAAGCATTTCTGCTTGTACTTGGATGCGATGGGTTTTAAAGTTCTGCATTCTCAGACTTTTACGTTATAACACATTAGGGTGGGGCTTAAATAAATAATAGCTCAAAGGCAGGTTCAAAATGAATCATGATTTGAGGGCAGGACTAGAGAGTGACTAACTGTTCGGAGCAGTGACCTCTCTGGAAGTGAAGTGAAGATACTGGAGATGCATGAAATCTCAGAGGAGAAGCATCGCTTAGGATGGGAGCGGGCTGTGAAGAATTTCAAAGCAGGATTTAATCCTCGGAGCAGTCGTAATCCCGACCCTGATTTTGTAGACCAGGCCAATTTCCACAGCCTGACTCCAAACTTCTTGTTTTCCACCCAGGTGCAGAGCAACTGCTTTCGGTGGGGCAGCTGGTGATCAAAATATTTGCACTAAGTGAAACTTAATTGAAAGATGTTGTGCTATCAAAGCCAAAACATGTTGTGGAGATGTATTGGTTTGAAGGCTCATCCGTCAGAGCTCTTAGAGGTAGAGATTCCTCTGATTAAAGCCTTTGCTCTGTGTTTAAAGCAAACAAACGAGGAGTGCCTCACCTTGCTGCAGGTTTAGCACAGCTGGGCAAATGCTACATAAAAATTGTTCTGCAGATCATTTGCCTATCTCTATGTGAGAAGGATTTTTCATTTAAATATAATTACATTAATTAGTGTGTTCTGTATGGTTTTGGTGCTTGCATTAGGCTCATTTTCATTTTGGCAGGACCAACTGCCATGGGGTTTTTTTGGGGGGTACTGTATTGTAGAGCTACACTGGCTTCTTCCACAGCACTTACCCTTTCTTTATCCTGTGTTTTCTGAAGCAAACACATTTCTGTCGATTCAAAATTGCCAGAGTTTTTCTCATTATGGGCATCTTGGAAAAGTCATCTCAGGGCACAAAGTTATTTGAATTTTCCAAAGCCTGTTCTCCTACTCAGGTAAAACCCCAGCTGGATTTGCCTAAATGATGACTGCAGAGCCTGACTCAAATTTAAATTAAATTTAAATGGCTGCTTCATACGATTAACAAAATCCCATGTTTAATTGTATTGCTCTCTTGTTAAATGACAAATGCACTTCCCTCTCAGTTGTTTGGGTTTGGTTTGTTTGGGTTTTTTTTCCCCCCTGAAGATTGAGAATATAATCCAGACACATTTCATCTGAATGTCCACCATCTCCTCCTGGTTCACCCCTGAGCCCCCCAGGAGCAGGGGTGCCTCTGCCTGCTCCCTGCCGGCGCTGGCGGGGCCGAGCGGCTGCGGAGGCTCTCTGGTTTGTGGGCTCTCTTTACGCAGTCGGTTGGCTTCCTTTGCCGCTCCGGGCTTCAGCAGTGTGGTTTGCATGGGTGTGACTGACAGAAGATTTTGGTCTGAGATCTGCAGCCTTCTGGAGCACTATCTGCTCTGGAGGCCACAGATGTTGTCAGCTGCATCAGGTTTTTCTTTAATCAACTTTGTGTCAACAAACAAGCTGCTGTAGGTTTTAATTTTGCTGTTGCTTCCTAGCCGTCAGCTCGGGCTGGTACTCATCGTCTCTTCTTCCTGATTTCCCTTTTGCAGTTAACAAGACAAACATTTTTCCACCTGGTAAAACTCTATAAAAGTGATTTTGCAGAACAAGTGTTTTTGCTTGTTTCTGGTTTTATTGATTTGCCTCTTGTTCAAGTGAAGAAGAAAAGCAGCGCGGGGATGGAAAACTGGTATGAATGCTCACCGCGCTGCACTCCGCTGCTCTAGAAAAGGTGGTGCGAGTCTCGCGCGTTACCCCTTGCTTGTAACGTGCCATTTGTGTGGTCCTTCCTCCTTACAGTGCAATTTGTTTTATCTTATAAAATGCACCTTTCAATGATGGAGAGAGAGTGCAGTTCCCAGGGGATCGCTGCTGAGCTTCTGCCTGGTTGAGAGCTCTTGCTATGTGCAGTTTGGTACTTATTGGTGGGGAAATTCATACAAAACAGAATAAATGGACATGTACCCTCCCGATATCATTGCATGTAGTAATTGGCTAGACGAGACCTATTCTTAAGTATAGGAAGAGCATTTTGGGTGAAGCAGAAACCGACCTGAGCCTCTTCCAAAGGAACCCAGAGGTTCAGTTCAAGCTGCAGACTGGGCTGTACTCCGCTGCCGCCGTTTTTCCACTGGAGGGGACACACAATCTCAGTCCTGGTATTTAAAAAAAACCCTCCTTTAGTCCTGGTATTTCACATCAATCCAAACAAACGTAAATCTACACCAGGGGCTGTTGGGTGCCAAACACAATGGTATTGGCGACATTGAGACTTGAATTCATCGGCAATAGATGCTGCAGGACTGCCCCGACGGCGGAGGTTCTAAGCAGATTTGGCCCTGCAGGGTATGGCAGGCATTTTCTCCGGGTGCCAACAAAAACTCAGGCGGGCACACCTTATAAACACATGACACATTCATTTTCAGGAAAGTAAACGGGGTGGTTTCTCCATGACCTTACCAATTCCCCAGCATCGGGTTGAGGGGGTTTTTCTTCTGCCTTACCAGTTCCCAGCAAGTGAGTAACATGCCCGGAGCCTGCTTTTAAATAAGGAAATTCAGTATCGTTTCTGAGCAGTGCTAATTCGCAGTGCTTTCCTTGGGCAGGATCCTATAGGGAGTTTTTCCTTTCCGGCATTTTAATGCAATTTGCATATTTCAAGTCTCATTTGTCTGGAAATGAGCTGGAAATGTACCGGTGATAACACTCCTGCTTCAGGTTCCACTTCATCACTTTTTAAGCCCCGCGTTGCGTAAATACGTCCCACCCAAGGGAGGTTCTGCAGCTTTCAGAAATGCTAAACTTTACGGGTAAAATCTGAATATTGTTCTGTCTACATCAGATATATGTTATTGCTTTCATGAGCAGCCACATGCTGATTTATGGCAACATGCTATTTATTTATCAACATTTACATTGTGGATTTTTAAATTATTCTAATAACATAAGGCCAACAAGTTGGTCATGATGTTACTCCTTTAAAGTCTTCCTTTGAACATATATATAAATCAACACTCCTTTGATGTGAAATTGGATATTTCATAACCGTGTGTTTACTTTTTGGTTTAAAAAATAAGCTGAAGGGAAAACAAAAAAAAAACCCCAAAACAAATAGTACTTTGTATCTCATTAAAAATAGTTTCTAGCACATTAAAAACTATATTGTTTTAGGAAACAAGAACTAGAAAGACTTGCAAAAGCGTTTGATTTTCTTAAATGACTGATAGTTGATTGCAACCATTCCACTTTTCTTCAGGCACTGAAATGTGTCTGCAAACTTTCTCCTTCAGTACTGATTAGTGTGAAATGGGCTCATTTTTTCTTTAACCATTTAAATGTACCTTCCCATCATCCTTCATGTGAGTGCTTACAAAGGAGAATCGATAGAAATTATGAAGTAACCAGGACAGCTGCAACTTTGTTTGACACAGTCCTTTCTGTAAGTGATGTAACATCAGGAAAGCGCAGATAAGGGATCGGGTTACTGCTCCTCTAAATTAAAGAATTTTAACTCTTTTGACTTGCAAACTTTTTAAGAAAAAACAAAAAAATGCTGCAGCGCTCCAAAATCAGCAGGTTTTCCAAATGTAGTTTGGGGAAAAAAAAAAAACCAAAATAGTGAAAAATGACCTTCAGAGAGTGACAAGGTGCTCGTGTGCCAGAGATCTGCTTCCCTGCCCGTCTTGGGAGTGAGCAGGGGGTCTCCAGGTTTGGTACCGACCGCTGTCCCGGAGCACCCGGCATCGCACCCCGTGAGCCTTGCTCTGCTCAAGCACAATCCTAACTCCGGGAGTTTTGTCTGCCTAAGGGTTAGGTGTCTCTCTGCAATACAGGAACAAGACATCCAGCTCAGGAAGGGAGCGCTAGGTATTTACAAACATTTCTTCTAGCTGCTCAAACACAGGCGATAAAATTGATCTCATTTTTTTAAAAAAACTGCAGTAGCACAAGAGTGTCCCATCCATTCCCTTCGAGCAACCAGAGGTCCAGACAAAAGCATTGCACATTTGCTGTTTGACCTGGTTGCCGTATGCACGCATGAGTAATTTCCCTCCTGCGTGTAAATAATTTCCGGCTGGACTCTCGTTCCTGCTTCGTCACACGGGCAGGTGAGTGCCAGCTCTTCCCAGCTCCCGGTGCTGGGCGTCCAATTATTCCCAGGAGAAGAGCTGTTGAAATGAATGGACTTACACCAAAGTTTAATTGCGCCTCTGAATCCGAAGTGATTTACCTGGGCAATTAAGCTGAGAAGGATTCAGCCCGGCTGCCTTTGCGTGGAAATCAAAGGCGAAAGTAACCCTCGTACCACAAATCCCTTTTGTTCTAAGGATTTCTAGGAGCGGGTGGAAGAGCGAGGGATGTAATGTTTGCGTCAGAAGGGTGGGTCGCCGGGAACAGAGTTTATAAACATTTTTACACGCTGGAGATCTGCACCGAGATTCCTCCATCAAAGTGCGGGGTGGGACCCCACTCTCCCTAGGTACGGAGCCCCGCAGCATCTTAGCAGCTCTTTTATCTTGAAATTGCTCTCAGCTCCTGCAAATGACTAAAAACTTTTAAGCGGCCTCTTTGCATAAGGACTCTTGGCCCCGGGGAACCCCAGCTGGTATAAATCGACTTCAAAGGATTTACATCAGCAGCAGATACATCCTCCTGTCTTTATTCTCCCTGTAAAGCACCAGGAACACCTCTGATGGTGTACTCCAAAGGGGAATAGGAACAGGAATGACAACAGGACTCTGGCCGGAGCCGGCGTGGGGCTGGAAAGGCCGAGAACCATGTGTGCTTCTGCGTGGTGCTCCCTAACGTTCTAGGAAAGGAAGAGAGTTGTTTCTTCCAGAAAGAGCCAGAAAGGTGGGATTTTCCACACTGAAGCACCGGGGAGATTTCCCATGGGTGGCTGGATGCAGCCCTGGCCTCCACCCCGTATCGCACGCGGCGGCCCTAGAGCCAGCATGCTTGGGCTCCTAAATCTGGCAAATCCGATCATAAATTAGGCCAAATTTTCTTCCTTCGTCTTTCTTCCTTCACCTGCAGAGCGTTGGGTTAGGATGGGGTGAAGGAGTAGCTGCCGAGTGGTTGAAGGAGCTGCCATGCCCTCAGTGCCGATGCCACCGCCCTCCCACGTGCCCGCAGAGGTCCCCGTGGTCGTGTCTTTGCAGAGCCTTGCGCTGTGGCCAGCGCTCAGCCCCGCGCTGCAGCTGACGAAGTAAAAGGAAATAGTGCAAGTGTAGGTGCGGAGAAAACGTGAGCAGCGAGGGTGCGGTGTGGGCAGCCAAGAGGGGAACTGTGAGTGAACTTTCCCAACGGTAATCAAGGAAATTACCGCACGCACGCACGACTGGAAAGCTGGAAAGAAACTGTGATTCCCTCTACCAGAGAATACATGAAAAAGGGTCACTGCTGGTAATCAAAGAATGATTCAATTTCTGGGAGACTTAATTTGGTTCAGATGACTTCTGCAGTTACTTCAGAGCATGCAAAACAGGAAAACTCCACGCAATGCGATGGCTTTTTCTCACACAACCCTCCAGATGGTTTTAGACCTCTGTGACTTGCTGGGAAGGTCAGCTGTACCGCCATGTGTATTTGGTTATTAAAAATTTCAGTTGGGGCTTCATCTTATTTGCATTAGACGCACTCTTTTCATCGGCTGAATGTGTTAATTGCGTGGTCCCATGATCGGAGTTTAGGGTAGAGAGAGGGGAGCCCCTGTTTCCTGATTTTGCCTCTTTTTAAGGGAAAACCCCCTCGAGTCGGGGTGGGCATCCCCTCCCATGTACATCCTCGTGTGTGCACACGCATATTCTTACATGTGCCTCAGTTCCCATTTGTACAGCGGGGTTATCAGTGCGTATTTCCTTTGTAAAAGGCACCGAGATGATTATTAATTATGAAAATAACAGCACATGTCCACCTGTTGCTGATAGGCATTATCGTAATTGCCGAGCTGAGGGCCATGCTGCGCTCATGCGTGAGCTCTTTACAGCAGCAGCACTTCTGTTTGCTTAATGGCAGAGCAGTTGGTATTTTCTCATTGCTAGCCTGCAATCTGTTTGTTTTACCCTTTGCTGTCAAATCGATTTAACGAAGGGATCGTTACAGAGGTTTGCACATGACATCAGTCATTGATCTGTGCAGAGAGGCAGCAACGTGCTTTCTCCCCGCAGGCGCCGCGGGGAAATGGCAAAGCAGTTCAGAGGAAGCAGTGTCGCTCCAGAGCATCCTGACATCAAGGGAAGCTCAGGAAAAATCCCAAGTACCCCCCCCACGAGCAGTGAAGACATTGTGATTACCGAGTGCACCATCAGCATGCCTCAGTCCGTGCTGAGCTGTGTTGTTTTTAAAAGGGTGCTGTGTTATTAAATAAATCCTGCTTAGGTGCCAGCATCATTCAGATGATAAATTGCAATAAACTTTGCAAAGCATGTGGGTATTCTCACAGCACTGTGGGTGTCTCGGCTGGGTTTGGTCCCGATAGTCCTTTTAGCAGTGCTGTAATACTGCTGTCTGCGTTTATAAAAGGTTGCTGATTAGAAGCCTGGAAAAGTGAGCAAGATTAAGGCTGTGGGAGGAGATGAAGGGGACAGATTTCTGGTTAAAGATCAGATGTGAGAATCCCAAGGTCTTTTATCTGTCCTTATCTCTGGTGCAGATGGCTTGGGTGACCTGGTGCAGGCCATTTAATTGCTTTGTGCCTCTGTGAAAAGACAGCAGCTACCCTTTGTGCTTCATGAAGCCAATTGTGAGGTAAAGGCATTTATTTCAGATGTTTGTCCACCACTTGGGATTATTTGTCTGAAAGGGGCAATTGTATAGAAAACCCAACTGATTCAACGTTACTTAAAAGTTGTGTGTGTGATCATCTGATTATGGTGTTTTCCTTGGAAAGATAAAGGCCTCAATGCAGAGAAATGTTTCAGCGCATGCTTCGCTGTAAGTCTGTGGGAGTGCTCATGTGTTGGTGGTTGGTGCTTGTGACCAGTGAAAGTACGTCACTGTGAGAAATGACAGGGTCAGAGCTCTCCTCTCCTCCCACGGGCTTTCTCTCACTTGGTTTTCATTCTCGCTTCCACTCGTTCTCCATCACTAAGGTTTCTCTTAATAGTTTCAAAAAGGCTTTTGTCCCTCTTGGTTGGAATGAAGTTTAGCGGAGACCCTGTGAGCCAAAGCCCATGCCCATGATGCAGCGCTGTGGGATCCCGCTCCTGCCTGTATCCCATGAGATGACATCTTTCACATCCCACTCCTGCCCGTATGGCATGAGATGGCTTCCTTCATATCCCACTCCTGCCCATATCCCATGAGATGGCTTCCTTCATATCCCGCTCCTGCCCATATCGCATGAGAGGACATCTTTCACATCCCACTCAAGCCCATATGCCATGAGATGGCATCCTTCACATCCCGCTCCTGCCTGTATCCCATGAGATGACATCTTTCACATCCCACTCTTGCCCGCATGCCATGAGATGGCATCCTTCATATCCCGCTCATGCCCATATCCCATGAGATGGCATCTTTCACATCCCACTCCTGCCCGTATCCCATGAGATGACATCCTTCACATCCCACTCCTGCCCGTATCCCATGAGACAGTATTTAAACTGGTTGAGTAACCCAGAAAGTGAGGCCTCGCTGCGTGACATTCACACTGGCAGGGCAAGGCAGGTTGCTGCAGGAGAAGACAGCAGAGATAGTAGTGGCAATCTGAGCAGACAGCACCCCATCTTTGGTCTGCGTGGTAAAAGGGAGGTGGCATTAGCTTTCTACCTCTGATAATCAGGAATTTAAGGAGAGAAGAAGGTGGGTTCACAACTTCATTTGCTCTAGCTGGTTCTTACCGCCGAAAGGCTGAGCAGGAGTCCCGTTTGGACGGTGCCGAGCAGCGGCTGGAGCCATGCCCGGCCAGCAGGGTGTGATTTTCGTGGTGTTCAGCGCTGGTCTGGCAGCCTGGGCAAGCAGGGACTTACGGGCTGCGTGCGGGCTCTGCGTCTCCCTGCCCGGCAGCTCTGGCAGCGGGGACCGGGGTGCGATGCAGCACAGGCTGCCCCCATGCCTTTCATCTCCCGCAGCGCGCGAGGAAGCCTCGTGACGTCATGCCAAACGAGGCTGATAACCTTTAATGAAGGCAGTTGGAGAAAAGAAATAATTTTAGATCAAAGATTGCACTTTTATTTTAGGAATCCTGGCCGCTGTCGTGCGGCGTGTTACAGCCAGCAATCACCAAGGACGTCCTGAAGCAGTGTGAGCGCTGCGCATCAGCGGTGGTTCCTTGCTGCGATCTGTATCACGTACACAGTACAGTGTGCTTTTCTTTTGATCTGATGCTAAAAGGACAGCTACAGCTTCCCAATAAAGGGATTTCATTTCAGTTTAAAATGAAAGTAATGATTAAATCTTGACATCTGGACTGTGAATATATTCTTGTAAGAAAGAATTTATTAATTGCAGACTGACGTTACAGATTTAAGGTTATTATTAGATTATACCTTTTACCTGAAAAAATATTTCCAGTTTGTACAGGTCCATGTTGCGACATTGCTACATTTTGCCCTTTACTATGTAAGGGGAAAAAATGTATGGTCACACTGAAAATGGGGAAAATTATGCTTTTAAAAATCCATATGTGAATACTGGCTTTGAAAATCCTCAGTCTCTGTAATGAAGAGGATTAAAACAAAGCAGAAATGGAGAAGAGACTGCTGCCTACTTTTGACTTATTTAAATATGCACAGGGCTTCCTCCATTTTAATCTTCCTTATAAAAAGATGGCTGTGTTACTAAAGCTGGCAACCCCTCAGAAACCAGCATCATTTTTTTGTCGTACGGTTCAGCTGAGCAAGGCTAATGCGGAGTGGGGACCCCCTTCAGCCAACTAAGCAACCAGGACGATTCATAATTCATAAGTGCTTCCAGCCATCCAGCTGAATACATTTGGATTAGTTCTCGTTTCTTCGTGCAATCCCTGATTTCATTATTCTCTCCTGCGAGCAAATACACCCACGTTCAGCCCTCTGCAAAGATGCTATGCCAAGCTTGGCTTTGTCTGGGATTAGCAACTGCCGGGCTTTGGGGATCTCTGCCTTTGATGAACGCTGATTTTCTTTATTGACTGGGGAAGGGGGGTGTCCGTGTGCCCGAGGAGCTCTCCTCTCCTGCCTGACCGGCGATTTCTCCGTGAGGATTTGTGGACGGTGGCGTGGAGTTTTCCAAAATGCCTGAAGCAAACTATTTGTTATCTGTATCTTGGGGTTATATTAAGGTGGGTTTAAATCCTAAAGGCTTATAAATGACTGGGGAGGGGGGGTTGTGCTATATTGCTTGGATAGAACCTCTGTAAGGAAAACATGCTTTTAAAATGCTTATTTAGATGTACTGTATGGCAAGAGATAAACATACGTGTGTACTGTGCATGCGGCGTTACATGTATGTTTTTTTCTCCTTTGGGAATTCACGGTTGCGGGATAAAATGATGCAGCAATGAAAATGTGTGATTAGAAAATGAGGAGGATCATAGCGTGTGTATCTGGGTGAACAAATGCTTGAATCCTGCATTTTACTGTAACGATCCGAGCAGATCTTCAGATTTATGGCATATTTCTCCTCTCTTATGTTCAGAAGATATGCAATTGTCTTTTACTTGCATAATTCAAAATGGAGTGAACTTAGAAAATTCAGAACAAAAGAAGGTTATGGGATGTGGCATTTAAAACCAGTACAAGAATTTGATCTCTCAGAGAGATTACCTGAAACGTTATCTTCTCATTTCTTACAGAAAAAACTAATATGCGTCTTTGGAGGAAATTCGTTTTGTAGTTTAGTGTGCTGAAAAGAAATATCTAGTCATGATGATGCTGAACGGTATCTGAATGAAACCATATGTCGCTGACTCCCTTCCAAAGATCTCCAGAATTTTGCTTTTAACGTCTTGTTTGTGGACTTGCTTGTGATAAAGCTGTATTAATTTGGAGAAGCATTCAGAAAAATGCCATCTTTGTGTGTGTGCTCTTCCCCTCCCAGTTCAAGAGGATGCTGAACCGGGAGCTGACACACCTTTCCGAGATGAGCCGCTCCGGCAACCAGGTGTCTGAGTACATTTCCAACACTTTCCTGGGTAAGGCGTCGCATCCCAAGCTTTCGGGTGACTCAAAGATAATGATTAATGGCAGCCTAATACCCACCAGTCGATACTTGTGCCCAGTTTTCCTTTGGGGCAGAGCATTATTTAAATGTTTTGATTTTTCGCTTTCAAAATGGATATGGGGAGGAAAATAATACAGTGTTTGAATAAGTCTATCCACAAAAGAATTCCCTCTGCAAATGAAACGATTTTTCTGTTCAGATTCAATTAAGCTATTGGTAGCTGCGTTATGCAATATATTTGATTTTTGTGTTGACCTTACGGGAAGGACAAAGTCACACAAGCCCAACTGCATACTCTCATCTTGGCAACTACTGCCTCATACGGCTGCACCTTCCCCCATCAGAGACAGGGTTCAGACAAGTAGGTTGAGTCCAGTCATTTTATATATTATATATAATATATTTTTGTATATTTATATATTTTTTTATATATATATATCTTTTTGCACTGAAAGTCAGAATAAAGACTAAAGAGAATATTTTGCATGTGATTAGTTTTGTTGGAGCGCACAGAACTACTGGTATGAATTAATCCTCTGTGTTTACAAAATACACTTGTTAGGAAAAACATAATTTTCTGTGTTTTCAAGCAGCTTTAGAATTTGTGACCATTTGCATATAAAACGAAGCTTAGCACAGGACCCTCACACATGTATATCTCTGGGTCCGAACAGCTTCAAATGCTGCGTTGTATGTGGGATGCCGGAGCTCGTGGGGGACTCATGCCCCGCGGTTAAGATGGCCCAGAACGCGTTCGCTCTCTGACACACAATTATTTCCATTAAGGGATTTTCAATTGATTTCAATAGCCAGTTGCAACTGGAACTGCTGCGTGCATTTAGGACACATCACATCATTAATAATCCATATAAGTCTGTAGCTGCTTTGTGGGAATCCATTGGCCCTGTCTTATCACTCAGCTTAATCACGACATCCAGAACATGAATTAATACCGGGGAGAGAAGCAAGGCTGCCTAGCTGCCAGCCAGCAGGCCACTTCTTCAGCTGGAGAGCCTGGGGCGTACACAGCGCGCCGGGGAGCATGACCACCCTGGCATTTTCAGGGAGTTTGTTGTTCATCAGCTCTTGCCAGTAGGCATATGTTTCTGGAGCAGGATGTGCTGCAGCAGAAACACCCAATGGGGCTTGATCCTGCGGAACTAATATGGACCTAATAAACCCCACGCACGCGCAGGCTAGCGGAGGGTATCTCAGCAGGGGCTAATTAGCTGAAGCTGTATTATTCCCCGTACTCGGGCTGGGTCAGGTAACTGCATTTCCCTTTGCAGGTCTTGCCAATGGTCTCGTTCATTCCTATTCTGCTGCTTCTCACATATCCTGTAATGGTGACGTCCTCGCTGTTTCGGGGCAGTATGAGGGCCACTCAACCACTAAGGGCCATCTTAATGGCGAGCGGTGCAGGCTTTCCAGATTGCAGCTTGATTGCTCATCTTAAAATGAAATGAGTGAAGCTTTTAAAAGGATCTTAAAGCTTTTTGAGGAAGTCATGCTGTTACGTTTTTATGAATTACACCCCACCCCCCAAATTTGGTTTAAAATTAAATGAACACACAAAATAACAGAAGTCTACAACTGAGGAAGATGAACAAACAAAAAAAAGAAATATATGGATGGGACATTCCTTTAAATCCAAACAGCGTTTGTTAGATGGGGATAACTTATAGATATTAACGCTGGATCATGTGACTTCATTCAGTCTTGACTTTATTAAATGAGCTGAGGAAGCACCAAGAAGGAATGTCCTCTGCAGAGGGGCATATCCTGCAGTCACCATTTGGTCAGTGAGAGCGAGGACGCCAGCTTCAAATCCATATGAAGGACAAAGATGAAAAACAGTGTTTTTCTCGTTGGCCACATCACGTAAACGGGGAAGATCATGATGGCCTTTCAGCACAAACCCTTCCCTAAGGGGCGAGGGGTGTTGCTGGTGCCACCACCGTGGGGACATGATTTAACAAATCAGAAATTTCTGTTCAAGACTGTCCATTTTATGCTGCCTTAGCATTAGTCATTGCTAAGGAGATTACATAGAGGGAAGTCCTGCTGTTGTTCAGCGAAAACACACAAGGGAAACACCCATTGATGGCAGCTCAACTGTTGCTGCGAATAATGGCTTCCTTCTTAATTGGAGACACACTGGTAGTTCTTATTTGAGAGGTTTTTAATTAAGCCAAAGCAAAAGTAACTAATGCCTAGATGCCTAGTCCCTCCGGAGGTCCTCAGAGATGCAAAGGCACAAAGAGGTTATAGTAGCCTTTTCTAAAAGTTCATGAAAAAATGGTTAGTATGAAAGTAACGAGTCATTGCATCACCACTTTAATGCAGCAAATAAATAAGTTGTAAAGGCAATAAGTAGTATATGTGGATAGATTTATTTATTAAACACATCCCCACAGCCAAGTTTGTGCCCCACTAGGCGCCTGCTTAATGTGCACTGGAATTGTTACTGTCTCTGCTCATGACAATAGAAATATGGCCTGTGCATTGTGTGTTATTCTATACATATTTGTAAAGGGCAAACCTTGAACAAATCGGTGACACCAATTTGTTATTGGGTTGGCGTTTTAAGAGCAGGGGGTACGGAGATGGGTTTGGCCCTAATAGGTATCAATAGAGTGAATGTGAAAATATATGCTTCTGTACTTTATTGAGGAAAAATGTGTTGTTTGAATGTATGTATTTTTATTTACCTGAAAACAGTTAATAAAAATTAATTGAGATCTAGCCATAAGCATAACCTGGTGTCCTTTGGTCATGGAGACCTAGCTCCTGGACGTGTGCTGGGTCCCCAAGCGATGCAGCTTGAAAATGGCTATGATGAAAGCAGCCTGGCCCTTCATCTTCCAGCAGGGCTCAGTGGGAAGGTTCAGTCTTGCAGAGGGCAAAGGGAGGTTATGTGACTGTTTTGCTTTGATTTTGGTTCAGTTCGGTCCCAAAACTAGAGAAGGTCTCCAGCAGAAACACATGGGTTTGAACTGGTGTGCAGAGCCACTTAATCAGCAAAGCTAAGGGTTGATTTTGGGGTGTGTGATGTGTGCTCACACTGCAAACGATGTTGACTCGTTTCACCTTTGTTTGTTACAGACAAGCAGAATGATGTGGAGATTCCTTCTCCCACCCAGAAGGACCGAGAGAAGAAGAAAAAACAGCAGCTCATGACACAGATCAGTGGAGTGAAAAAATTAATGCATAGTTCAAGCTTAAATAACACCAGCATCTCACGATTCGGTGTGAAAACAGAAAAGGAAGACCATCTGGCCAAGGTATGACAGATTCTTGCAGTTCTGGGAGACTGTGTATTATCTGGAAGCCGGGGATGGACTGGCTGGCTGGACTGCCCCCACCTTGCAAAACTGGAATCGGTATCCCTGAAGTGATGTGGCCGTTACAAGTGCTGGAATTAATGATACCAGGCCATAACGGTATATTCTGTGGTCATAAATTCCTTGAAAATATCCCTGTAATAATAATAAAGGAAAATGATGAAGGCTGAGGAGAGCAATTATCAAACACAGGAATGTATAACAACGCTATGTCCAGCAAACTGGCTGTGGGGCCTTTCACACTGTCAGGGCATTTCTTCCTGCTACCTGGAAACACACATCACAAATAATTCCCCAGAAATGTCCTCTCCTTGTACGAGTGCTTTGTTACTCTGTGTAACACAGAGTTACTCTGTGTTCGTGTGCTTTATTAAGGACACGTGTTCACGCACTTACGTAATTACCATAATGAAGATTGAATTTGCATCTTTTTAGACTTTTGGAAAATGCAAAAGCCATGGTGCAAGTGATAAATGCAGGATTGTCTTGAAAAATATTGTAACCGCTCTCTTTTTGTCCTTTCAAAAGGAACTGGAAGATCTGAATAAGTGGGGTCTCAACATATTCAATGTTGCGAGGTATTCCCACAACAGGCCGCTCACCTGCATTATGTACGCTATATTTCAGGTTCGTAATTTTCTGATTGAATTTGCTGTTCTTTTATGCTATTTTGGTGTCTAATTGCATTCTGTTTTGTTGCCTTCTACAGTATGACATCCGTATTTGATATATGCATGTGTGCTTGTACCATTTATTATACAGGAGCGAGATCTCCTAAAAACATTCAAGATCTCATCAGACACTTTCGTAACGTACATGATGACTCTAGAAGACCACTACCATTCGGACGTAGCATACCACAACAGCCTCCATGCTGCTGATGTTGCCCAGTCCACGCACGTCCTGCTCTCTACCCCCGCGCTGGATGTGAGTTACCTGGGTTGAGCTAAGTGCTTTGTCTTGGGCAGTCATCGTGTTTTAGTGTGGGATGGCGGCTTAAAAACATCCCACTGCGTATGTGAACACAGGAGAAAAACCTTAAGCTGAGTCCATCACCAGTAGCACTCAGACTTGCAAAAAGCAGTGTGCTGCCTGCTCCTCTGAGGGCTCAGATTACTGCCAGGGAAATCACCATTAAGGAATTTCAGCAGCAGCTTTGCCTGTAATCTCTGTTTCATCTTAAAGAGCACATGCTGCTTGTGCGCCTTTCTTCTGAGTAAATGTCTTGTCCTCAGAAAACTAATTTAAAAAGCACAATTTGTTTCTCTAAATCAGCCTCCCAAACTCTTGAGAGATAGAACATAAGGGCTTTTCTGACAAATTCCTTTTTTCCTTCCTAGGCCGTCTTCACCGATTTGGAAATCCTTGCTGCAATTTTTGCAGCTGCAATTCATGATGTGGATCACCCCGGGGTCTCCAATCAATTTCTTATTAATACAAGTGAGTGTTGTTTCAAATACGGTAATAACTTCATCTGCAAACTTGGAAACTAATGGAAATGCATTTTCCATTACGGCGAGCTCACAAATTATGGCTTTCAGACTGCATTGCTTTCTCCAAATATTGTGCAGTAAACTCGTTAGAAGTTTTGAAATAAAGCAGTAATTAAAGTGAAAATCCTAACAAAGGAGGCTATTGTAGTACAATTTGCAAAGCATCCTTGAATCTTGTGAATATTACTACTTGCTAACACATAATAATTCTTGCAGTCGTGAGTGCAAATTTTATCATTAATACAAGATAAATAATGCTATTGCTATTGACAACAATAAAGCTAAATATTGTGGTTCATCTTGTGTTCTGCAACAGGCTAAGCATGTTATCTTGATTCCAAAATATGGGTATTGTTCTTTTTTGGAAAGCGCGTTTGCAGGATTCATGCTTTCTGTTGTCAGTGATTCTGAAGCCCGTAACTAAGTCAACCGAGTACTATTTTGTTCATTAGAACCGAGCAAAGGGCTGTTTATATTATATACATATGTGCTTGGATTAGAAAACCGTACACTCTTGGCACACATGAAGCGAAAAAAGAGAACTTTTCCT
The DNA here is from genome assembly GCA_003993805.1 of Himantopus leucocephalus. Taxonomy (NCBI): domain Eukaryota; kingdom Metazoa; phylum Chordata; class Aves; order Charadriiformes; family Recurvirostridae; genus Himantopus; species Himantopus leucocephalus. The sequence continues at coordinate 31,180,864 of RSEF01000008.1, read as the reverse complement.
GATTTATTGCACGCAGATAAACATTTCAGTACCCAGGACAAGCATTTGCTGTTTGAAATCACACATTTCACATGCGGGAGTCACATATTTGTGTTGCTTTGCTAGATTCCGAACTAGCCCTGATGTACAACGACGAATCCGTCTTGGAGAACCACCATCTTGCTGTGGGTTTCAAACTGCTTCAAGAGGAGCACTGTGACATCTTCCAGAACCTGACCAAGAAACAGCGTCAGACGCTCAGGAAGATGGTGATCGACATGGTATGAGCTATGCGCACGCTGCTCCTCACGCTGCTCCTCCTCTTATACAAAAAACTGGCTTCTTTGTATGGTTGCCCGTACTGAGATCCTGTTTTCACTTCTGTAAAGGTGTTGGCGACAGATATGTCCAAGCATATGAGTCTGTTAGCTGATCTGAAGACTATGGTGGAAACTAAGAAAGTGACCAGTTCAGGAGTCCTCCTTCTGGACAACTACACAGACAGAATACAGGTGCGTGAGCCAAGTTTCCTGAATTTTGTGTATTGTGATCAGAATTGAAAAAACCATGCTCCTGTTTCTGCTGTGGCTTTTAAATGGTCCATATGTAGAAGCTACTGACCTAAATTTTATTCTTCTGTTCGGCACCACAAAGAGGTACAAGGTAGTCCCATATGTTTTAGGTAAAGGGGATTATGTTTTTAACACTTAGAGCATGGAACTGCAAACGTGCACATTCTTCTGAAGTTAATCTATGAGGCCGAGTTTTTGAGGGCTCCTCAGTTTCCTTGCTGCTTTGTCCCATTAGCTTCTCCTGTCGAAAAAGTAGAGCAAGATTGGTATAGCATTGCAAGATCGCAAGAATTTCATTTGTAACTCCATACCTAAAGTGACTCGCACTGAGCTGAAATTAGTGATGTACAGTCTGTTCCCTATATAATCTAATCCTTGATTTCCAGAAATGACAAAGCAGTACTGGCACGGGGTTACGTTAGCAGAACAAGATACATCCTGATCTTCTCTCTGCTTTGATGCCCAGTTTCTTATGAACAGACTCATGGGAAAACTCTCCTTACTTTTTTTTTTATATTTATTTGAGACTGCTGATGTTAAAACAGGTCACTCCGTTGCTGTCTAAATCCTTGCGGCCGCAGTTAGTCAGGCACATTTTTTGTGTGTGTGCAAGGGATATTACTCATTTAATAAAATAGGAGCGTTTAACCATCTGAGAGCGTGGAAATAAATTTTGAATGGTGGGAAGCACCTGCATTCAAAAACAAACCTGTATGATGTAATGAGCATTGCCACAACTGCACCCCGTGTAAGTATTGAGTCGTCTGAAAAACATAGACCACGTTCTACCTTCGAGGCAGACCGTAGCAGCTAGTCTCATATACGGAGATGTTTCAATGTTAATATTTTTATAGGCTGTTGCATAATCGAAGAGTCTTGTGGTTAAATGTTCTGAATTAAGCACGCAGATACAGCTTGAAACCGTCCTCTTTTTCCATTTGATTTTATGAGTTTTCTGATTAATGTAATTGCAGGTTCTCCGAAATATGGTACATTGTGCGGACTTGAGTAATCCCACAAAGTCTCTGGAGCTATACCGGCAGTGGACGGACAGGATCATGGAGGAGTTCTTCCAGCAGGGAGACAAAGAGCGAGAAAGAGGAATGGAAATCAGTCCAATGTGCGACAAACACACAGCGTCAGTGGAAAAATCACAGGTAATTGGCCATGAGCTGCATTTTTGTACTGCCTAAGCTTGTATTTTTAAAGCGGAAACAAAATTCATCTGCTTTCTCTAGCACAATTAGGCAAACAGCCAGCTGTTCAGAGGGTTGGTTCTGATTGACCCTGACATCCAGCTGTGCCTGCAGCTCGTATAGACTGGCGAGGCTGTTTAGACTCCTTTATGTACCCTTTGGCGTCTCCTCATTTCCAAATGCATGTTCGTCTTGCCCTGTTTGCGTCCCAGTTTCCAGAGCGAGTTGGTTCCCCAGGCTTGAAAAGTGCAATTCTGATCTCCCCTTCCTTCTGCCAGGTCTCTTCTGCCTTCACGCCCTCCAGCCTCCTTAATTAGCACCTCCGAAACCTACTGATGTCGTACCCCGTCTTAGACATTTATAGCAACGCCAGCCCCATTGCACTGCAGGGTTAGGAGCTTCTTCCAGCCGAGATCCACGTCAGGGCACTGGGAAAGTCTGGATGTCGGTCACTATTCAGCCTCGTGCAGAGGAGTTTAGCAGCGCGTGATCTCGTCGGTTAAGTTAGAGGTCTGATGGAGCTGCTGTGTGCCGGGTGAAGTCAAAGAAATACTTATTTATGTCAATACAAACCTTAAAAAGGAGCTGGGTATGTCTTGCTTTTTGAGGTCAACTGGCTCATCCCTTGTTCTGATTCACAGATAAAACGGTTTCAAGGTCAGATTTTGTTCTGACCCGTGTAGCACAGGCCGTAAAATTTCACCCGGTTAGTCTGTAATGAAGCTGGTAATTTATGTTTGCCTAAACATATTCCAGTCTTTATATAATGGTGTCTTGGTTGTTGTTTTTAAATGACTCGAGCAAGTCATCATCGAGGTTTTTCAGCTCGAATAAGTAACAAAATTGATGATAATTATTTCCAAATGTCCTCTTGGGCTAAGCCAAGTGGTTTCAAAATTATTCACTCAACCGCGTGGTGATTTTGTTGGAAAAATCTGTCTTATTTGTTAACCTAACAAGAAACGAATCCTTCAGCCAGGCTTGGCCAGAAAATGCCCATGTGCTCCGCATGTGAGCTCCAATTAATTTTTTGTTTCACATATGCACTTCGCAGAGGTTTCAAAATGGCATTTTTGCTATGTAAAAAGAACAGGAATTGCACAAAATGGCTACCATTGAAATCCCAACTAGTGGCAAAGGGGAAAGGGAGGTGGCACGTCCGTTCTGGAGTGAAACAAGGAACTGATGGGAAAATAGTCTGCAAGTATTTCAAAGCTCTAGATGGTACCTCTTTACGTCAAAATATTTTAAGACCGGTGCTCAGCCAGCTGGCCAGCTATCCAGTGATTTGGGATGTTTTTAAAGAAACAATGACCCAGTGACAAAGTGACCGCTCTCCAGCCGTTGGTGCTGTGTAGCCCTCGAGCGTTTTGGGTGGTGGCGAAGCCATCAGCTAACCATACAGAATTTTTTTTTTTTTCACTTTAAAAGTGCTCCGGAACATGTGCTGCAGGAAATTTTCATCACCTTTTTGTTTAAGCTGCCTCAACAGTATGTTACAATTGAACGTTAATGGTTCTATTGACATCCTGTTGTGTCTGAAGGAGACATGTGTGATTTCCAAAGCAAACATCTGCACGTTGAGTCTGGCCCCTCTGAGAGCCATTTTCCTGCTGCACAGAAATGTTGTCCAGCAGAGCGCGGAGAGGAGTGACACATTCTGCCAAGACGGAAGAATTTCAATCCTCTTTATGGCCATTCAGTTTTCTCCATCCTGGACGTACGTCCTCTTAGTCAGACAATTGAAAAACGATTTAGCTCAGAGCTTACGCGCCGACCGGCGGAAGGACTGACGGACTCGGCCGCAACCCTCACTGTTTCCACCGCTGGCACGTCACTCCATGGGAGTCGGGCACCAGCGGTCTGTCCGCCTTTGTGCGGGGGGAATCCTTCTTGGGATGAGCTGACCTGCTTTCTGCACTCTGTCCAGAACAGCGCGAAAGGCAAGGAACGCTCTACCAGGGCCGGCTCCGCAGAGAAACCCGGTGGCTGCTTTGGCAGAGTAGAGGAGAAATGCTGAAATGTTTAAAGATGCAGCTCCACAAAACAGTTCAGAATAGGTACAAACTACACACCGTAGTAAGATAAACCTGAAGGTCAAACTGCAGTCCACACCAGCAGTGACACTCGGCGTTAGGACGGCTGCTTGCCCTGGGGGCACTGATGTTTTCACAGCCGCCAGCCACATGCCTACCCTGGGGTGGCAGCAGAGCTGCCATAAATGCACCAGCCATGTCCACAGTCACCAGGGAGTCCTATCGGGAGAGACAGCGAACACTCTCCATGCTTAGGGTAGAGGCAACGATCATCTAAAATGCCTCTCTGCACTAACAGCTGGTAAGAGGCATCCCTCGGTGGCATGTTCTGTCTTCAAAGGGATGGTTTCCCCGTCTTCTGCAGTGCAGGGGCTGAGCCGCTAGTCAGGAACTGACGGCTACAGGGAGATTTAAAATCACGCATGCGGCCAGGGGCGGGATTGGCAGCTCCATTGCAGAGTTTCCCGGTGGCTCCTGCTTTTATTTAAACTTTCCTCTGAGGTTTGATTTTGGACGAGATGTCAAGCTAGTCCAACATTGCGGGTGCAGCTTTGAGTATCAGATGGTTATTTCTGCAATCAGACTGTGCTGGTTTGGGGACTTGCTCTGGGGCGGCTATTTCTCTTGTAAAAATCATGTATTAACAGTGTTTGAACTATTTAGACACCCATCTGCTCGTAGCCATTCCCTTCCCCTAAGCGTGTGCGTTCCTGTGTTTCTCAGGTGGGATTCATTGACTACATCGTCCATCCGCTCTGGGAGACGTGGGCTGACCTGGTGCAGCCCGATGCCCAGGACATCCTGGACATGCTGGAGGACAACAGGAACTGGTACCAGAGCATGATACCTCAGAGCCCCTCTCCTCCGCTGGAGGAGCGGGGCAGGGACTGTCAGAGCCTGATGGAGAAGTTCCAGTTTGAACTGACGCTGGAGGAGGAGGATTCGGATGGACCGGAGAAGGACGGCGAGAGCATCGGCTACTTCGGCAATACAAAGACACTCTGCGTGGCCGACCCGGGGGAAGAGGATTCACAGAGGGAGGCGAACATAGAAATTGTGACAGAAGATACGTCTCCTGTCGACACATAATGTCCTGTACCCGTGTGAGTGGATTTTAAACACTTAAGGAGCGTGCAAGCAGTCTCACGGACTCGCCTGCAGCCTGGGTCTGAGGCCTGTGTCTAACACGGGCTGAAAGATCTTCCCAGCTACTTGAGATTGGAGTCAGGGTTAAAGATCGTGTAGTGAATGATTGATTGCTCAGGAAATTAACAGGTGATTTACATTGTGGTTTAAGCCTTGTCAGCTAAGAGCATGGTGTTGTCCTGGAGCTGGCTTGGGTCGTGACTGAAGAGTAAACGACACACAACTGAGAGATTTTATACTGTTAGTTTTGGAGTTTATACCAGTTAGACTGATAGAAACTACTGATTAATAACTCTCCATATAAAACCTGTCCACCTGACCACCTGTCTGCAGACCTGTGTGCCTTCTTTGTAAACACTTTCATGTCTTTTCAAGAGTCTGTTAATTAAATACACGGAGTTTAGTATAAAAAGCGACACAAAGTGTTTCAAAATTGACGGATACTTTTTTGATTCTTCCTGTTACAAGAGCAGTCTTCCTTTTTTCATGGGCAATACCTGTCACTTTATTGCAGTTAATCACTTTTACAGACTAAATGGAAGGGAAACCCTCTGTTTTGCATTACTGCACCTTTAAGCGTCTTCTTAATACCCCAGGTGACCCATTTAAAGTCACTTCGTGCCATCGCGCACCGTCTCTGTTCGCTTGCTAGGAATAACAGTATTTTTTCCTCAACGGGGTTTTATTTTTGTCGTGCGCAGGATAGAGGGTAGTTTGTTTCCATGGCACAGCGCAGTACCTATATAAGTAAGCGTGATAAGGCAGCGTGACACGCGTTCCCCCTCGGCAGCTCCTTGGCTCAGTGGAAGTTGCACGCTCGGATATTTGTGTTTCTCTCGCCTATTGTTCACGTTTCCTAGGTTTAGGTCCACCGTCCTCCTCCTGCACTGCCTTGAGCTCTAACACCTCCATTACTGTTTATAACAGTGTATTTATTACGTAATGTATATACTGTAATGTTTTGTAAGTTATTAATTTATATGAATTAACATTGCCTGTCGGCGGCGATGTTAATTGTGTAGAAGACTCGGAATAAGAGTTGCCTTTTTTTCTTGTAACCTTTTGTATTGCATAAAATACGAGAACCTGAACATAGCTGAAGAGACAGACGCAACCCAGGAAGGGCATTCGGNCAGAGGTTTAAACTTGCCACCCAAACATTTAATTTAGTTCTGTGCCTTAAAAAAAAAAAAAAAAAAAGAAACCCCCGCGAACGGGCCGGCTTTTAAATGTCACGTTCCAATTTCTGAACAACCCAATGTGAATTTCTATGACAAAAATGTGAACTGATGTAATAATTGTGCTGTGAAACTTCTTCTGACAAAGCTTGTCCGGCATCGTGAGCGGTGTCAATCTCAGTTTGTAAAATATGTTTCAAGCTTTTGGTCCAACTTGTGACTAACTAGTTAATGAAAATAGCACAGTTGTGCATGATCAATGGGTTTGTATGTCTGTTGAACACTGCATTGTTCCAGGTGGTTATTTTATTGTTTCCAAAAGTTTCACACAATGTATGTTATAGTATTATATATTGTGTTCAGATGCATTCTTAAGAGATTTTTATATGAAGTGAATAAATGAAAGCATGACCCTGCCTGTGGCTCTTTGTGCTGCTTTTTTTCTCAGGTCGGTGTGGGCAGTACCTCGGGCGAAGGCGGCTGCGTTCGCTGTGCTCGGCTGGGGCCCGGCAAAGGAAAACTGAACCCTCCCGCAGCCAAAACCCAGCGGACACGCAGAGCCCCGGTCTTACGAACGGGAAGAGAAGGGTTTCTGCTGCCAGAGGGCACGGCCGCCCTCTCCATCATGCCGGCGGCTGCGAGACCTTCACCTTCCTGAGTGGCAGCCGGTGGCGGAGCGATGCCGGTGCGGGTGGCAGCGGCGACAGGAAGGCGGTGCAGACAGGAAGGTGATGGCCGCAGCCGGCAGCGCAGCCTTCGCCCGGCGCTGGGCGGCACCGGGGCCGGCTCGTGGGATGCTTTCATGTCCCGGCCTGACCCAAAACAACTGACTTTCCAGTAAAAAAACATCCTGCCGGCAGGCGGTGAGGAGGGCGAGGGGACGGCGAGGACCGTGCGCCACCGGGGGCTCCCCCTGGGNAGCCGGTGGTACCCGGAGCAGACCCTGCTGTAGTACCGTGTGGGTCTCCACAGACTTTCCCCAGACTCTCGGGCTCCGAAACGAAGCCAGGTGAGAGTGCGGACCCCCCATCCCGCGCCCGCCTTCCCACCCAGCGCTTCATGGCAGCAGCGATTACCGTCCCACCAACCTCAGCTCACCCCGGGCTTGGCAGCAGGCACTGGGGCTGGATGTGGGGACAGCCCTGTGCCCACCGGCCGCAACGCCTCCCGGGGTGTTCCACCCAGCACCTTTAACCACTGGTGAAAGCTTTTTGGTGGTGCTGATACAATTTTCTCTTTCCCAGTGAATTCACCCCGATGCATCGTTCGCATGCGCCGCTGCTGTGGCGGCTGCGTCGGGCTGTGCCCACGGCTCCCGGGGACGTGCAGAGATGGGAAACGGGTTATCGGGCTGGAAAAACCTTTGCAGCTCCGGGCGGAGAAAGTGGCCGACTAGGACAGACAGCAAAGTGCTGAAGTTGCGGGTGAACCCCCAACCCACAGTCAGCGGACACGCTAGGGGGGAGGCGGTGTGCCCGGGTGCGGGGCCGAGACGGGCACGGGGTGCTCTGCCCTCGCCCCTTCCCCTCCGCCAGCCTTCGCTTGCTTTATTTCTTTCCCTTCCAGTGACCTAGTTCTGCCAGGGAGCGGGTTCGTCATGAGTACATGCAAACACGGTGGTGCTGCTCTGGCGCTGAAATAACAGCCTCCTTTCACTTCTCCTTCTCAGCAGCAGCGGCGAAAACGCTCCGATGGCAGCTAGGTTGCAAAACTAACCCCAATCCCTCCTGTTTTCCTTCCATTTTTGGGGTGGGAAATCCCAGTTCAGGTGCAGGGCGGCTTGCTGGGCTCGCTGTTCCTCCTTTCCTCGGGGGACAAGGACGCCTCTTGGCTCTGCTTTACCATCCACACGTCCAAAACTCCTGCCGGCCCCGAGCACCCCGTGGGGTTTGCATGGTTTCCTTCAGCATCGGAAGCACGTCCGCAGGGCAGGCAGCGATACGGTGCTTCCTCCTCGCTCGTTAGCGGCCCGGATGGACGGTGCTGATGGGTCCCGCTGCGGGTGCAGCCGTGCTGCCTCCACCGACCCCCCCAGCAGATCCTGGCTGCAGCCGGAGCGGTCGGAATCACCACGGCTCAGATATTGCAGCGGGGGGGAAAGGGTGAAAAATGAAACTTGCAGCAAAAGAGGGTGCAGAAAGCGAGGCTTTCCGGAGGGGGGGTGGCTCCCAGGTTTGCAACTGGAGCGTGCAACCGTGGTGTGCAGCCATCTGTGCAACTGCAATGTGCAACCAGGGAATGCAGCGGTGCAACCGGGGTTCGCTACGCAGGCTCACCGGGGCTGGGTCCAGCAGGGGCTGGGATGTGCGCGGGGTGGATGGCGCGGGACCCCGGCCCAGCCGGAGGGGCTCAGGACCTCCAGCCTCGGGGCCGCAGGACGAGGGGGAGCACACGCTGTCCCTTCCTTGCTGCCAGCGTCCACGATGGATGTTACCAACAGCCCCTACTGCAGCAGCGGCCGAGTGGCAGCCCTCCTCGAGGACATAGTTTCCCGCTGAGGCCACAGAGCTGAGGTTTCAGGGGGGGATTTCCACCAGCTGTAAACCCGCCCGCGGGCATCAATCCTGGGGATGAGCCGCTCTTCGCTCTGCGCCCGAAGCGGAGCCGGCGCTTCCCGGCAGCGCAGGGACAAGGGTCCCGCAGAGCCCCCACCGCTGCCAGGAAACTTCTGACCCAGAGGTCGGCGTTGTTAATAGAAACCATGATGCAAAGAAATAAAATAATAGACCAGCTCTGTTGCTCTTTCCCATGGCGCACAGGCGCTGTGCCTGCTCTCCTGGGTGTGGGGCCGGTTTTCCATGTTCTTTTTTCCCCGCTTTGGTCTGTAGGAGTTCGCGATGCACGGCACGGCGCAGCCACCGGCAGTCCTTGCCATGGCCCAAGCTGCTCACGATGTTCTCCACCAGTGAAAAGTGTTGAAGAAATCTTGAGTTTCTTCCAAGGAAGTGCCTCGAGAATGCAGATTTCTCATCTGAATGACGACGTGCAGCGGCAGCTTTGTGCCAAGCCACCGGGCTGATATTTGGGGGTGGCCCATGCCCCTCACCGCGGGCCTGGCTGGGGACAGGGACATGGGTCCCACCAGATGCCAAACATCAGGATGGCTGAAGCCACAGTGATTGTCTCTGGTTTGTATAAGTAGCAAAAACACCTTCCGAAATGTGCTTTTATTGCAACGGGTGCTCGGTGCCCGGGAGCTGAACGCTTCGCCTTGTGTTTTGCCCACACCAAGATTTGCTTCACAGAATCATAGAAGGGTTTAGTTTGAAAGGGACCTTGAAGACCATCTAGTTCTGTG
>RSEF01000008.1:31157155-31171359 GCA_003993805.1 Himantopus leucocephalus | reverse complement strand
CAGGGCTTGACTCAAGGTGCGTTGGACCCGAGCGTGGTCCAGATGTTGACTGCTCTTTCCCTCTTCCATGCTGTCAGGAGGAGCTCTGACTAATCCTGAAGCAACCCCCGGTGCCTCAGCACTTCTTGGGCACCACAGGGTTTGCACCCTAGTANCTAGTGCTACAGCCGGCGCCACCGCTCTCCTTTCCTTTTTCTCTGCCTGAAACACTGTGTTTTGCCAGGCACCGGTTAGTCTAGAACATAAAGACCCCCTGAAAATATACATATTGGTACTTAAATACTAGGCTTGAGTACAAACCTGAACCTCATGGTGTTCCTCCACGCTTGTCTCATCCTGCAGCAAGAAAGCCGTGGAGGACCCCGCCGCGCTGGCACCGCTCTTCGGGCCCCCGCTGGAGTCGGCGTTCGAGGAGCAGAAGCTGGACGGTGGGTCGGGGGACAGGGGTGGCAACTCTTGGTGGTGACCCCTGGCCGTGCCGTGCCCCGGGGACGGCTGGTGGCACCCAGCCCTGCCAGCAAGCAGGGGAGCCCTGGTGACCAACCCCCCAGCCCTGCTCTTAAAGGAGGGGGAAAAAACCAAAATTAAAGTGGGATGTGAAGCTGCGTTACAGGCAGAGTGAGGTTGGGGTTATACAGGTTATACAGAAACAGAGCAAGTGTTTAAGTCAATGAGTTAATTATGTGGTCTTGAGACAGATCCTGAAAGAGAGCAGCTAACAAATATTAAAAATACTGATTTTCAACTGAAGCTGTGGCTACGCCTGTTTACCAGGCTCTGCCCCGTGTACCCCCAAAGCAGTCTGTGTTCAAGGGCGGCAGTTGTTACCTTCCGACACCGCGGCAGCGACCTGGCATCACGCTAATTTAATATCTTCGTTCCAGATACGAAGGGAGCCGTCTGACAATGCTTTACGACTCCCTGTGCCCATGAAGATGCTATCTCAGTAATGACATTTTTTTCCCCAGAAACTGCATTCCCTTGGACAGGAGTATAAGGACACTTTGCTTCCCTTCAAGCTTTTTTTTTTTTTAACTCTTTTTTTTTTTTTTTTTACGGCTTTCCCGAAGTGCAGCAATTTTACAAGGCTTGTTCTCCCCAGAGAAAAACCCCATTCACCCAACGGGGCAGTTTGTTCCCGGAGAGTTCTCCTCCTCCTCCTCCTCCCAGCCCCGCTCGGCCATCGCGAAATGGCCGCTGCCACTTGTACCCAAGTTCTGCCTTGTAATTAATGACTCCGGTTAATTCTTTTAATGAAAACTATGTTTGTGTGCAGTTCTCCACACGTAGCCTAAAAAAAAAAAAGGCAGAAAAAGTTTAAATAAGATATAGAAGAGCATTTCTTCCCCTACAGCATCTGTGAATATAACTGGATCTTTCATTTTAATACCTGGGGTTTTTCCGCGTGTCCTAAAATTCCCGATTTTTGCAATTAACGCAGTGTTTCACATAATGTAATAAGCCTCCAAATACATAAACGGCATTGTTTTGTTTGTCAAGCAGCATGAGTGTCAAACTAATTGTGTGTCCTCTTTAAAAATCCAGGCAAGCTTGTAATTACCCAACATTACAGAAAACTCCCTGTCTTTAATTAATGAGAGGGTTCTGTCACTGTTTAGTTTCCCCTTTACAAGTCTCAGCTGAACACGCCTCATGTGTGTGTTTTGGTATTTGTAAGAAAATAGTTTTATCGATGCCCTTGCACGTGTATTTATTTATTTTGGGTTTTTCAGCCACTCTGGATCAACCTGAGATATGGGGTTCGGTCCAGCCCGTCAACGCCAGCGTAGAGTCCCCAAAGCTACCGAGACCTTTTCCAACTGGAAGTAAGTGACCGTGCAGGTTATCAACCAAAAATAAATTAATAGATAGAGAAAACGAATCAAATCATTAAGTTTTCCTCATCCAGACTCCTGGTACTGTGCAGTTCGGTAACGTTTTAATCGCGTAGAGAGTTTGAGGGTTTTTCTTCCCCCGGCTTGACTTTGGCTGCTGGGGTGGAGGAAGGACGGAGGTCGATAAGGGATGGGGTGGATGGTACCCAGGGTGGGAGAGACGCTGAGCGTCCTCCCCGGGGAAACGCGCTCCTGCCGTGCGCGCTGGATTTGCAAGGTGAAACATCTCCGGCCGGGGCGAACGGCTTGCACAGAGCCAGCGGTTAAACCCGCCCGCCCTCGGAGGCGAGGAGTCCCCGATTGCTCATGTTAATGACGCGGTTATTTGGCTGGAAAGGTCGGAAGCGCCGGTTTCTCCGGGCTAACGTAAGGAAGGGCAACACAGCCCCAAATCCCTGATTTTCATTGCAACTTTCCCCATCGCCTGGGGCAGCCGGGAAACCGCAGCCTTTCCTCCTCCCTAGATGCAAAATCATTTTTTTTTCCTTGTTCCCCTGCTCCTTTTCCCCCTCACCGGCCATTGGCACAACCTCTTTCATGCCAAACCCACCCCATGCCCCGCTGCTGCCGGGCTGGCCGGTGCCCATGTGCCAAGGTCACGGCAACCTCTGGCCACATCACCTCCAGGAGGTTCAGCCTCGGGTGCTATTTATATCTGCTTTGCTAAAAAAGAAAAAAAGACAAAACCAGAAACAAACAAAAAAAAACAACAAAAAAAAACCCAACCCAAAAAAAAGCATAAAACCCAATAAAAAAGGCCACCGGCAATTGCTTGTCGCTCGGCAGCACACCAGAAACTCCCGCGCAGGGGGGATGCTCCTGCTGGCCCAGCGATCGTCCCAGGGCCGGTGCTGCTGCCCGCTTCGCACCTCGGCAGCGCGCTGCTGCATCCCCTTTTCCCGGCAAACCCTGCGTGGTTCCTAACGCGCCACCACTGATGGTTTTTCCCCTCTGCTCTGTTTTGCAGCGCCTCCGCCGCTCCCACCGAAAAACATCCCGGCCACGCCGCCGCGCACCGGCTCTCCTCTGATGGTGGGAATAGGTAAAAGCTCGACGCGACACCTCCTCGCGCGCGCCCTCACCCAGTCCCGGTAGAGCCATCCGGAGCCCGCGGGGGCTGCGCTTGGGGGGGGGTCGGGTCCCCATGGCTGCGTTTCGGACACGGCTTTGGCCCTCGTGCATCCTCTTTCCTTTGCATCCGTGGCGCTCCAGCGGATGCTGCAGTCAGGGTGATGCTTTAGCAGCGACGCGAAGATGCCTCCGACTCCCAGGCCAGCGTCACCCCGGTGAAATTAATGCTCTCTCCTCCCCCCTCGCCTTTGGGATCGATCACTTTTGGAAATGAAAAGCAACGTTAATCTTAAAGTCCTGCTCAAAATTGGGAATAATTAGAGCGCTGTTACTGCCTGGAGCGGCACTGCTGATGAAATAAGGGGGTACGCGGCGCCTGGAGGCGTCGGGGGGGGCTGGTCCTGCCCTCCCCAGTTCCTCCTGCTGTCAGAGATGGTGGGAAAAGCCCCCCCACCCCCATCCCGCAGCCTGGGGATGGCAGGTGGGGGTGCAGAGGGGAGGGGGGACAAAACGGTACCTGGGGTGAAGGACAGCTTGAAGGAAGGGAGTGAAAGATGTTGCCGAAAGCAGCCAGAGTCCATAAAGTGCTTATAAGCATATAATTCATGTTGCCGGCAGGGCGCTTCCGCGGGAGGGGCAGGTTTGGGGGAAGGACGGACAGTCCCTGGGCTTTGGACAGGGCACTGTGTGGACACACACACACGCGCGCACAGAGCACCTCGAGGCGTTACTAACATCGCCATGGAGAAATCCCCTGCGCTGAGCTTGCTGCTCTGTCCATCAATATTTCATTCATGCTCCCATACCTTGATTTTTTTTTTTTTATTTATCTAAGCAGCCAGACTGGCAGAGTGTCCACCTACACGCGTAGATTCATCGACATGAGCAAGCGCAATGCCCAGCCACGTGTGAGGGGTTATTTGCGAGGGTCTGGCTTGCTGCGCGCTTCAGCCTGTGCGACAAGTAAAGCAAGCGGCAGAGGCCTTTTTTGCTAAAACAGGAAAAAAAAACCCCAAACCTGTATTTTCTTCCCTCACCCTAGAACCCCAGGCGGCTCCCCCAAACGCAGGAACAGGGGTGGGATGCCGACACGAGGCGCCACGTTAGTTTTAGCAGCGCGCGCGTGGCCGTAGCAGGGGCTGCAGCCCTCGGGGGAGAGAAGCGCAGGAAAGGAAGGCTGGAGGATCTCCCTCCTCTGGCTGCGTTAACGTTTTGCTGATGAATCCCGTCGCCGTGTCGGTTACGAAGTCAGATGTGAACATTGGGGTGTGGTAGCTCAGTCAGCGAGTAGAGCCCTAAAATACTCTTATCTGCCACCGCTTGCAACTGAAATACATACAGCCTGTCTGCTCTCCTGCACTGCATGCCCGGCGTGCGAGTGTCAAGCCAGCATGTTTAAACATATATATTTATATGTATATAAATATATATATAGCAGAGTGTGCAAGAGAGCTTTAGGTTACTGGTCTGAGTGCATAAGTTTATTATCCGCTGATAATTCAGAGCGATGATAGCGACATAATGATGTTATTTTGACGCTCCGTAACCAAGGCTGGCAGCCAGGTGTAAATTTTGGGAGGATACGGGACCCCTGTGTGTGAAACGATGGAGGAGGAGGAGGGGGGCTTGGCCGGCGGTGCATGCTCGCTCTCGCACAGCGTATGTATTTCAGTCCAGCGTGGTTCCTCATACGTTGCACATGACCTGGCGTAGAAACTTTCTTGCACATGAATTATATTCCCTGGCAGCTTATAAGAAAATACGCTTTTAAATCAGCCCCTCTAGAAAGTAGCTGATGTAGAGCCCCGTAGAGAATAGCGCGACTGCAGCTTTCTCGGTTAATGCTAAGTGTAAAATAAACTACTTTGACCACAGGAGGGGACCAGACAGCAGCAGAGCTCAAAAGGGACAAACTTCCGTCCATCAATGACTTGGACAGCATTTTTGGCCCCGTGCTCTCCCCTAAGTCTGCTGCTGTTAACGCAGAAGACAAGTGGGTCAATTTTTCCGATCAGTCCCCGGAAAACACGACTCTGGAGTTGATACCCCGGGAAAAAGCGGGGTCCCCGCCGGCGGCAGCGGGCAGCCCGGCTGACGCTCCAGCGGCCGAGCCCTCCCGCCCGCTCCCCTCGCCGCTCCACCTGGAAGAGGTTCACAAGAAGGTTTCTGAGCAGCCCCACCTTAAGGATGATAACGTGGAGCCGGTCGCCTCTCCCAAAGATTTTGGGCTGGGACAAAGAGCGACCCCGCCGCCCCCTCCGCCGCCCACCTACCGGACGGTGGTCTCCTCACCCGGACCGGGCGCCAGCAGCGGCACGGGAAGCACCAGCGGTACGTCCCGCGGCGTTGGGTGTGCTTCGGTGTGGCCGTGACCGCATCTGCCGTCCCCTCCTGCCCGGTTGTGCCTGTGCCCGGTGCCCGCGCTCCCGCCCAGCCGTCTCGTGCCTCCACGTCCAGCGTCTGTCCTCAGCCTCCTGTGTCCTCTCCCCCGCTCCCTGCTGCGTGTCTCATGGTCGGATGGCTCAGATGGCCTTTCCCCAAAGCTCCCGTGAGCTGCACTTCCCACCTCTGCTTCGCAAATAACCCCCACCACGAGATTTGGCATAGGATTGCCATTGCTGCAGCTCTGCCCTCAGTAGGCTTCAGAGTGAATATAGGTAGAAACGTTTCAGGCGCATGATCTGAGCAAGCCTCAGCCCCAGGGGGGTTTGAAATCTGTTGCAGACAGACAGGTCATGGCATACCGTCACCCTGGGGCTGTGAAGACTAACTAACTCGGTGCCGGAGGTGGCACGGGTCTGGCAGAGCCGTCTCGGCTGTGAGAGCGTGGGTGCCCAGCGGCTCTGGAGAAACCTCTCGCAAGGGCAGAACCCGCTCGGTTTGCCTGGCAAGCGCTGGCTGCCTGGCTTCACCTGCTTAATTATGAATGTTGGCGTGCCCCTTAGGGCAAACGAGCTCGTCAGAGGTCAGCTTACGCGGGCTCTCCCAGAGCGCTTGAGAAGGTGCAACCCGATCGTCGTCTTCTAGAGGCTGACCCCAGAGCACTTATTGTGCCGGTGCAGCCACAATGTGCAAATCCTCGTCCCCACCAGCCACCGTGCTGCCGTCCTGCGGCCACGAGAGGTTATTTTTTGAGGGGGTTACCTCCGCAGAGCCTTGCAGGCACCTCCACCCCTGCAGGGAGGTGGTGGGTGCGCAGCTCCCCAGCCCGGTCCCCAACCGCTGTCACCAGCCCTACGTGAGCTTGAGCGCCGTGCCATCTGCTTTGGGGGTTTGCCACCTTCGGGGGGGGCTGCTGGGGAGGTTGTTGCAAGTGTGGCTTCGCTTCAGTGGTGGTGGCTTTTCTGTGGTGGCTTGGCGAGGCGGCTGGGGGGTGCTGGGGGGGTGAGTCGGGGTCCATGCTGCTGCCGGGGGCTCCAGCATCCAGATCCTGGTGGCACTGGTGGCAGCTGGGACTTCTCTGGGAGATGGGCAGCAGGAAACAGCAAGTTTGTTCCTACATTGCTCTCCACCCCCATGCCAAATGAGCAACTGCCTTGCGTAAGCGGAGATCCGCAGGATGGGGAGATGCTGGTGGCTCCACACGGGGATGGATGGAGAAACCCCACTCGGAGGAGCCGGGGGCTGGATGGAGCCAGGCTGCCGTGGCATCTCTTCCCCAGAAATTATCTCCCGTCTCTGCTTGCCGTGTATTGCAGCCCCCTGACCCCTCAGCCTTACCCAGCCCAGCGCGGGACAGCGAGCTGGGAAAAATGCAGAGCGTTGAAATACGCACACAAAATTCACGCGCATCTTCAGAAACCCGCAGCCCGTGGTGGCCGGTCTGGGTGCGTGGTGGGGATCCAGCACCCTTCCCATTCCTGCCCTCTCCACCACTCCAAGGCCACCCCCCTTGCTGCATCTGGCCCCGGGGGTGTCCGGCTTCGGGATGCCGTGGGGCAGAGCCATCCCGGGACACCCTCCTGCCATCGCCTCCCACGGGAGCCCAGGCTCCTGCGTGTCACCGAGGCAGGGCTGGGGACCAGCATCCCAGCAGGCTACTGGTTTTATGCTGATTTACAACATGCTGGCCAGAGTTTCTTGTTGTAGAAAATATCTAGAGGTACATTGGTCTCCCAGGGATCCCAAATACCTGAAGAATAAACCTCCCTGGATGAACGCTGACGTCTGGCAGGGCTTTGGCTAGCTGCTGCTTGCTCCCACGATGTGCGCCCTCAAAGTCTCCATCCTGTGATGCTCGTCCAGTGCTGCTAGGTTACTTTCCCTGAATAATTCCTATTTTGTCAGGCTTTTGTTGGGATAAAGAAGGAAAAATTCAAACTTTGGCTTCTAAATCAAAACGGCTTGAATTTTGGAGCTGCGCAAATGAACGGCCAGGATTTACTCCCCTTAAACAGCCCATCTCCTGTCTTACCCTTTTGTCGTTTTCCTCTCCGTCTCGTTTCTAGAGATCTCGCTTTGCTATTGCCTTAGTCTGGGCTATCACCCACAAAGCTTAACTGATTCACTCGTAAGTGGGAAAAATAAAGCTAAAGACATCACCTTATGGTCACCGTGAGCAAAACCGCGCCGCTCTGCAGATGGTAACGCGCTGCCGTGCTCCGCGGAGGCTGGCAGCCCCCCCCGGCTCCTGCCGCCCCTCTTCTCTCAGCGCAATCTCCGACTGCTCTGTACAGCCCCGATTACTGCGGAACTTACCCCGGCGGGGGTTTCTGTACACGGAGGAAAATAGTCTGCTGGGTGTCCTTTTAAGTATCTGTTAAAATTTCTGTTTGATTGGAAGAAGTCCCCCTGTGCAGCAAAGCAGCAGCCGCTGGGGACACATGAACCCCAAGGACAGCACCCTCTCCTTCTCTGAAACCCTTCCAGAGGGTTGGGAAACGCTAAACCTCGCTTTTCCACCCTTCCTCCACTTCACTTGGATAGAGCTTTGCCCCTCTTGCCGGGACCCCCCATTCCCATGGTGGAGGACCGACCCTTTTTGCCGGCTGTGCCGCCCCAGGAGCTCGGGGAGCTGTGGCATCGGCCCCAACCTCTGCAGGGGTTAAACTCTTCCTCAGCACATCATTTTTCACCCGCCAGTATTACTGGTTTTTAGGTAAAGCCGTAAGATTCCTCCGATAATAATTTTGCCCGGGTCCCCAGCGCAGATGGGCATCAGCAATCCCGAAAAGCTCTTCTCCCGCGCAAAGCGGCTGGTGTGGCTCAGTGGCCAAGGGGGAGCTTGTGCAAATTTGTGCGTGGGCACCCCCCGCCGCCTCCGGCGTTGCTTCCAGATGGGGCGCGGGGGTCTGTGGTGGGGGTGGCCAGCCTGCGGCACGCTGACGGCTCCCGTTTGTTACAGGTTCCTCATCCCCGGCTCGTCCCGGCACGCCGCTGGCCGCCTGCGGCACCCCGCCACCGCCGCCGCCCCGGCCCCCCTCCCGGCCCAAGCTGCCCCCCGGCAAGCCCGCCGTCGCCGACGTGGTACGTCCACCGCCGCGAGTGGGAGCGTGGCGCACAGGGAAGGGTGGGGGGGCGCGTTTGTGCAGTCGGGTGAGACAGGTTAACGGAGCAGAGCATCGTTAAGAGCAAGTAACCAGCGGGCGCTGCCTAGGCTGGTTAGAGTTTGCTGTAGTTTGTTCACCGAGACAAATTCCGCACGGAAAAATGACACTGCGCACCTCCTGCTCTGCCTGCCAGCGCCGCCAGCAGCAGGCGAGCGGTGGTTCGTGGTTGCGGTTGAGGTAGAAAATGGGTGTAAAAAGGGAACGTGCCTGTGGGAAGGGTCTGGCCGTGCCTGGCCGCTCCGGGGTAAGGCACTGTGGGTCCGGCTGTCCCGGGAAGGGTGTCTGGGTGAGGGGTGCCCGGCAATCCTCGGTGGGGCTCCCCACTGCCGTACCGCACCAGCCGGGCTGCCGGGGTCTTCAGGTAAGTCGTAGAGAATTTTTGGATTGATGTTATGGATATAAAATTATAGAATTATAGACTCACAGAATGGTTTGGGTTGGAAGGGACCTTTAAAGCCCATCAAGTTCGAACCCCCCTGCCACAAGCAGGGACATCTTCAACCAGACCGGGTTGCTCAGAGCCCCGTCCAACCTGGGCTTGAACACCTCCAGGGATGGGGCATCTACCACCTCTCTGGGCGACCTGTTTTCCCCAAAGGATCCATATTATCCCCAAAGGCTCCATAAGAACCCAATGAGCTGTCTCCAAGTGAGCTGGCACGTGGTGGGCACCGCTCCCTTCCCGATGGATTAACTCCATCCCGCGGCCCCCCTGGAGCTCCCGTCCTGGGTGCGGATGGGGACTTCAAATGCCCAGACCCGCAAGATGGTGGGAATCGTCCGCTATTTTTCTAGGTCCAAACTAAAACATCATTGGCACTAAAAGAACTAAAGTTGTTCGGTTTTGCACCAAGCCAGCAGGGCCTGGAGGTACGGAGGGTTACGGCTTCAGGCAAAAGCTTCTCTTTGTTTGATGCAAATGTCGCTGTGCATGTTTTCTTTAACCTTTTGTTATTTTATGTTTTTCTACAGTCCAGGCCTTTTAGCCCTCCTATTCACTCATCCAGCCCTCCTCCGATAGCACCTTTAGCCCGTGCTGAAAGTACTTCTTCCATATCTTCCACCAATTCCCTGAGTGCAGCCACCACTCCCACCGTTGGTAAAAACATACAGCACTGCTGTTCTTTCGCCTTTCCTACCTCTGAACGTCCTTAAAAGATTCCTGAAACCTTTTCATTCGCTAGATTGTTCTCCGGGTTCGCACTCATTAATTTTCATCAGGTTTTTAAATGCAAGAAGGGGTTTGAGGGGAGGGGGGTGACGGATCACGAGCGTGATGCTGCTAGGGAAGCTTTCTTTGTGGCAGCTCCAAATGTTGTGAACAGTGAGCGGCTGGTGAAGGTAGAGGTCATCACCAAGTGAAACATGATATAAAATGTGCTTATGGTCTGTAAATTTGGTCAAAATAAGCTTTTTTTGCGAGGGATGCTTGTACCCTGGAGGGGAGGGGGGGCTGGAAGCCAGACCTTGGGATCCAGGAGACAACTAAAATTAAATCCATAAATTCATACTTCCCCTTAAAGTGGTAGCGGGAAACGAAGTCTTGGAAAAGGCTCTTCCAAACCGTTAGCTTAACACGTCCTAGACCAGAACAAAGCGCTGCAGTTTTCTTTCGGAGGAATGTCCTGAAAAACATGGGTTTTGCCAAACCCCCCAGGGCCTGAGACAAGAAATGCAAATAAAGTCTGGCTGGCAGCTCCCAGGCTCCACGCGCTGGGTCCCCCCCATGCCTCCCTTCTCCGTCCCCTCCATCCCGGCTGCCGGCGCTCCCTCCATCCCTCCCTGCCATCCCACCCGCCTGCCGGCCCCACCGCCCCTTGCTTCCCCGCAGCTCCATCTTCTCCCAGGAACATCCCTCCTCCTTTTTTTTTTCTTTTTTTTTTCTTTTTTTTCTTTTCTTTCCATGTTTTTTTGTGACGAGCACGCCTGGTTTGCGTGGCGGGGAAGGAGCTTTGGCTGGCGTAGGCCGGCGGATGGGCTCCGCGGAGGGAGCAGGAACCCCAACCCTCCGAAAAAAAACAAACCTGGCTGGTGCTCGTGTGTGCTCAGCCACGGTCCCGGCTGCAGCGTCTCCCACCGGCTGTCACCTTGGGGAGCGCCACCATCGCCACCATCTTTGACGGTTGGAAGACGATGGGATGGCCTGAGCCGTGCGGCGGGGGCCGTCCCCGCGGTGCCGCTGGCGGCGCGCGCCCACCCGCACCCTCCCCGTAGGTTTGTCGGAGTCTCCGCCCTGCGTCTCCATCCTGTTGTTCGCTTCACTCTCGAGGTGTCGTAGATGCTTGTACCTGTTCGCCGGCTGTTGGTCACCGTCACGGCATGCTGTTGGGGGGAAAAAAAAAAATAATAATGCATCTCGAGCAAGGGGCCGGCCAGCCCCGAGCATCCCCGGTGTGTCGGCTGTCGGTCCTGCCCGTGCCCGCTGTCCTGCAGCTTCGGCAGCGAGCCACTGGTGGTGGCCTCGGCCGGTGCCTGCGGGCACGGGGGGTAAACAGGATTTTGGTGGAGGGGAGCAGCCAGGCTGAGGACGGGGACGGTCGGGGGGGCGGAGGGGGGGCTTCAGGAGGTTGGGAGAAGCGGCCATGAACCAACTGGGGGCTGCGTGCCGGCCCTGAATTTTACAACTACTTTTTTTTTTTCTTCCTCTCTTACTTTTTGTGGACAAAAATTGCTGCTTGATATTTTTAATGACCTCCCCGCCCTGAGCAGCGGGGGCTGAGGCGGCTGCGGAGGCGGGGAGTGAGAAGCTGTGCCCGCTGGCCCCAGCGGCTCCCACCCCCTCCATGGGGGCTTTCCTTGAAAGAGAGCCGAAATCAGGGCTCGCGGGTCACCCCTCGGCAGGGGGAACGCCGAACGGGGGCGGCCAGGAGGAGCACCCCCAGATCGCAAGCTTTGATTCCGGAGCTGGAGATTCCAGTTCCATGCAAACCAAGCGGCGAGGTGCCGCGTTGCCAGGATTTGACCTGGGAAAAGCCGGACACGGGGTGTGGGGGTGCAGACAGGGTTTGGGAGCCGCTCTGGGAAAACCCGAGCATCCTCCTGTCGTCCCCACTAAGGCGACCGGGGCGAGGGCGGCCACCGGCGAGCATCCACGCAGCGCTCGCCTTGCCGCACCGGCTGCAACCCCACAGCGGAGGAGGGAGAACACAATTTCTGGGTTTGTCACACAGACAGAGGAAAAGTTAAGGTGAAAGGTGTGAAGGGCAGAGGGGGGGGTGGGAGAAGGTCTGGGGGCACGGCAGCGGGTCGGGGACCGCTGGGGGTCCCGTGGGACCGGCACGGGGCTGGGACACCCCGACCTGGCTGGGGCTGCCCACAGCCCTCGGCTCGCCGCCGGGTCGGTCTCCACCGCGCTCTCCCTCTCCTGTGTCCCGTGGCAAAGTCCGACGGAGTTTGTCCGAGAGCACGTGGAAAAGCGATTTCATTTATTTGTCCTCCGCGCTGTTCTGGTTTGCTTTCCTTGTGGTTGCATGTGCAGTCTTAATAATTTATTGCAAAGAAAGCAGCTGTTATTTCTGTGTCAGCGCCCCTTCCGTTATTTTTCTCGTTAAAATCCTTCTCTGTCTTTTTTCGTTGATACAGTGCGCTGCTCGATTTCATTTGGGATTCGTGTTTTCATTCTTTTTTTTTGTTTGTTTGTTTTTTCTTCCTTTCCTTTGCGTTTCTTCTGCTTTGTGTTATCAGAAGATGATGCTTTTATTGACAAACTGCCCGCGTTTGAAAGGCGCTGTGAAACGCCTGCAGGTACTGTACTAGCAGGGCGTTTTCGAGACATCTGGCTCGGGAGCGGGCGGCTGCGGGCGCCCCGTGTGCCCGAGCCCCGGCACCCACCGCTCGCAGCACCTTGCATGACAGTTTCTCAGTGGCAAAAAGGACCAGGAGGTGAAAGGCTGTCACCTCCTGAATCCAAAAGGGTTAATTTAACAGCGCAAAAAACCTTTTTTCCCTCCTTTACCCCTAGTTATTTCAACAGTACCTGGGGTCTAACGTGGCTTTTGAGGCGGTGTGAGCGCAGGGAGCTGGTAGTTGTAATGGGAAAGGAAAAATTCCAGCTGGCATCTCCTGCTCTGTGTGCGTGTGTCTGTTTATCTGCAAGTTTTTATGTCCTGAAATGCAACAGAAAATACCTACCGGCTCACTGTCACTTATTTTGGCACACCGGCGTGGCATGCGGTTGCAGCATCCCGCCAGGGAAACGCTCGCTGCTGCCGTCGTGGCACGGCAGAGGCATCGCCGGAGGCGAAGAGGATAAGGCACGATTGCCAAAATCAGCGCAGTTAGAATATGCTGACGGAGCGCATGACCCGAGAAGCCTCTTCTACTCTAGATTAAAAAAAAAAAAAAAAAAGAGAACACCCCCCCCAAACTCTTACCAAGCGAGCAAAAGTACTCTTCCATCTGGGCTTCCATAGCTTTGCTTTCTGCTTTCTGTTTCCTAAGCCAAAACCAGAGTTTAAAAGCTTCCCCCTCTCCTTGCACGTGAACGGCTTGCAGCGCCTCGTCCCCTCCCCGTAGCGAGATAAATGACCTGCTCTGTGACTCACACTGTGTCCTTCTCTCTCCCTCTCCTTAACCTTTCCCATCCCGCTTCAACTCCTGGCCATACAGAGAATGAACAGCCTTCCCTCGTTTGGTTTGACAGAGGAAAGTTTTATTTGACTTTCGAAGGTAAGTAGTGCATAGCATACCCGGTAACGACTTGCTCCCCTCGCTCTTGCTCTCTGACTCCCGGGGTTCCCTTCAAAGGCTCCAGTCCGGCTTTCCGTGCGAAATGCTATGGCTACTTAGATGACATCCCAAGTTCGACCAGAATAATTTTGATTTGATTTGTGCCATTTGTCCCCATGATCTGTTTCCCTGTTTATTTATTTAAAAAAAAAAAAACAAAAAAAAAAACGAGCGTCGGCGCGTTCGGGGTCACCTGCTGTAGTNGCCCAAACCAACCAACACCCAAAAGAATATTCTCGTACCGAGACTGCGGTGAAAACCAGAGAGCGAAACCGCTTGCACTGCCGAGGAACTTGACTCTGTCAACCAGGGCTTCTTTCTACTCTCCCTCGCGAGCTGCGCGTTACCCTGAGCGGGCTGTGGCACAGTGCGGTTAATTAAAAACCAAAGGGTGATGGGTTCTCTGCCGAGCCGGGGCCCCTTTCCCGGCTGAAAAAATCAGATTTTTCCGCCGCGAGGGGCCGGGAGCGTGCCGGCACTGCCAGCAGGCGCAGCCAAAATGCCACCGGGTTGTGCTGGTCGGAGGCGCTGCGGGTTTTGGGGTCCCTCGTTGATGAGAAGGCGCGATGGGGAAGGATGCAGGGGGAGAAGAGCTTGTTTCGGGGCGGGTGGCACCTTCTTTGAGCACATCTCGGAGAGGGCAGAGACACGGGTGCCTGGGCGCCAAGAGCCCCGGGGCGTTGGAGGAAGCATCATCTCACAGACGCCGTGCCTATATTTTTCTTATTTAAAAAAAAAAAAGAAAAGAAAGAAAAGCGGGGAGGTTTGCTAGCAGCAGGAATAGGTGCTTTAAAACCCGAAGAAGGCGCTTTGAAGCTGTTGTGGTGGTTGCGGGCGGTGCTGGGGCTAGCGGGGGGGGACGCTGCTGGCACGGGGCGTGCGGGAGCACGGTTCCCGCGGGTCTCGCTCGCCGCGACGCGCGCGATCCGTAAAGCGTGTCCCCTCCAGCAAACGGCTGAGC
>RSEF01000008.1:31139811-31154097 GCA_003993805.1 Himantopus leucocephalus | reverse complement strand
CCCCCCCCCCCCTTTTTTATTTTTTTATTATTATCTAAATAAACGGTGGACTGATCGCTGTAGGTTCTGCACCCAGAGTCCCGCGTTCTCCTCCGTAGTTCCAGCCTGGTGATGATCTGCAGATTTGCAGTAGCGTATCGGGGCCGAGCAGCCGTGCGGGGGCTTTGCCGGGCACGTCGGGGAGGAGAGGGGAGAGTGCCGGGGATCCCGGGGGTCCCCCGCAGGTTGGGGTTCGCAGGTTGGGGTTCCCACAGACTGGGGCTCCTGCAGGTTGGGGGTTCCCACAGGTTGGGGTTCCCGCAGGTTGGAGTTCCCGCAGGTTGGGGTTCGCAGGCTGGGGTTCCCGCAGGTTGGGGTTCCCGCAAGCAGGAGTTCAGGCAGCATCGGAAGGGCGGGCGAGGGGGAGACCGCCGACAATCCCGCGTTCCCGCGGGCAGCCTGAGCTCTCCGGCTGAGGGACGATGAACCTCCCCAGCCCCTCTTGCCGGGGCCCAGAAACCTACTGTAAAAACTGTCATGCAAAGCCTGCCGTGCGGCAACCCCTCCGGAGCCGTGCCGGGGGGGTGCCGCTGCCCCGCATGCTGCTCGTGGCCGGGGTTCCTCCGGTATTTTCTTTGCTTGCTTTTTTCTTTTGGTTTGGTTTTTTTTNGGGGGGGAAGGGGGGGGAGGGATATATAATTTTAAAATGTTTTTAAAGCCTCATCCAGAGCCTGGGGGACTTTTTCTTAATATTTGCCCACAACGCAACTGGGGCTCTTGGTGAGCCCCCCCCCGTCGCCCCAGTCCCGGGGTGGGGGGAGCGGTGCCGTTTCTCTCTGCACGTAAGAAGTGGAGGTTTTTGCTCTGTCGCAGGCTCGTCGCGGGGACCCAGCCCCCTCACCATGGGGGCACAGGACACCCTGCCCGTCGCCGCCGCCTTCACGGAAACCGTCAACGCGTATTTCAAAGGGGCCGACCCGAACAAGTAGGTGCCGACCGACGGGGTCTGGGTGTCGATATGGTGGGGGGGGTCCGGGGGTCGGGACAGGCTTGGGGTGCTGTTGAGGCTTTGGTGAGCATCTCAAGGGAGGAACGCAACCTGGGCTGGTGGGAGGTGTGCCTGCCCAGGGCAGGGGGGTTGGAACTAGATGAGCTTTAAGGTCCCTTCCAACCTAAACCATTCTATGATTCTATGCAAGGAGGTGCTCTGGGCTCGGCACACGCGTGCTGGGGTGTCAGTGCACTGCACCAGGCGGGGTCCAGGGTCAGGATGCTCCTGGGGCGTCCGCACGAGCATCGGTCCCCATCCCTAGCAGGCTGCCAGCCTTTGCTGCTGTTTCTGCTCGCTCTGCTTTAGCACCACAAGAGGGTCGTTCTCCCCGGCGCAGCCGGTGGGAAGCGGGGGGCTGTCACCGTCCCGTCGCTGGCGCGAACCCTCCCCTCCTGCTGCATTTTGNCCCCCCCCCGTTTCCCCCCCCCCCCCCCTCGGTCTCTGTGTCCGGCCCTGCAGGTGTATCGTGAAGATCACGGGGGAAATGGTGCTGTCGTTTCCAGCGGGCATCACCCGACACTTTGCCAACAACCCCGCTCCGGCGGTGCTCACCTTCCGCGTGCTGAACTACAACCGGCTGGAGCACGTCCTGCCAAACCCCCAGCTCCTCTGCTGGTAAGCCCCCGCCTCGCCAGCCTCCCAAAGGAAGGCACGTTTCCAGAAAAGCAGGGTGCTTTGCCAAAAACACACGGCCCGAAGTATCTTCCTTGGAAGCCTGCCCCGATTTGGGGCAGAAAACACTCAAGCCCCTCAATATCTCCCTCTGAGAGCAGCCCCCCCGCCAGGCAGAAGAGCATCGGCAGAGAGGAGCAGGCACTTTGATGGGGTTTGCTCGTTTTGTGCCTCGCTCCGCTCGTCAGACCTCCTGTTTGCAAAACGAGGTGACCTACAGGTTGCATCTGCTGTGCCTCCCCGGAGGCATCTGAGGACAAGCCAGAGATGCGCGGGAGGGAGGCGATATATCTCTAAATGTGGGATTAAACGCGCTCCCAGCTGGCGGCCGGCGCCGCTGCCCTGCACGTGCTTTGTAGAACAGCTTTCTTCCGCCGAGGCGGGTTACACGAAGGGTTAATTCTCCCTCTGTGCAGTGACAACACGCAGAGTGATGCCAACATGAAGGAGTTCTGGGTCAACATGCCAAATCTGATGACTCACCTAAAGAAGGTATCGGAACAGAAACCGCAAGCCACCTATTACAATGTGGATATGCTCAAATACCAGGTAGGGTTTTTTTTGTAAGATAAAACCGTGCCAAAAAATGCGTGCTGAACTTATAGACGTAAAAGATGGTATTTCCCTAGCGCAGAGTGGAGATAACGTGAGTTGAGGGCATGCCGTCCTGCTAGTCCCTTCTGTATGTCACTAGATTGCCTGATTTTGAGCCCGGTACAAACTTGCTATGAAAAATACAAGGTATTGCCTCCTCTGATACCAAATGCGATTACCGCGTCTGTAAAATGGGATTTCTCCCTTCACCCCTATGGAAACTAAATGTTTTTTCTGTCATTTTGGAAGGTATCTGCCCAGGGTATTCAGTCTACTCCATTAAACCTTGCAGTGAGCTGGCGGTGTGACCCTGCAAGCACTGACCTCCGCATTGACTACAAATACAATACAGAGGCAATGACCACACCGGTAGCTCTAAACAACGTCCAGTTCCTCGTCCCCGTCGACGGAGGAGTAACCAAACTTCAAGCCGTGCTTCCTCCTGCTGTCTGGTAGGGATCGCTCAGCCGACAAAGAGCTCCTTTGCTGTCTCTGCCATGTCCCTGCCTAAAACAGCCGTCCCGGCTGCCGGAGCGGGATCGCCCCGGGGAGGTGTCTGCGGGTGGGAGCTGGGGACACGCCAGGGACCCAAATCTGTCCTCTTCTTGCAGGCGGGAGCGTGCAACCCCCACTGGGATTTTTTTTTTCCTCGCCATTCCCACAAGCAAGCGCTCAGTGTGTGCAGGAGGGAGAATAACGACCTTTATTTCGTGTTTTGGCTGCTTTTATCCCAGGCTCAGAGGGACGCACGGCCGTCGCGGCCGTAGGCGCGGGCACGCACGTTTGCAGCGGGGAAGCACGGCCCGGCGCCGCTGCCTCTCGCCTGCAACGCAGGAGCTGCGTTTTCCTGCTGGGGTCAAACACAAAGCCAAGCTCCCAGAATTGCAGCTCTGGAGAGCGGCACTGGAGCTGCTCCCTCCGCCCACGCGGCCGTTAGCAAAATTCAGCTGTCTCCTCCGGAACTTCTTGTTTCCTACAGAAATGCTCTTCTTCGTGTGTTTTTAGGAACGCCGAACAGCAAAGGATATTGTGGAAGATCCCCGATATCTCTCAGAAGTCAGAAAATGGAGGTAATCCTGCAAACGTGCATGTTATTGACTCCGAACACTTAAATCAGACACTGACCCGTTTATCGCGCCCGCACACAAGTCCGGACGCACAGATTCCTGCCGGCGCTTGCCGGGGGAGGATGCTGTTTAAAGCTAGGAGCTTTGAAAAGCGGGGATACGTGCCACTGGCACTGTTCTGCCAACTGCGTTGGCATCACAGAAGGGTATTAACACACTGGGTTTGGATGCGGTTGTTTGCCGAGTCCTTTCCTCCGTTGACCCTCTGCATTTGAGGGCTGAGGCCGCGCATTGCGTCCCCGCCGCGGGGACCGCAGCCTCCCACGGGTCACTTCTCCATAGATCACCCACGCAGCTCAGCTGCTTCGTATTGCCGGGGTGTCTGAAAAGTTGAAATCTGCCGGGAGGATGAGGGGGTTCGCCTTTTTCTCCCCCCGCCCTGCCCCGGGGGCTGCTGCCGATTTGGGTACAACCGTGGGAGTGGGCTTCACTTGCAGCGCTCTGAGCATCTCATTGCCTTTGCTGGCAAATCCGGCCCTGGGATGCGCGGCGTGCCTCTCCGGGCTTGTAAGGGTCTCGTGCGGGACTTTTCAATCGCAGGTGTGGGGTCCCTGCTGGCCCGGTTCCAGCTCTCGGAGGGGCCGAGCACCCCGGCCCCCCTGGCCGTGCAGTTCACCAGCGAGGGGAGCACGCTGTCCAGCTGCGACATCGAGCTCGTCGGCGCCGGCTACCGCTTCTCCCTCATCAAGAAGAGGTTTGCGGCAGGTAGGTGCCTCGCCGGCGGCTCCTCTTGGGATGGCGGTGTCCCTGACGGTCCCCTCCGTCCGTGCTGGCGCGGCTGGGGCTGCCCTTGCTGTATATCTGTTGACCGTTCCCTTGCGTTAAATAAATCCCGCTGCCACTTAACGAGAGCCTTGAATTTCACGGGCTCTTTCCTGCTCGTGGGTCCTGCACGAAAGGCAAGGGCTGGGGATCTCCAGGAAGAGCTTTTGCCCCATTGCTGCGGAGAAAGACAAGTATTTTTCCTTTTGCCCCATGGCTGAATAGAAAAACAAGTATTTTCCCGTGTGCCGCGGGTGCGTGGGGCCGGCGGAGGCTGCTCCCTCCCCGCAGCTGATTTCTGATCCCGTTTCTAGGTAAATACTTGGCCGATAACTGATGGAAGCTTATGCAAGTCTATGGAAAATAATATGGAAAATACCCAAGGACTGCTGTGCGTGGAACGGGTTTTAATTGCAGTTTAAGGAAAATGAACTAAATCCTGCACTCGGGACATTTCTGTTGGAAGTGTCGACAACTTTCAGCATTTTTTTCCTTGGAAAACACCGTCTTGACCAGTCCTACAGTATTTACTTCTAGATGTAACATTGTTAATGGTTTTAAAATGTAATTATTGTATTTGTAAATTGTACTCATTCCAGTAAGGCTGTATTTTGGCAGTTAGACACTTGAGTTTTAGCATTTTACCATTCATGAAATGGATGTAATTTAAACTGTGGTATATAAATTTAATAGTAGTACTGTTGAATGGCACAATGCTTACAGAGGTAGATTACATTTTGTCAATATATACGATTTAAATACAATACCGATAGCTGTTATGAAGGGGGTGCCTCATAAAGAGAGAGTAAAGTAGAACCGACATGCTGATTTACTTTTTCTTCAGTCCTTAGTATGTCTCACGGTGATGAATAAAAAGCCCTATCTTCAGGTTTAGCTGGTTTAACCCCAGAAAAAATATTGCTGTAGATGCGGAGGTTCTTAACACAGTCTCCCAGCTAAAAGCAGAAAAAAAAAATGCCACTTCTATAAAGAGTATTTACGTCAAATTTCCATGGCAAGAATCCTCCGTGAACGTGCCCCGTGTTCTCCTACAGCCGCAGATTATCCGTCAGGAGTCCCAGCAGCGCGTGCACAGGCGATGAGCGCTTCTCTTTGCCCCACGTCCTTACGTTTTGCAGCGATGCAGATAAGGAAATAAGCAGGCGAAGAGGCTGGGTGGTACCTCTGAGCTTACAGCACTGTCTGGAAACGTTATTGCTGTTTTTAAGGATGCATTTTCCGAGCAGTCTCCAGATTATCAGTCGCATTTCTACATTACTTTGCTTGCTTTTTCTGGTTGTTTTTTTTTTCCTGCCCCATTTTTGAAAGCCCCACGGGTTTAGCAAATATTTAAAGTCATTAAGCCCCCCCATGCTTTCCATTTTACCAAATGCCTTTCCATTTTACCACGTGGGCAGGAAAGCATATATATCTCTACAAACGTTGGAGAACAAAGGCAGCCCAAGCCTGACCCTTGGTGGGACACCCGGCGCCGGGGCAGCAGGAGCAGCGTGGGGTGCTCCCGAAAGCCCGTGGGGCAGGAGCCCACCTGGCTGCCATCAGGAGCAGCTATCTCGTGGAGATGGGAAAACACACAGAAGTGCTGAACTGGAGGCTGTGGAGGGGGAAAATTGTCCCTCTGTGTGTTTTCCCTGCGCCGACACAGGCTCGGAGCCTCTCTGTGCGTCGCAGCGTGCGGTTTCTGNCTGAGCCGACACAGGCTCAGAGCCTCTCTGTGCATCGCAGCGTGCGATTTCTAGCTGCCGTTAGTCTCAGCCGACTGCTGGCAACACGCTGAGAGCGTTCGTGGCATTGATGGCGCGGCATCTGCCGAGACGGAGAGCTTGTGTTAATGGGAGAAACTGGCGACAGGGGAAAAAAAAAGAAGGGATCTTTTTTGGAATTAAATGCAGCTGCTGTTCGGATGTACAGAGAGGCGCAGGAGCATCCGCTGAACGGGGTGCTGGGGGCTCTAGAAATGAGTGAGATGCCAAACAGTCCTAATCTTACAGTCACAGACGTTGCCAGGATTAGGCTTGTGCATTTGCGTTGGAAAACTTAGGCTGCGCATGTTGGGAAGTGCTTGCTCACAGAGCAGTTCGGAGTGACGTAAGAAAACAGAAAGCCGTGCCCATCTTAAAAGAAAATAAGGAAATCTGGAGATGTTTCAGTTCTGAGATGACTCCCAGACTGAGCGGCGTATGATAGGGTGGCTGAGTTGTGTGCACGCTCACGAAAGGTATCAAGGGAGAAGATAAAGCACAATTCAGTTACGCAACTTCACACATCTTTGCAGTTTTTGAAAGTAAACTTGCCAGTACTCCTGGATGGAGCGTTCAACTCCGTTAATAATTTTCCCCCTGGAATGGAAATATGGACAAACCGTGTAACCTACCCCTTTCTGGCAGGAATATAGGGCAAAATCTCAGAATCAGTTTTTGCATAATTGGTTCATGTACAATTGTTATAAACTCATGCTTCCAAAAGAGATCTATGTCATAGTCCTGAAAATAAGGATTTTATAATGTAAATATTACCAGAACATAGATATTTTACTTTATATTTCATTTGAAAGACAAGGTGTTTACATTAGCATTGGGTTTTTAAATGCTTTTTAAACAAAGAAAACCAAACCCATAACCCAAAGTTCCCAAGCTTGTCCCATTCGTGCTGTCCCCCAAAACGGAGGTCACTTTTCCGGGGTGCGTGGCGGTGCTGGGATGCAGCCCCCGTGGCCCGGGATGAGAAAGTCCTTCACCTTTTGTGGGACGAACCGCCTGGCAGACCTGAATTCGCTGTGCCGGCACGCTTGCACCCCCGCGGGGGACACGGTCCACTTCCAGCCACCGGCAGGTGACACAAAACAACTATTCCCAGCCCGCAACCCTGGGACCAAAACCGACGGTTTGGGACAGGATTTTTGCATACTGCTTTCGCCAATTTTTTGCATAGTGTTTCGGTTCATTAGGCGTTTGCGTAGGAGCGTTGAACTGCACGTCTCTGCTTTCCCTCCCGCCACGACCGCCCTTCTGGACTCCCTCCCAAGGAGATGCCGGTCCGCATTGATGCTATAGTTTCCCTGCCCTGTTTGAGGTCTGGCCAGAGCAGCAGAGCGCCGCGGGGATGCTTATTTTGTCCGGTGTTTGTCTTCCCACGTGCCGTTTGAGCGTGGCACCCCAGCATTACCCCGCCTGGGGAGGGGGAGCGGACCAGTTGCGTTTCTATGTCTGAAGTGCAGGAGGCCATCTTCTTTCTGCCTGGCTTTGAGAAGGAGTCAGCAGAAAAAAGATTATGGGCAGCAGCTTGGGATGTATCAGCTTTAAATTTAGAGCACCAGGTAGGGATGTTTATCCCCGATTCCAGCTTCTGTAGTGGTGGCGAGAGCCCTCCGGAGAGGGCACGGGGGATGCGCTGCCCCGTTGCATCGAGGGCGCTCAAGCTCTGCAGGCTTCACCTCCGCTCGGAGGCAGGAAAAACCACGTCTCTTCAGGGAATGCGTCTGTTCGGTACTCCCTGCCCGCTAGCAGAGAGCAGCTACGCCAGCAGGGACTTGGAAAAAGCAGCAGCCTGGAAAGTCACCTGCATTTCTAGAGCTCAGCATCGGCGTTCTGCTCCTGAGTCAGGCTGGGGCTGAAAAGGGGGCTCAGCCCTCCAGCGCCGGCACCCCTTATCTCAGCAGCGCTCAGATCTAACTATCATCTGAGTTAAAAAAAAAAAAAAAGATAAATAAAGGAGGCATTCAAATAATAAATAGGCGTGATGCATGCACAGAAAGGCTTTAGCTCGGTTCCTTGTGTGGACCTTTCCCTTTAGAGTGTGGCCTCAGCCACCTCTCCCCCGAGGGATTTTCCCAGTAGCCGCCAGCAGCCTACGCCTGCGGGGTCGAGGTTCCCGCTGATGGAGCGGGAATGTTTTTCCCCACGGACACCTGCAGACTTGAGTCTTTAGATGTCAGTCTTTTTTTTTATTATTATTTGCAACTTTTCCTCTTCTCTTTGTTGCAAATATTGACGATTCTCAGCCAGCTTATGGTGCTCCTGACAGGAGACGCTTCAGACCAATTTTCTGCTTTAACAATATTTCTTAATAACGATGAAATGGCTCAATAGTACGAAGTACTACCAGATAATAAGCATTTCATCTGGTGTTTGCATTTGTTCTTAAGTATCCCTCCCCTGTTACAAAGCTGCTTCTTTTTGCTGTAAGGCCACTGTCCATTAAACTCCTATTCCTGCCCGGCTGGTGTGAGTTCTCAGTGCGTACGCGTGTGGCTTCGCTCGCAAAAGCTTTGTCACGCGAGCACAGTCTTGTACCGAGGAAGTTACACAACTGCACGCCCCTCCCGACGCAGGCTGGGCTTAAAGATGTTAGTCCTGTTAGTCGGTATTTCAGTTAAATCGATTTTGTCTTCAGTATGCCCTTTCAGGATTTATCTGTTAGAGGTTTTTTAAAACATAGATGGGGAAAAAAAGAAGTTTGTGTTCAAATGACATCCCGTTTTGGCCAGGCGGGGAGGGGATGAGGAGGGAAGGCAGTTTCCCAGGCGGGCTGCCGGCACTGGCACACCCTCCCTGCGGGATGCTGTCGGGGTATCTCTCGCAGCAGTGCCCGGGGTTTGGGCTGCATGGGGAAAAACAGAGAAGCATGCTGCTTAAACTTATTATTTGGAAGCCACACGCAGCCGCAGGTGAGCCCCATCTGCCTTCTCCTTTTAAGGTGCTCACAGGGCCTGGGGTAGTTGTTTAGGGCCCAGTTGTAAAAATTGGTCAGCTCTTGCACGGGTGATTATCGTCCCACCGAGTCCCTGCCGAGACCTTGCCGTGCTGCCCACGCCACCACAAGTCATACTTGTGTTTGTTTCTCTAATCGTGGATGATCCAAACCAGCCGGCGATGGCCCTCTGTTGAACCGCAGCGGCAGAGACTCCTGCAGCACGAGCATCACGTAAAGAATCACCGCTTCGCTTTCTCCCAGCAGAAGCATTTTTAAATGGCTGGACTGCAATGAAAAGGGGACATACGTTTAAATGATCTATAAGAGAAAAGCTTCTGTCCCTCCTCGGACCTCTCCCTCGGTTCCCCGTCTCCTTCGGCAGCGGTGCGGTTTCTGTGCCCACCGGGCGCGTGGTGCAGTTCTGCCTCGCAGAGGAATCCTGCTCCATTTTACCCTTTCTTTCTTGTAAATATGGCCCACGGGTCTGTTACCCAAACGCCCAACATCTACTTAAGCCACTGCAATACACTGACTATGGAGTGATTTTTTTTTCCCTACCCTTTTGTTGGGTTTATGTGAAAATGTCTCCATTAAAAACCTTATTTTTTAAGCTTACCGTGACCAAAATACGTAACATCATCACATTGTACTTTCCCAGTAAGAAATTACTGTCTCAAAGATTCCATTTCATAACCGGAATTCTTCTTTTCTTCTTTTTCTCACACTTTCCCAAGGAATATAATTCTTGCAGAGCCAGGGAGTTTTTATGATCATCAGTATTTTAATTCTTATTTCACCGCAAGGCTAGAAAAAGATCTGCAGAAATACCCCTCACCTCCTGTCTGACCTCCCCATCACCTTAGGAGGGACTGCAGATAGCGCTGCTGACAACTGGTCTTAAAATCGCAAGCGTTAGCGTGGCGATGCTCTTCAAAGGTTTGCACACACGCAGGACTTCACTACAGGCCAAGCAGTATGGGATAAAACACACCAGGTTTTAGCGAGGCGTTGGGAATATCTTATTCCTCCGTTAGAAATCTCTCTCTGTCTGGACACAGGGCGAATCACTGCAGACAAGCCGTCCTGCTGTTTGGTTCGTAATCCACGCAGGAGGGGTTTTCCACTCCAAAACACACTAAGGTTGATAAAAATCACCCGGTTGCTTTGATGGCATAAAACGTACGGAGACGTTAGTCGTGGTCTGAGAGAGGAATCGAGTCGGGTTGTGGATTGAAGCTCCGGTCCCGCAGCCACGTGCTGGTGTGCAGAGGGCTCAGGGCGCAGGAGAACCTCGCCGTGACACCTCTGAACCCAGAGGAAGCCCCAGAAGTGAATCGGATTCCCCGGGGTATCGCCCTGTATCATTTTACAAACTCCCTCATGTATAAAATGTTTATAAATATTTGTGGATTAAGATACACAGGTCTATTTTTAAGATTTAAGTTAAATAAGTTAATTAATGGCTGGCCTTTTCTGCCTAAACGTGCAATGAGATATATTATACCTTTAGTCTACGATGGCCTAGGTACTGCTTAGTCTGTGATGAAAACTTTGCTGCTTACCTACTGTTCTCAGAGAAAAAAAAACTGTAAAAGACGTACAGGTTTGTTGCACACGGACTATCGCAGCAAAGCTTTGTATTTGACCACTGGTAATATGAATGTGTTGTATTGACTTGTTGAAGATAATCATGAAACAACATATTTTAAATGTTACTTGCCTTATAGATTAGAATACGACTATGTGGATATCATTTTTGTAAATAATGTTTTTTATAAATGTCTCTCCTCCATTCTCCCCGTCACCCATTTCACAAAATCTTGAATATGCAATTATTTACCATGCATACTGTTGCAACAAATAAATCCCCACGTCAGAACAAAGTTTATTAATTCTATACATAAAAACCACATCAATTACCCGATTGAGTTGCAATCTAAATGTGATTTTTTTTTTTCCTTGAAAATAAACAGAAACCATAAACCACTACTTTTTCCGAGTGAGCTTTGCTTGCATGTGCAGGAGCACGCGGAGGAGCTGGGCAGAGGTGTCAGGGGCTGCCGTGTCCGCAGCCCAAAACATTGCTGCTGCTGGAGCTACATGCAGCTTCCCGGCCTGGGGACAGGTCAGGGTTGGCATGTGGGGACATGAAGAGACCCATGCTGGGTCTGGTGGGGCTTGAGGGGCCTGTGGGGACATGAGGGACCGTGGCTGTGTTGTCCCTAAATAAGGGTTCTTCACCCGGCGTGCGAGAGCCAATAAATGCACTGAGTCGAGGTATTTGGTTTTATTTCAATTCTGCAGAATCGGGTGCCGGGCATTTAACAATAGCCAGCACACCACACCTTTCAAACCNGGGACAGGTCAGGGTTGGCATGTGGGGACATGAAGAGACCCATGGGGGGTCTGGTGGGGCTTGAGGGGCCTGTGGGGACATGAGGGACTGTGGCTGTGTTGTCCCTAAACAAGGGTTCTTCACCCGGCGTGCGAGAGCAAACAAATGCACTGAGTGGAGGTATTTGTTTTTATTTCAATTCTGCAGAATCGGGTGCCGGGCATTTAACAACAGCCGGCACACCACACCCTTCAAACCACCCAATATTTATAACGATAAAATACAGCTGATTGGTTAATAATGATCCATTCACAGCTCCTAACTATACATATGCATCTAAGCTCATATTTAAAACATTTAGGGAGGTTACCTGATTAGTATGCTCATTATTCACAAAGGGGTGTGTATTTTAGCATTATAATTACCCAAGGTTGGTTTGGGATACCCTCTTGGCTCCACTTTGGTCCAGAAGTTATATTTTTTTGCTTTCTTATGTCTAAGTAAGCAACTGCAAAAGAACAGGTAAGACACGCTGTTTCGTTCCCATCCTATTCAAGGTCAGGTACCTTCTGTGATGTCTCAGCCATGTCCCAACTGAAACTCCTTGATAAACTTTTAACTTTGTTCTTTAGACACCAGCTGCGGGTTCTTGCGGGGGTTGAGGGGACCCATGGAGGCCACGGGGATACGTCAGGGCTGCAGGGACATATGGGCGCTGTAGGGACCTGTGGGGTCCATAGGGATCCACAGGGGTCACGGGGACCTTTTGGGGCTATAGGGACATGTGGGGACCTGTGGAGGCCATAAGGACACACGGGGGATGTAGGTACATGTGGGAGATCATGGCGACACGTGGGGGCTATGGGGACCCATGGGGGCTGTAAGGACACGTGGGGACCTGTGGGGTCCATGGGAACCTATGGGGGCCCTGGGGACCCACAGGGGCCATGGAGACATGTGGGAGCTGTGCAAATCCATGGAGATGTGGAGGTT
This sequence comes from Himantopus leucocephalus, assembly GCA_003993805.1. NCBI lineage: Eukaryota > Metazoa > Chordata > Aves > Charadriiformes > Recurvirostridae > Himantopus > Himantopus leucocephalus. The sequence goes on along the minus strand of RSEF01000008.1, from coordinate 31,141,871 downwards.
GCAGGGACCCTCAGGAGCCATGAGGCCGTAAGGGAGCTGTGGGGACACGTGGGGACTGTGGGGATGCGTAGAGGCCACAGGGGCTCACGGGGAGCTGTAAGGACATGTGGGAACCTATGGAGGCCATGGGGACATGTGGGGACACATGGAGGCCATGGGGGCCCACAGGGACCCGTGAAGGCTGTGAGGACACGTGGGGACCTGTGGAAGCCATGGGGGCAACCTGGCGCCTTTAGGCATACATGGGGACCTGTGGAGCATGTGGGAACCTGTGGAAGCCGCAGGGCCACATAGAGGCTGTAGGGACATGCAGGGAGCTGTGGAGGTCGTGGTGACCTGTGGGGGTTGCAGGAACACGCCAGGCCCCACGGAGGCTGTGGAGGCTGCGGGGACCTGCGGGACACACAGGACCCACGGAGGCTGCGGGGACACGGAGGGGGGTAGACATGGCGGCCTGTGCCGGCGACACCGCCTCGGGCTGGGCGGGAAGGCGGCGGCCAGCACCCCCCCGCGGCCGCCGGGAGCTGGGAGCCGGGAGGCGGCGGTGCCGGCCGCCCCCTTCCCGCCCTTCCGCCTCCCCTCAGCGGCGGTGCGGGGATGCATGGCGGCGCGGCCGGCGGCGACCCCCGCTCGGGTAGGTGCCACGGCCGGCAGCTTCGGGGCGGGAGGAGGCGCCTCCCTCTGGCTTCGGCGCGGTGGGTTTTCCCTCAGAAACCCCGAGCTTAACCTCACCCCTCAGGTCCCTCCAGGCGCTTCCCGGCGGCGGCGGTGGATGATATCCTGAGGGATGTGGTGGGGAGCCACCTGAGGGAGCAGCCCTACGAGCCGGCCCGGTGCAGGGACATGGCGAAGGACATCGCTGAGGTACCGCTGCGCTCCAGGCGCGAGGCGGCCATTTTGTCCTCCCGCCTCGACGGGGTGTCAGGGAGGTGGCCGTCGGGGGGGGGGGAGGGGGGAAGTNGGTGGCCGTCGGGGGGGGGGGGGGGGGGAAGTCCCCAAATATAAATATCAAGTGTAAAACAAATGCTGGAGGGGGCCATCAAGGTGCACCAAGGGGTTGGTCTGAGATGGCTGCAGGCTTACAGGAGTTAATGGTGAGGTTTGTTCGAGTAGCGGTGGCTCAGGCCAAGCACATAGTTCAGTAAAAACTCGGTGTTGTGGGTGCCCTGGCCAGAAATATTAATAAGTTTTAAATGTACATCAGACTTTTCTGAAATAGGCCAGTTATGGCAGTGGCTGAATTCTGCGCGTTGACGCATGTGCAAGCTCCTTGGTTAAATCCAGTCTCGCTGCTGAGAAAAGACTGCCCTGACCCTTCAGTCTTGCGGCTGATTTGGCCCAGAAGAGGTCACCGGCGTTAAAAAAGCGGCACTGGCTGCTCTCCCTCTCCCCCCTGCAGTCAGTGGGTAACCATGAACACATACAGAGGAGAGTATGGTATTCACGTACGGTAACACCTGCGTGTGCATTTCTGGAGTCCAGCAGGATGGTGCGCCTGTTTTTAGCAGATGGACGTGTTGGTTCCCTTGTGGGAGGACGGCAGCCGTGTACGTGCCACCCGTCCGCGGGGCCGGGGGAGTTTGCAGTACACGGTTCAAACGCTGCGGTTCAGAGATTGTCATCAGGATTGTTGCAAGGGCTCCACAGAGCCCTTCTCTGTCCCAGAAAACCAAATCCCAGAGCACCCCCCGTAAAGAGAGCTCACCACTTGTGTCTAAACGTGTTTTTCTCTTGCAGGTCATTAAAGCTCGGGTAAAAGACCTCATGATACCGAGGTACAAGATTGTTGTGGTGATGTATATCGGGCAGCTGAATGAGCAGAGCATGCAAATCGGAAGCCGGTGCCTGTGGGATCCCGCGAGCGATACGTTTTCATCGTACGTGTTCAAGAACACTTCACTGTTTGCTCTCGCCAATGTCTATGCTGTCTATTTTGAATAGAGGTAGTTGGATTTAACAGCAGGAGTAATGAACATTCAGCCTAACTCTACTTGTTTCAGTTGTTGAAAATGGTTGTGAAGGACCGAGGCAACTTTCACCTGTTTTGAAATGTGGTTACC
>RSEF01000008.1:31116342-31139711 GCA_003993805.1 Himantopus leucocephalus | reverse complement strand
AGGCTGTATTGCAGATGCTGTGTCCCGTGGAGCTGTGGTAGCTCGGTGGTGAGGGTTACCCTGCCCTGCCTGGGGGAACGGCGGAGGGATCCCTCCAAACCTTCCTGCTGGGCCCAGAAAACCTTCCCCCTGCGCCCCAAGAAAAGCCCCGAGTGCAGAGAAGGTGGCCCAGAGAAAGGGGTTACTTCTGTTTGGAGAAGACTAGCTTGAAATCAAGTGAAAAATGTCTTCAAATTACATGGTTTTTAGAGTATATAGGTCTAACGTGTCTGGGCCCTTCTATTGAAGGTGCTTGAAGCTAGCAAAAAAAAATTGAATTTGGGTTCTCAGCTGATTCCTGCCTATACATGAGAGGGGGAGTGCAGCCCTCTGAGCTCAGCAGTGTATTTCCAGTCTCCCTGGGTGCAGATTAACCATCCAGTAGGTAGGACCCCGGGTAGACGTTACTGGAAGCAGCTGGAATAGGTAATAACCCACAGCCGCTGCCTGCCCAGTTCCAGACCGATCCCAGGTCTCGTCTGCTGCGGCCGCTTTGCTCTCATCTGCGGTGCCTCGAGGGGCTTTATTCTGAGGCTGAAGACAGGCTTTTTGCTACCCACATTTCACAGCTGAAATCTGCTGTTGGATTTTTCGTAAGTAAGAGAAACAGCATGTAAGAAACTGCTTCTTTTATTACATTTTATGGGCAAAGCTGAAATGCAAACAGTAGTTAGATGGGAAGAAACATTGGTACTCAACACTAAAATTTAACTCTAAACCACTGTGAACACTTTGTGGAATCCAGACAACCCAATCTGGACTGTCACTGCAGCCGTTTGCTGGTTTGCGCTACAACATTTAACATTCAGCCTTTACTCCCTAGTGTCCTCCAAAGAATAACGTGACAATTAAAGAAGACAAGTGAAATAATTGTGGTTTATGTCATGATTATTTTAATACGTGAAAGCCGTCACATTGAACCTCGTCAGCGTCTGCTGCATCTCAGCACAGGGAACTGATCTCTTTCTCGCTGCAGCCGATGCTGCAGCAGGATGTGGTAAGCAACCTGGCCGCTTCGCGCTTTTTTAGGGTTGACATTTTCCTGGTGCGCTGCAAGTCTCGCTCTGTCTCGGGCTTGATGTTGTGGATTTCTTCGCTGTCGGTCTCCAGCCTCTGGTCTGCGTGCGCCGAGGAGTCGGCATAACTGTTGTTCTCTTGTGAGTCAGGCAGGGGATTTTCACTCTCCGTCGCATCAAAATTCAAAGCTAAAAATTAGAAGTCACGGAATTGTGAGTAGTTTATAATATTTATTTTTACTAGCAAGACAGACCAGCCTACAGCCAGGGAGCTGGAAGTATTATCCTCTGTGTTTCTGATGTGAGCAACCGAGATCTGCCAGATCACTGACTTCTCACCAGGGCAGTATTAAAAGAGATATGCGAGGTACGCATCCTGTGAGTAATGTGTTAAAAAAACCCAGTAATTTATGGGTTTATGTGGAAGAGTGTTCTTAGTAGGAGAAGTTGCCTTATCAGTCTTACTGCCTCGAAGGGTAAACCCGTGGTTTGACGTGGCCCTTGACCAGTGTGTTAACCTGGAACTGCGTGTGGGTTTTCTGAAATGCAGATATTATGTGAAGGCACCAGATACGCCACAATTTCAAAGTTCCTGGATGTTCCCACTTAAATTACGCTTGCGATTCCTGTGCATTTTAAATACCACAGTACAAGTGGGCGCTGCCTCGTGGAGTTTATAAAAGTATAGTGGCTGTATCTCGCTTGCTTTAGCAGTGAGGGTTTCTTCTTTACCAGACCCTCGGGTAGGGTGTTACAGGTGGCATCGCATTTTATGTTAGTTTGAAGCTGCTGCTACAATAGAATTTTTAAAAAAGGCAGATGTTAGTGTGTGGAAAGTGTAGAAAGCCTCTCTTCCTGTCATCTGCCTCCTTTATTTTCTTTTTTCTAGTTCTTTTAAGCTGTCAGAGTACATATTTCATGTAATGGCTGAATTTTCTATAAATATAAATATATACACCATCATGGGAAGATACTTAAATTGCAGAATATATATTCAACATACTTTAATTATAATATTCTTAAGTTGTAGTAAAGTTTCTGGTTGCTAGTGGGGAAAGCGATGTGTCCTAATGAAGACAGCATCGACGGCAGCAAAGCTTGTCCCTGCCATAGAGATTTTCAGTGACAGCCTCGGGCTTAACTCGTGGTTCCTCAGGTTGACGTGGAACATCTTCATCTAAATGTTATTTATTTGGCAAAACAGCACACTAAGCTAAGCCAAGCAAGCTGCCAGGAAACAAAAAGCCTGAAGTGGCACCACTTCGCTTGCTGTCTCACAGCAAAGCCCGTGCTGCCATTGTGGTGCAGGTCTCGAGGGGAGCAGCAGAAGCGGAGGGCGCAGCTCTGCCCTTGGGCACAGCCTGCAGGGAAATTGGTCCTTCCGAACCCCTCGGAGCTAGGTGTGCCTTGCAGGGGCTAATGAGCATTAATTAGTACTTACCAAACAGGTAGCCATAATCAGTCAAATGCCTTTTCCACCGAGAGCCGCCGCAGGTGAAGACGACGGCTCTGACGAAGTCTCTCCCGCAGAGCCTGACGGTGTTCCCTTCGCCGCGTCCTTCCCGTGCCGCCACCAGGAGAGCGAGCAAGGCCAGCGCCAGCACTGTGCCCCTCATTCTGCAGACGCCGTGCTCTGGCAGGGGCAGGAGGGAGCTGCAGGCCGAGGTGGGGAGTTCTGCTGAAACCCTCTCATTTATACCGATGGCCCATCCGCTCCACTGAGTAACGGCTCGTTCTGAGGATGACTTAATGTTTGCTAAAAACAAGTTAATCGCTTGTTTCCGGTAATGTTTTAAGTGCTTTGGGATTTGTGCTGGGATTTCGGTCAGGTATTAAAGACTTCTTAAGACTGCGTAACTGCTTTACTACAGGAACACATGTAGTATAACATGTTTATAGGGTACGAGCTTAGGTCAATACCGTTAATGTGTATGTTCTGCAAAAATGAAAGGGTGTTTATTACATGATTTGTAGATAATGGGTTCTGGCTCGGTGTGTTTCCCACACAGCGGTGCTACCGCAGCCTGTTGCCCAGTCGTGCCTGTTAGCACAGTGTGAGCAACGCCGAGTCTTTGTTAGCCATCCCAAACTAAAAGGGAGTTAACAACTTCCAGTCATGTCCGCGGTTGCAGACCTCTTTGTTACCCCTGCCTCGTTCTCTTGCCAAGCATCCCCTTGTCCAGCCGGCAACTGCGGATGCTTCGGAGGAATCTGCCGGTGCCAGGGCAGCCCCTCACGACAAAATTGTGTACTGAGGGGGTTTTGTGGCAGATGTAGGCTGTGCCTGCCTTGCTATGATTCCTGGCGTGCTACGTGATCGGATGTGGTCCTGCTGCACGCGGAGCATTTGAGCACAGTGAACTGGCCGTAATGAACTGTGCAGAGCAGTGGGGCTGTTTGACAGCTCGTGTCCGTAGGGATTTGCCTGGCAAATGGATGCAGGGAAGTAGCTCCGCTGCAGCTGCACGGCTCACCTGTCNGATACCTGGATGCAGGGAAGTAGCTGCGCTGCAGCTGCACGGCTCACCTGCCTGCAGCGAGGCCTCGGACGTGGCCCTTGTCTGAAAAGGCACAGAAAAGAGGGAGAGGCGCTAAACAAAGCACAGAATAGCTACAGATCGGCGTCCTGGCCGGCCTTTTCCTTCCGGTAATATCTGAAAGACAGAACTGGGATCACCAAAGCAGCGCGGAGCGGTGGTACCGTACCCTGGGACCAGGGGTTAGTAGGTTGGTGATGCTGCCATGGGTGTTGCTGGCTGCAGTTGCTGTAAGCTTCTATAAAAAATTCTTGCAATAAAATGCCTTAGGGAGACAATTTGACAATTACGAGGTCAGAAATTCCACATTTAAGAATAAAATACATGAGGAACTTTGGAGATCTTTAGCACTTCCTAGCACCGCGAGTGTTTTCCAGCACCATAATGTTACGGTTAATTAGTTTACACGATGTGCAGGGTGAATTGCAACGCGTTACAGCCTTGACAGAAAGCTCGTTTTTTACCAGTAGCATCAGTAAGTAAACAGTCATGCCCACCGATGGAAAATATATGGTCTATTTTGTTCAGATTTGTAATAATGATTAACACATGATTCACCTTAATGGGTGTCTTTCTTTGAAATGCACAAAGATTAATTTTATGTCAAGGGTAAGCTTGCATGCACGCTGTAAAATGTGCAGAACACAGAAGGAAGTGAATGTTAATGCATCACAAATGGTCTTTAACTTCAGTGATGGGTTTAAATGTTGGACGTTTTATTGTCAGGCTAATGAGAGAGTCCGAACGTTCTGCGTCTATAAAGTCCATGTCTGGCTGCGTAATGCTTTCGAGAGCGGGCAGCGCTTGCCTCCGTCAGCGGGCAGGCAGGGCGCTTTGCTGCCTGGCTCCTGCGGCGGGGGGGCCCTGCCGCACTCGGCAGGCAAGAGGGCTGGAGCCTACATCTTGATTACTCATCTGTAGAGATGCTCCGTATTTTCTGTGAGCAGTCTGTGAAAATCCTCTAAGACACCACGGTCCAGCTGGTGGCTCACTGGGTGCTTTTTTTTTTTTAATGTTTCTTCTGATCTGCCCCCCAAAAAAAGACAGCCTAGCCAGCTGAACGCTGCCTGCTTCCAGCCAGCAACGCGGGCCCGAGCAAGCTCTCGGCTCTCCAGCAGCTGGGCTGGGCTAGGGGAGGTGGTGAGACCTCCAAAAAGCCCGGATCTGGCTTCCAGAGCTGCCGAAGTGAACCCTTGCTCCAGGAGCACACCGTTACCTCGTGTGAGGAGCCTTCAGGAAAGCGTCAGCGTGGAACCCAGTGAATTTAAACGGCGATCTTACACGATGCTAATTTGTCAGGGGTTGAGAAGTTGGCCTCTGCTTTTGCCTGCTGTGGGATGATCTGCAGCTTGCAGGAGCACCTGGTGCCACTCAAAGCTCAGCTTTCACCCTCGGGGGTGGTTTATGGGATGGCAGACAAGGTGGGTCTGATGGAAGGGCCATTCTTTTGCTGTGTGATTTCACAGGGAAGATACAGACCACATCTGGTAAGAACCTGAGCTGGATTTTGGAGTGGCCTAAACAGGAGGTGATTTTTGGCCTTTGTGCTTTTTGAGTAACCCGAGGAGAACAGATGGTGGAGGGGAAAAAAAAGAAGAAAAAACCCAAGGAGAAAGGATGACCGAGGCCTTTCTATTACCTTATCTGTACTATAGGGAAGGCCATCTGTGTGTTAACGCTGTTTGTCCAATGAGGGGGGCTTCCAGGGGAAAATTTAGAGCATTTGAAAGAAGTTTCTAAGCAGTATGGTTTCAAAGAGAAATTTTAATGATTGAAAAAGAATAAATGCTACAATAAGTCTTTCTTGCTCTTTACTGAGAAGTGGTATTGTTTAGCTACTGTTAAACAGCTACAGCAGGTCCAATTATGTCATGTAAGGTACCAACCTGTAAAATGAGGAAAAAAAAGAGCTGTATGACAGTGTAATTGCAGCACAAGACATGCGGTGATCCAAAATTCCTCTTTATGAACGGAGAACAGAATTGCTTGCGCAATGAGCAGCCAGAAAGCAGGCTAAGGCAGTTCGTATTATGTCAGCTGATTCTTCTTTGGAATTCTCTTAATACTATGCTTACCTCTAACAGTGCTCCTTGAAAATGGCACTTTTTGGCAGGCCTGTTTGGATTGCATTTGTAGCATCACACTTAGCGGCATACAAACGTATCTTGTTTATAAAGGAAATTAATTTTCAAGATGATAAATGTGTGTTAGCTGTGCTTAGATGTGATTGCCCCTGAAGTAATTATCTCCCGTTAGCGTTAGTTGTAGTGCGGACCCTGTCGTGCTACGCCTGGTACGTACCTAAGCCTAGGAAGACCTGGCTGTTACCAGAAAGGGGAGCGAAAGAAACAGATGATGCTGGAAAGCGGAGCTCCCGCTGGCTAGCGAGGCTCTGTGACTCAGTGACCAGTTATGCCACGTGCCCAAAGTCTGAAATTAAGCACGCGTATTTTTAGTCCTGTTCTGGTGACATACCCAGAACATTATCCCTCTACTCTTGTTAACTGAAGAACTTCTCTGCTCAGAGGGCTCCGGCTGCTTTGTGGTGATTTGTAGGAAAAAACCCCAATAATTTATTTTCTAAGTTTGATAACAATGGCCTCACTTTTAGTTTTTAAGGGAAACATCGTTTTTGCTCTGTGCTTTACAGCCCTTGGCAAATGAGGCTGGTAATTAGCAGGATTTCTAAATGCAATGCTGACAATTGTGAATTATTAATCCTTCATACCCTAAGAATGAAGGTTAGGTTAACATTAGCATTTTCGTCCTCTCCAACGGTACTGTTTTGCACCATGTAACTCAGCAGGGATTTTCAAAAGTACCAGTCCCACTTTACAAACCGGGGACCCAAGTCCGTTAAGCCAAAGGTACTTGCTCAAGGCGGAAAGGACAAAGGGAGCGGTGCTGTTCGGGGCTGCAGGTGACCTGCAGTCAGAGCCTGGAGGAGGGATCCACCTGGGGCTGGAGTGCCCAGGGTGGCATCGGGATTTCGTACCATGGACCGGGCAAGGAGGGGCTTTGGTATAAATCAGCACTGATTTATGCAAAAGTGACCAGAAGGGGTTCACGGTTGACACCAGTCAGCATTTACGCTGCTGCTGAAAGGGGATCTATGCAATGGTAGGATTGGAGAGGAACGTAGTTGTAAGGCAAGTCAAATTCTCACATCTCATCCGGGACAGAAAAGCCCTCACTGGGATAAGGAGCGGCTTCTAAAGGAGTGAAGGCAGCGCAGAGCCAGAGGGCTAATGGGTTTGCTGACACCGACAAAGTGAGACTATCTTGGTGGTGGCCAGGAGAGGGCAGGTCGTTCCTGCCTTGTCGGCAGGTAAGGGCTCTCTGCCAGACACGGTCACCTGCAGGCTGCATTTAGAGGAAGCTCCACCTTCCTGCCCTTGCCCCGGGCGTCCCTCCCAAATCCAGTTGTGCGGAACCACTGGATTTGCGATCAAGTGAAACCTCAAGTTCAACGTTGACTTAGCTGTTCCTGAAGTTTCTAGCGGTATGGCATGCAGAAGAGCAGGAACCTCCTCAGGTTTTAACCTGGCTATCGAATTCTAGCTGATTCCACCGATTTCAATATTTATTAGCTAAATCTTTAACAGAAAGCCCTTGCTGAGGAATGAAGTCCCAGACAAACACGCAAGGCCTCTGAGGACCACCACCTTTTCCTAGTGAATCGTACCTGGTTACTGTTGGGAGCAGCCAGGTTCTGCAGCTCAAACACACTGACTGCTCCTTTGCTGTCTCCTACCAGAAGGCAGTCGGTGTTCATAGCAAAGAGCACGGATGTGAATTTCTCTCTCGGGCTGGCAAAGCAGGAGATCACGGGGTTCAAGCTGCAACCCAGCAGAGGCAAATATTAATGATGACAACAGTAAAACTGCATTTGCCTGGAATGTACAGTCTAACAGTAATGCAGGCCTGATAAATGTTGCGTCTTGTACTTATTATGTTCTAGATTAACTCAAAAACTAAGAAGCGAGGCAGTGTTTTGTTTGGTCTCTACCAGAACAAAAATCCCAGCTGCTATTAACTAAGTTGCCTAAAATCTGTCCTATTGCCTAATATGAGGGGGGTGGGTGTGTGTTAATATTTTTATTATATGAATAATTTGCTTTTTGCTACTGCAAGATTTGCAGGCCTCCCACTCCACTGCTGGCTTTGTGCTGTTATTAAGACTAAATAGTACAGACCAGCAGTACAAAGCCACAGATTAACTAAGCTGCACAAGAGATGCGCACGTACTTCACAGCAGTGGAAAGAAGTGAGACGTTATCTGAACTTCTGACCATCTGATCTTTAAAAAAGGTCCAAAGTAGCTTAGTTTTCTTATTTTTCCTTTTAACTATAGGGGTGGTAGAATCTATGATTTCTGCAGAAAAAAAAAAAAAAGGCAGTTTTACCCTTTATCAGTTCCGTGAGGGATCCAGCTCCTTCTCTTAGAATCACAGTTCTCTGGTGACTACTATCTGCTTTTACAAAATGAGCATTGCAAAATGCAATACTTTCAATAACTAAGCAAGCAAATGGCATGGAGCTGTCATGATCTGATAACAACACTGATTAGGCAATAATGCGTAGCCTTTGTGCCATTCTTTGATAAAAGTAATTACTTACATGCTGACACTAAGATCCCAAATTTCGACTCTGCTTTCATTTGCTGCTGCAAATACGAAGGCTGATTTTGGAGACCACATAACGTCATGAACAAAAGCAGTGGTGGAACTGAAAGTTAACATGGGCGTCTGTGAATCCTGGTGCCATAAAATAATGCTCCAGTCTGCAGAGCAGCTAAGGAACATGTCAGTGCTGAACGGATTCCAAGCGACTTTGTACACAGGACCCTTGGCGTTTGGGAAGAAACAGAACAGAACTTTGTGTTATTCTAGAGCTACAGCCTCACAGGATGGTTTTTAATAGTGAGCTTTCATGGAAATTCCTGCCCTCTGACCTTAATAGCAAACCCAGCATTGTGTTAGGTGTACCCATAGGAAATTAGGATGCAACAGGTGTGACAAGACAGGAGAGATCTTAGGAATAAAAAGCATTCAGCTGATTCTGTCCCTTCACCAGTTGTTAGGAGAAGCTGACGCTGAAAGGGCAGCTCCTGGGACGAAGCAGAGACTTTAGAAAAAAGAGATGCTGTTAAAAGTTCTGCCATTTTTCTCTCAGAGGTAAGACTACTTAACTGGGGTTTGCAGAACAATCAGATTACTAATTGCTTTCTTAAAATAAAGCCATAACTGCTTTAAAACAGTTTATGATACCAGTTTTAATGAATTACTTTAAAAAAAATTCCTTATAGCGTAGAAAGTAATCCTGTAACTGTCACACTTCATGCTATGGGAATTCATTCCAAACATAAGAAAATAAGTTTAGGTTTCTTTTGCTGCAGATGTTTTGTTTGTAAATATAAGCAAAGAAACTATGACATTTGTGAATTTAATTGAAAAGTTTCTGCTGTCATTACTTTTTCTATGCATCACTCACCTTATGGCCTCTGTATGTCTCTAGAAACTGCTCATTGCATGAACAAGAACACTTGTGGATATGACCCTCTTCTGTTCCAGCAAGATAAAAATTAGTGTCCTGCAAGAAAGGTAAAAGTAACCTATGTTGGATTAACTTATTTATCACTCATCCAAAAATTCATAAAGGACTGGATGAGTTTGGCAGTGACAGTCCTCTGAAGACCTAAGGTGGAGTTGCCAGGATGGCGTGTGTTGGGCTGCTTGCACGTGTGCTGCAGAGGTGTATGCGCCGTAAATATAGCAGTGCCAGAACGTATCAGATTCGCTATGTGTGTTCTCCATCGATGTAGAACATTCACTGTGATTTTTGACTGCTGAAAATCTCAGACTTTCTGTGACTTGCATGGGCAAACGCGTGAATACTTGAAATGCTCCGAGGACAAAATATTCAGCTGGATAAAGAGGAGAAGCACAGCTATTTAAGTGCTAGACTCGGGAGAGGCTGAACAGTTAAATTCTCACTGATTTGACCAACACACAGAGGACAGCTACCCTCAGATCTGGCCCAAAGCAAATGTAACACGGCTGAAATGATAGAGTTGTTCACGTACGGGGATTACTTGCTGGGTTTACCGTATCATCCATTTTGGGTAAAACTGTTATTAGCTAAGAAGCAATTTGTTTCAGAACTAAATATGCTTTAAATACCAGTGCCAAGTCCCAGGCTAGTGCATATTAGAGTAGCTGCAGCTGAGGATCTCGCCCCTGCTGTACAGTTCTGCTGGATAATACTTCAGCCAGGATGGGCTTTCTGAGCCTACCTTTGGATGGAAGTCAAAGCACATTCCAGCTGCCTGTTGAGATATCACAGCTTCACTTTTCCTTTCTTTCTCACCTGGTAGTTTTTTCTTCTCGCTTCCTGTTCGCTTTATTTTCATCAGATCTGTGCAAATAGCAAGAGTTTTTGTCAAACAGGTATGTGGCAGTGCTATGAATAACTCGTGCTTCTTTTGGAATGCTCAACAGCTCTTAAATGTTTTGTGTGTGGTAACTGGTGCAAAGACTGTCACCTGAAATAAAATGAAGCAATTGCAATTTCAGGTATTATCCCTCTGCAGAAAAGCTGCAGGGGAAAATGCTTACCGGTGCAATCTAGTCTTTTCTGTATCAGCCACTCAGTTATTCGGCCATCTGCTGAGATACACATTAATCTCTCTTTTTTGCCATCTCCTGTTGCACCTCTGTCCTGTTCCACCCACCTCAGTTGCCATATAGGACCTGTGTGTTTATTTGAGGATTTACTGGGATAAAAGAAGCACATGATAAATCATATATGAACAAAGACAAGACAATATATTTGAAAAATAATATATTGTAATGACCGCCAAGTCTTACGACAGAAATGTTTAGCTTTTCTTTAAAAGAAAAAAAAGAAATCTGAACATTGGCTGTTTTCTCCAGGAAAATTTTTCTTTTATGAAACATGCTTGACATTTAGTGTCAGGGCACTGTTTATGTGCTGACACATCTTCTATTGACACCCGAATCATGAAATTGGTCTGCACCTTGGAGTAGAGTGCCCTAGACCTGGGGAGCTGCCCTTGGGGCACATGTCTCCCTGATCACCACCTCTCTCTCATTTTCTTCTTAATTCTTGCTTATCCCTCACCTATTCTGATGTTCTCTCCACTTTTGGCAAGTGGAATCAGTGAGAAAACATCAAAGCTACCACTGGTCTCCCCTAGGGATATACACGGGGTATAAAATGATACGTGGCAGTAACTTGCTGCATTTTCTTAAAGCGTCAAAGCATAGTACTCACTTGTTTCACCTTTCCAACATGCAGAACTCGCTTTGTATGCGCAGCAACATCGCAGAGAGTTTCATACCCCAAATAAGGACCAGTGGTGTTGAAGTACTGTGAGCATTTATCGGCAGAAATAAGAATAGAGAAAGATAGCAGCGCAGAGGGAGAATGGCAGTGTCTGAGGATTTGGCTGTATCAGTGTAAATAGGTGGATGGGAGGAGCCCGGTTGACCCACCTTGGCCCTTCCAGGCATTTATGCATTACCATAAATTTGTGTCTCTGCAATTTTGCTGCAGAAACTTCTAGTATTTCAGAGTCTTGAGTGTTTATGTAGGCATTTCCAGTCAAAACTGGAAGATACAGAAGTTGGAGATGAAAAAATTGTGCAACATCCCTGAGCATTCACAAGCCTTACTTATCAAGACTGTCAGTGTTCCCTCAGCCTCTCAGTTGTGGATAGTCTTTTTATTTGTTATTTTCTAAGACGTGACCAAGGTGGGAGGAGACGGGAGATCACAGCCTTACCTGCTGTCTAGAAGTGCAGCGTCGTTACAACTCTGTACGTTATAGATTGCGACGGAACCGTTGTACATTCCAACTGCTAAAAGATTAGGGCGTTCCATAGAAAAATCCAAAGCAGTAACACCATGCTCACACCGGAAAATACGCTCTGGCCACTGACCAGTAGAAAAATACAAGAATGTTTTAAGTTAGTTTCTTAATTTACCTCGGCCTTCTCAACACTGGATGCTGATTTGCCAGGCTCTGCTGGAAAACTCAAGTGCTGATGACCATAGTGACCACTCCTAGACAGAAATTAGGTACTGTATTGTAAATGGTTCAGTTTATTTCTTGCTACAACTGGTAAAATTAGGGAAAACTAAAGACTATGCAGAAATATAACACTGTAAAATAAGTTAGATGGGCCTACTCCAAACCAAATACCTAAAACTCAAGTTCCCTAAGATTCAGCTTTGTGAGTACAGTATGAGGTTTTTGTTTGCTTGATTTGTTTGGGTTTTTTTTTCTTTTTAAAACAAACGTGGCATTTTGGAAAATTTTTCCAGTTGTTTTCTATCTTGTGATGTGAAGGTAAGTACCTTTACAAGTAGAGAAACTTAGCTGAAGATAAAATGCAATCTAATGTACTTCAGGTAATCTGTTAACCGCTAGTTTCGTGTCCTTTCTCTATGCAACCAAAAAACTGATTCAGCTCTGTTATAAAACTAAATCCCTCAAGTCACTGCACCGAGCTCTTGAAATGGGAAACAGCAGAGTTAGTTTGCAAAGAACTGTATTACAGTGTGCATGCCATACCTTATTTCTTAATGTTAGGGACTCGAGGACTATGGTGACATCAGGGAATCACAGGAGTACTTGATTGTTGTTGACATGACAATATGTGTCAAAGCCTTGACTCTGCATGATTTAAATTAGTCTAATACACAATTTTGGGCGAGTGAAGTTTGTAGAACAAATAAAACTAAAGTTGTGTAATTTCACGGCAATCAGGTGATTTTAACTGTGTCACTTTGTAACCGAGGCTTCTAAGATTTCTTTCAAAAATGACTAGTTTAAAAAGGAGCACTTTTCAGGTGGATATGTAAAGATGTAAATGTTACATCTATGCAATCTACTGTCTTTTTGACAGTATTACGAGAAGTTAGATTAGATAATTATATTTAATTATATACTTTTTATTTTTTTCCCTCAGCCTAAGCAAATTTCATGGTACAATAGAAAATGGATTGGAAAGGATAATCCTTAAATTTAAAATACTGCTGTTCTCTGTAATGAGAGTTTGGAAGTATTGAAGAAACGGTCTATAGCTTTTGAAAAACAAAAGGTAAATGGATTTATTTTCACATTTGCTGTGCCCAAGACTTTTCCAGCCTAAAAGGTAATTTCTACACACCTGGGTCTACCCACAGTAATAGTGAAACAGATTTAGTGTCTTGGGTAGGTCGTCCTCGGGACTGGAAATGGGATACAGAGACCGGCGTTGCCGAGTTGCCTAGCATAGACTGGTACTACCTGAGAGTTGTAACCATCTGTTAGTTGTTTGGTCACCTGCGTACAGTGAGTTTAGTTCCTGTGAACAGATGTCTGTGTTACCAAACCACCAGTACAGTCAGCACCTCTGTTGGAAGTGTCAGCTGAGAGGACGGACAGGCACAGAAACTAAACTGCTTCCTACAGGCACTTTCTTTGGCTCAAGATTTAAGCACATTGCTAGGTCCTGCAGCGTGGTTTCGGCTAGCAAATTCAACTTTACTGGCTAGGTCTGGCTTTTTGAAACAGGAAAAAAGGAAATCAATAAAGCAGAAACAGTATAGCAGAAAAATGCATTGAAGAAAACAAAAGAAAACAAACTGGGTGCTCTTTACCGCGGGGTTCTTCAATGACCAACAGCAAGCCAAGCCTTTCTTCTGTTCTTTAAAATCAAACGCTCCATAACCAACAGCTAAAAGATCCTAAAAGCACAGATTAACAGATATATATCAGTTTAAGTTGTAGTTCAGTTGTATATTTCTAAAAGGCAACTTTCTGTTAACAGTGACTCTCAGTGCAAAGTCTGGAAAAATAATGCTCATGTCATATGTGAGCAGAATAACACACAAGAAGAACAGAATTTCTAGAATACTGGAAACTGGTTCAACTAGAAGTGCATTCATAGTCACTATCAGTTGTGTTTGCAATCCCCCCCTCTTGCCATCATAAAAATATGTCCCTTTCCAGAGATGAATATACATTATTCTATAACCATATCTTAATGTGCAGTATTTAATGGAATACATAATAATACTTCTACTTTTCTCTCTCAATGTTAGCTGTAAAAGGAGCTTCAGTGACCACCTCAAACTCCTTGCTTTTAGCTCTCTACAGTGGGGTCCAATGAATTCTGTTCATTCCTTTCCATAAGCAGAAGTAAGAAACAGCAGCAAAATTTTAGTCTTCAACTCAATTATTTTTTTTTCCTACATAAAACAACTTGTTTGTGAAACTAAGACTTTAAAGTAGGTATTTGTTTGCCCTATAATTCTACAACTAAAGTCTACAAATGTGTCCATCTTTAGAATATCTGGGGATCTGCTGTACTAACATTATGAAATGGTCTTTATTTTCTCTCTTGTTCTTTTTCCCTTGGGGCAATCTTACTGGTTTTATGTTTCTCATCCTCACCTGCTTTTTACCTTCCTTCCATTCGTTATTTTTGTGTGGCCATAAGAGAGCTCTGTTGGAAAAACTGAGCGTTACGTTACTGTGAAAGTGGAGATGTCTGAGTCATTCTCACCTCCACTGAAACTGAATTAAATGCACTTGGGCCAGCTGCTCAGAAATCTGTGCCTGTTATTGTGCGTCTTAGCCACAAAGTTTGACGAATGCTGCTTTCTTGGGAGATTACTGTTAGTAACTATCTAAATGGTATCTAAATTATCACGAATAAACTCCATCAGTGGTGATACAGTTTAGTAGTAGGGGGTTAAATTTCAACTTTCAGTTTTATAACAGATGAAGTCTATTATCTTAACATTGTTGTTCAGATGACCGCCCATGGTAAACTGACATATTTTGGACCAATTAAAGCTGTTGTGATATATTTATAGGAAAAGCCTAGTGCAGCCCTCCAACCTGTAGAATAATGTAGCAATACTGTTATACGTAAGGACAAAATACAGAGAGTGGGATGCAAAGACAACCTACCTGACTGTAGGGATGAATCCATCTCTCTGAGCTCCCTCTCAACAAAGTGCATCAAAATCAGGAGTTAATTTACACTAACAATTGCTTATACCATTTTTTAAACAGCTTAGAAGAAGCAATTTGTTAACTCACTGGGTTTACTTTGCTCCAAGCCACACTGCTCACACTGTGACCAGCAGTTAAATCACAGATATATGACCACAGTCGTTCCAGTCTGGGAGGTACAACTTCTTCTAGGGTTTTATTTACATCTGACAGAATTGACGGGTCAATGAATGTTTCCTTCTGCTCTTCCTTATCCTTCTTTTCCTTGTCATGCTCCTTCTGGTTAGCTTCTTTCACGGCTGCTACTGTACCACTAGCGTCTGATATAAGGTCGGGATCTAAAATGCACAAATATGGTAAAGTCTGAGTAGTAACATTTCATTTATGTAATTCCAGTCATTCACATCAGAAGAAAAATTTGCCCTTTCAGCAAATATTTCACAGGAAAAAAAAAATAATAATGAAGTGAAGATTTGAGGAATTAAGACATCCTAACTTCTAAAACTGTGGTTAAAATGTTGACAGGGACATAGGAGATGGCTGGATCAGGCTGTAGAGTGCCAGTTATGCTGAGGTGTTTAATGAGTGGATTTAGCTACTCAGCAACAAGTTATTAATTTATGTGCACTGGAATGTTTCTAATCACTCATATTTAAAAATCTGTTTACACAGGGATTTTTTTCAAGTTAGGTGCCAGATTTTAAAGAGCCACACTTAGGCATTGATGCTGTAACACTGTAGTTAAGTTACACGATGCTGTAATAAGTTGCTCATTATCTGGGAAAAGTAAGTGTATATTTTTAGACTGCCCTTGCTAAGCGTTTTTCTATTTAGTCACCCCTTTATTTTATGTAATGTGCAACTCATAAATTGATCTCAGATCACTGTTAACAAAATAAGAACACAGTAACAGCCATATTGTCAGAACAAAAGTCCTCCTGGCCAGTATCGCGCTCCAGCTGTAGCTAGTTCCTGAAGAGTGACGGAATATAACAGGTTCATTGCCTGAGAAACTGAAACTCTCTCTGACATGAAGAGGCCCAATACAGTAAAAGCAGTGTGAATATGACTTTTTTTTTTTTTTTTTAATCCCTGTGTTAACTTGGAACTCCTGTAAAAAAGGTAAAATATTACTTCGCACTCGGGTCCAGGTAATGCCTCTTACAGTCTGCAATGAACGTACTTTATGTTAGACACTGAACATCTACCAGGTTAAAACTTCTGTTCACCATCAGTGTCCTTATAAAATAAGTAAATAAAAACTGTAAAAGGCATTCCAATGCAAAAAATGGCTGGAGAAGTAGCAGAATTAACCTGTATATTAACTATCAGGAAACAAGTTTGACTAATATTTTGAGTAAACCTCAGTTTGTTCTGATGGCGAGATGAGCCAGCTCAGAACTCATTTATTTAATTCTTCCACCAAGTATGGTAGGGATGTCTGTTAAAGTGAGTGTAAAACTGCAAATTTCGTGTTGACATCTCATATACTCTCCTTTCCTTTGTCTGTGTCTTAAAGGACTTGTCTGTAAAGACATTTAATGAGGGACATAACGCCATGACTTTCAATAGCATGCAAAGCCTTGTGCTGGAAACAGGGTAGCAATAAGAAGCAAACCTATAAGGACAGGAAACTGCCGATAAGCTGCAAGTTTGGGTTGAAAAATATTCTCCATTAGAATCCTCTCCATGAAAAATAAATCCTGCTGAAAGTTTTCTGATGTTAATATAGCTTCTGAATGGCATTCTTCCTCTTCGTGGATTCTGGCAAGAACAGCACTTTCCGAAATCGTGATAGAAGAAGTTGTGCTGCCTGACAACAGATAATATGGGAAAAAAAGCAGTTTTAACGTGATAATACTTTGCACACAGAAGTTAAGGGGATAATAAGTCTCCTCCTCCTCCTCCACCTGCAAAAAGCATAGACGAATCCATCATCACCAAAAAATACTTCGACTATTAATTTTCTCTTCCTTTATTTTGATTTTCTTTTCATGCTCAAATATTCAGCATGATGAGATACTTCTGGAATTTTTCACAATTGGTGTTTTGCTTCTACTGTCTTAAGTAAGTTAGTACCAGCAGGCTTTGTCACTGACTATTTATCTTTATTTAAGATAATTTTTAATGGCATTGTACAGAAAAGGTCTCGGTGCAGACCTGTCCAAGATTCTTTAGCAAACTCTCTTTCAAAGGCCAGACAGGCAGGCCAAGCATTTTCTTCATGGAGTTTTCACCACACAACACAGCGATATGCATTGTTTAGAAGGGTGAAAACATGGCAGAAATGTAAATCTGGAAAAATGTTACCTCTGTCAGAAGAGACAGACATAGTCTGATCGTGCTCTGTAGTTGTAAGGGGTTTGCTGCTTTTCCCAGTTGTGGCTCTGCTACCTTCTGCTTTTGACGTAGGTTTTATTTCCAATACATTAAATGAATCGTACAAGTCCCAGGAAGTGGCCATCATCCCTATAAATGAATTACACTCTATTACACAAAGTCTCTTGTTTCGGTACATTGTTATAAAGCACTATGCACAGCTGAGCAAAGATTTACTTTTTATACTACGCTCCCAACTCTTTGGCAGAGGGGCTTTGAAACCAACGGAGGGTCGGACAAGGCTGTAGCAACAGCTGTTGTGTGATTGCAGCGGCTGCATCAGGGTCTTCTGGGTGTGTGGCTTCCCTTCAGCAGGCCCAGCTCCCAGTGAAACAAGGCTCCTTTGTGCACTCAGCTTTTCAAACGTGGGTTGGAATGAGCCCTGCTGATGCTCAAGGCACACAAAAAAGGGGAAGATGTGTTTTCAAATCAAATTAATATCTATTTTACTTCTCCTTTTGACATACATTTTTTCACTCATTTTACATACACTAATGAACACAAAGGAAAAATGTTTGGAACAGCATTCCTCGTAGTTTTCTTTGGCCTCCTACACAAAAAAAAAGGTCCATAGTGAGGCAAAGCTCAGCACGCACATCTAAAACCTTGATATTCGTCTGTAATTTTTCCTTTTGAGCACTGAGGGTGAACATTTTGTAAAATTGAATCTGTCTTGTGAGACTGCCAAGACTTTCTGCTTTCCCCAAGATTTTAAATCTCGTAACAGAAGTTCTCTTCTTTGCATTATGGCAAATAGAAATAGAAACCAGCGTCACTGCAAAGTTAAGGGCAAAAAAAGGGAACTGTGTCCTTTCATATTTCAAGAGTACAGTTGAGTATTAGGTGAAGCATTCTCTGCTTGCAAAGTGCTGAGGCAGGCAGGACGCAGCAGCCCTCAGCCAGCGTAATGACTGTTCTATTGCAACGGATACAGCGTACCAGTACCAATGTTCAGCTATTAGGAGGGGCAGAAAAGGCCACCACAAATCACACTAGCATGTCTGAAGTTAAAGCTCTGGAAGTGAAAGTTGAGGAAACATCTTCTCCTGCTTAGAGATGAAAGAAAAAAACCTTTCCTCAGTATCCTACCTGTGTGCAGGAAGTCTTCTGATCCCACGATCTAGCTGTATGCTAGAGTTTTCCCAAATAAACATTTAATTAGTAAACTAAATGTAATAATAAACCCAACTGCCAAGGGTACAATGTAGTAAATGAGAGCCCGTTCTTACTAAATACCCTTTCTTCTATGGTACTCTGAGAGTTTACCTTTATCTTCCATGATGATTTTGTCACATTGCACTTCCTTGTTCTTTGCGGCTCCATTAATGGTTTGCATCATTTTTTCTACAAAGCGATCATTCCCAGGTCTATTTTTGCAAATGTCAACATAAATCCTATTCCGCTCCCTCGAAAAAAAAAAAAAGAAAAGTGTATATTGACTTTCTGAAAAACATTTGCATTCAACTTCTCAGTGTATTTAACCACAAGTTGAACAGGAGAGTATACTCCACGTCACAAATTTACTGCCCTGTTTTTTTTTTTTGATTGCTAGATTTTATTTCACTCTACAAATCGTCTTTCAGCAGCTATTTCTGACCTTGTGATGCTGTTCTAAACCAGAAATGGCCTGTAGAGGTAGGCATCAGCAAAAATCCCTACTCCAACTACCTTTGAACTCTGGTAGAATTCAGAGGTGTTCAGAAATGTGTAGCGCTCAACACTTGGGATCGAAAGGCAGTGCATCCAAGAGACAAAAATGAAACTAGTACATTTCTATTTCATCCAGCCCTCAGGTTCTGTAGGAACGGTGAGTGGGAATTGTGAAACTTTTTCTGTTATTTTGGCTTCAATATTCTAACAGCAGACATAGGTTATACCCAGTCTTAGTCCACCACCAGGTTGCTGTGCTCAGGAAGAGTCACTGTCTGTTCCTATACAGTTGGCAATACGTGCTGCGTACACCAGCTAAGTCTGATTCACAGGATGCTCTTCCTCTTCCTTCTTCCCCAAAATCACACCAGTGTGATTCACAGACAGTGGGGGTTGCAGTCCAACCATGAACTTTGTGTGTATACTAGCAGAAAAAACTCACTTATCTAAGTTGTTTGAGTTGCCAACTGCGGTACACTGCATCTCAGGCTTTGGGGCTTACATCTACAAAAGCTGTGTGACAAGTCTATCAGTCTGACATCCATCACGGAGAGAATTTTGCTGCACTCTGTCCCAGTCAGCTCCTGGGAGTAGGCCAAAAAACGATGTGTTCTGGGTTAACTCCCTACCAAAGTTCACGGTAGTCCAGGGAGGAGACTCTGAAGTGGAAACACACTAGATGCAACCAAGGGGAGACACAATATTTTAACAGGCAAGGTCATGGGCAGTGGGGTGAGGTTTCTTCTAGCTAGAAGCACTGAGAAGAGCTTCCGAGGAAGCCAAGGCCTGCCTAGTTTGTTTATATCTTTGTTATTAAGAAATGATTAGCTGTAAAGCTACACACAGGAATCGATGCAGAGGTTTGCAATTTCTTACTGTTTTCATTAAAATCAAATTGTGTAATTCATGTCCACCACACTTCTCCACTTTCTCTTTCCCCCATGCTCCAGGCTAATGTGCCTTATCAGTGAAAGAGGGTATGAATTTGATCAACAGCATGGAGCTGTAAGGAATTTAGGCTGTCTTGTCAAAAAAAAGACTCAAGCCCAATATGGCTTTAAACAAAGGTGAAATGGACAATAGCAACAGTCAGAACACCGAACCTATGCGTGAGCAGCCCGTTCAGGACTTTGTGATCAGCAAAAACTGGGTGTGCTGAGCACACTACACACACGTANAGACTCAAGCCTAATATGGCTTTAAACAAAGGTGAAATGGACAATAGCAAGAGTCAGAACACCGAACCTATGCGTGAGCAGCCCGCTCAGGACTTTCTGATCAGCAAAAACTGGGTGTGCTGAGCACACTACACACACGTACGCAACTAGCAATATACATACAGAACTCTTCCAGCATCTTCGGATTCTACAGACACTGCCACAGATGGCATATCCAATATCCAGATAGTTTCCGTCTCTGTGAGGTAAATATCCACTCTCCTGTCTAAGTCTTCTTTTGTCAGTTCTTCTTTTATCTCCTCTTGCCTCATCTGCACATCTGAAAAATGATATGAGGTTAACAAGTGAGACCTTTTCTGCTCTAAATTTAAAAGAAGACAAATTAATTCTACACGTATTGTAATGACCAGGAGCCAAAACTTGTGAGGCACTGAGTTCCTTTGAAGTGCTGGGCACCTCACATCCACTGACCGCAATGTCTCACAATTCACGGTGCCCCAAAGAACAGTTTAAATCTGTAATTATACAGTGTATGTTCTTTACCAGATAAGCTGACAGTTGTGCCTCGTCGAGAGCCAGGTTCTACTGTTTCATCTACAATGGACTCAGTTGTTGATGCGTTTGATATAGAAGTACGGCTGCTTCCACATGGCCTTCCGTAACAAAGAAATAAGCAGAAATAGTCTGTGAGAGTCCAGATGTCAGTTAGCAAAGCACTACAAAAAAAAAGCAGTGTTGTTATCACGATGAACCACAGAAGACTGTAGGAGCACATACGGTGATGCTTGTGTTGTAAAAGAAGTCATAGAAGGCTTAGGAACGAAAATAATGAAACGGTTTGAAAAAGACTTAAAAAGGAAGAATTCCTCTGACAGCATATCCCGAGGCATTAAATAGCTGATGGAAAAGAAGCTATTGAGCTCTCAGATTCATTCTTAGCATATAATAACGCGAAGTGTTGGCTACCTACTGTGTGATAACGCATACCCACAGATAGCACTGTTCTCAACCAGAATTTAGATCCTTTGGTGCTTTGCATGTGCTGAAATGTCTTTGAAATGTGCAAGAAACTCATGTGAAGGGATTAGCTTGTTAAAAAAAAACAGGTAATGTTCATAGAGGGGATAGCTCTGATAACTGGAAGTAAAACTCAAAACTTAGATACAGTTGGGAGGTTTGTCAGCAGATTTTCTCTTCCTCAAAAACTAAGTGTAAGCAATTATAAATATACCAAAGGCATTTGAAAAAGACAATTTTAAAGATTTTTATTTAGCACTAAAGTTAAGTAATTTCATTTTGTCTTTTAAATGAAGAGCTCTTGTTTCCAAAGAGGATGCATTTATTTTTCAGGAGATACTTTGCATTTTTAAGTCTTTTTTTGTGTGTGTGTGTGTATTTGCTCCTGGTCAATATCCCTGCCTCTGGGATTATCCTTTATAATAGTCAGCCTAGGAAACACAACAAAACCATAGTTCTCAAAGAGAAATCTCTTCTCAGAAATCACAATGGCATTAACTTTGCCAAAGAAAACAGTAAATAATGCTTTTCTTTAACTTGTATTTTTTCCAGTGCTGACTTTACTAGTCTTTTAGTCCCTTTGACTAAATAAATAGCATCTCCTCTCCATACAAATTGAATGTGCACACACCATTTGATAAAGTGATGTGGTTCGTTATTTTTCATTTTAAACACAGATAGTTATTTACCTTCTTTTGCATGACTTAATTGAATTTGTCAGCCCAAAGATAAAGTGGCTGAAGTCCATTGACTTTGTTTATTCCCTCTGTACCCAAGGTTTGGAAATGAAAGCCAGTAAGTACTGAAACATGTAATTTAGCAGTATGAACTCAAACATTTTTATATAAGAACATTTTTTGAAATGGATGCACATGATCACACAGAGGTAACTTGCTTAAATTAGTTTAAAAGAGAGGATTCTTATTATGTTAACGATATTTGGATACTTGAACTGAAAGGGTCAAGTTTGTAAAAAAGGTTCTCTGTACTTAACAAGTATCATTAAAACAGACAAAATACTTCAAAATAAATTTGTAACTCTTCAGTGCAACCAGGCCTTTTGTTTCTAAAGCATTTTTCCATACCCAAAGGTAAGCAGGTATGGATATATTCCAGTTTTTGAAAAAAACAAGCTTGGGGAAGGCAGAAAGCATCTGAAGTAGCTAAAGGGAGAATATTAACAAGCTGCAAATGCTCCTTCTCAGCTGTACAGCCTTGCGTAGACAACCGGAACACAACACTCTGCCTCCTCTACCTTTAAGACATTGTTTTGTCACCTCTCTGTGTGTAGGTTCTATGCAGGCCTAACCACCACGAAACCTGCTGTTTGGATGTCTGCGCTGTTGAACTGCGAGGTAGTCATCACCAGCTCTAAAAATGGTCCGTTCTGGTATGTTACATAAAAAATTGTGTTCTAGGAAGGAGAATTTCAAGAAAATTAGAAATATCACAGCAGTCTCTATCACCTGTATGTATTAGCATTTCAGCAGTAGTTCTGACACAGTCAGTCACAAGTACTGACAAATTCCGTTTATTAGTTACTATACCTCAAATTTTAAATGATGTCTATGACTGGCAAGTCTCTGTATTTTGGCAACAGAGTATAATTATTAGCTCTGCACAATTGTTCCAGCTCCCAACCTCTCCAAAGAGCAGATGTGTGGCCACTGCAGGGTAGGAACCCCATGAGACAGGATTTAAAAGACAGCATATTGACTTACCTTGAGAATGAACCTAAACTAACATTCTCTCCTGATGTCTGATGCATGGAAAAAGAAGAGAGAAAACCAGATCCTGTAGCCCCAAAGTAAGCACTTGATGCCAAGAGCTTCGCCTGCCTGGGCACAACCGCGTTTGGATCTGAATGGAAGAGTGGATGGGGTGTCACATCCTTTCCTTCATCATCAAAAACCTGAAATAATATTTAAATAATGATAATAGTTTCACTGTGTTCCCAAAACAAGCGACAGTGATGACACTTGCATCATTTTATCTCATCTGGAACAAAAAGACCCTGATCCAGGCAAAAACCTGACAGAACAGATAGGTAACCCCTCTCTGCAAATGATGCCTAATACACACCAGGAGAGGGGTGAGGCGGGGGTTTGCATTCCTGCTTTGGCTTTTAGGGTTCAGCCTTCAGAAGGCTGTTGCCTTTGCCTGGGACTTCTTTGGAACTCTCTTTACAGAAATGGCTGCAAAATATGTGGAAAAACTATGTTTGTCTCACTATCAGAGCCACTTCTCCCTCTTGGTCAACATTGTTGTCTTTTCTGGCTTATTTATTCTATAATGACTACCAAGAGTGGCTTATTGACTGTAAGTATTCATGTCAAATTAACAGTACAGCAAAAGCAATGAGAGAAACAATTATGCATCTTTTTTTATTATACTGCTCAAAATATTTTATTGTACGAAGGTATTCAGTAAGGTCTTTAAACGACTCTCAGATTATGTTATGGGAATCTTCTCGGAGTGCTGCGTCCAGCTCTGGAGCCCCCAACACAGGAAAGACATGGAC
>RSEF01000008.1:31067487-31104063 GCA_003993805.1 Himantopus leucocephalus | reverse complement strand
ATAAGGTCTCCCTGGAGCCTTCTCTTCTCCAGGGTGAACAACCAACCCCAACTCTCTTAGTCTTTCTTCATAGGAGAGGTGTTCCATCCCTCTGATCCTTTCTGTGGCCCTCCTCTGGACGCGCTCTAACCAAAGTACAAGGAAAATCATTTGTATTAGAGTAAGTGGCTTGGTGTTGCTATTGATTCTGCTTTGTCAGCAGTTCTGATAGTAAACAAACCGTCTTCCAGAAATACCACGTCACTGTTCTGCTGTAGCTATGGAGCTCCCAAAGTAGCAGAAAGGGCTTGCTAGTAAAGAACAAGCTTTTACAAAGCGACTGGCTTCAAGAAACTCATCCACCAGAAAAGCACATATCTGGTAGCTTTGCTCTGTGAAGTATTTTGGACTTCTATTCCTTTGAAGCTGGTCTGCTACATAAAGGAGTCTCTGCTAATAAATTGGATAATTTCAGTATTTAATGCTGTATTCTCTGACTTCTGAGGCATGTAGGATTTACCATGAGTCAAGACTTCAGTTGCTTGTGTGTGTGCTGGAGGAGGGGACAGGAAGGTTCACAAAGATAAGGAGTCACTCAGCAGGTGGATAAGCATATAATGCAGCATTTGGTGGGTTTAGAAGCGTTGGGGTGTTTTAATTTCAGCTGTGTCACTGGCCAGTGCCTGATTTCGGTTAAACAACCTGTCTTATTTTTTCAACGTGTTTCTCCCGCACTCTCTCCTGGAAGCGCTGTATTCCCTCCCCAGTCCCCAAAGGCTTAATTCCCTTTGAACGCACAGTCTAATATGCTATTCATACTTCCAGAAGAAAACTCCTAAAGGAAAATTTGCACGTTCCTCAAACTGTGGTACAAAGTCTCCCTTGTTTGCAGAGTGGATCTGAGAGGGGCCCTGGCTGTCGAGGCACCTAGATGTGAATATAGTGCAAGTTTTTAGCCGTTTTGGACGCCAGGTGATGTTTAAACTGTTCCTCAAGTATTCCGTTCCCTGTCATTTCCAGCTTTTGGAAGACTGAGCAGAGTCTGGATTGCCCATCAGGTGGCCCAGTTGGAATTTAGCTGGGTATTGAAATACTTTTATTAGCAGTACTCTTAATAATTACCCTTCAATCTGGGGCATGTTCTTTCAAAATAACTCTGTTGATCTTCCACTTCAGATCTTTCAAACTACTTAATTTTAGTGGCTGAAGGTTGAAATTGAGGTAATGTTGCCTCATGCTGTTTTGAACAGGAAGAAATTCTTGTTCAGCCTAGGAGGTTGTCCCTAGATCTGTTGTGAGAGCTACCGTGCCGACGGCTGTGCTGGAGAGCAGTTCTGGAAAAAATCCTTACACCTTTCATGTCAGGAGGAAGGACACATCTAAGCCTTCTGCCTTTTTAGACAAAGGAAATGAAGCAGATAGTGCTAGATCTGTGGCTTGGACAGGGCAGCGAGGGAGGAGAAGGGAACACTTGCAAGAAATTTGTGTGTGGACTCAGTTTTTTCAGGAAATTAATTTGGCAGAACTGACTTGTATACTCATTTTGAGACACTAGCAGCACAAAGAGATACATTAAACAAAACAAACCTTAAAAGCCTTGGCACTTGTACAGTCTAAATAACTTCCTGTTGCTTGCCATCCATAAATACCTGTCTCTGCACTCCTCTGGATTTTACCACAGTAATTTTTTTTTTTTTTTTATAAAGCTATGTTAGTTTGCAGGGCATTAGATGTTTAAGGAAAAAAAAGAAAAAGTAGTGTAAAAGATACCAACTAACTTAAATGTTCCATTAGGCTCAGTCTTTGATATTTAAATCTGCTATTTTGCATGGGTTGTCTTTTTTTGTCCCTAGGTTGTCAAGCTCTTGCGTCTTAACTCAAGCTGGTGGCCTCCTGCGTGGAAAGAAAGTGTGGCCACCCTCAGCTCTGAGGTTTTTGATCAAGAACAACTATAAGCTGGCATTTGCAGTTCACTTTATATGGTTTTCTTGTACACTCAGTGTCTTTCGTCTTTACTGAAGATGCACAAGAAATAACCTTTCACTTCCTGAACACTTTTGTATTTCACTTTTCCTCAAAGTATGGCAAAACAGATGCTAATAATCTTGAAATTGCCAGAGCCCATCTATTTAGAGAGTTTAAAAGTTCAAAAGAAACCAGACAGCTACATGAGTGAGCCTGACCTGTATGTATCAGCCTCTGCTGTCGCCCTTTACAGCTCCGTGACCTGTGCTGCAGCGCTCTGTTCTACAGGAGGTACCATCTCCTCTGAAAACAAAAGATTACAAATTCACTCTTTGCCTTTTTGCTTTCTCCTGCTATTGATTTGTGTTGCATTTGAATCAAAGAGTATTTTTTTTCTTATTTGAATCTTCTACCCTTCTTTCTTTTTCTTAAGACTTAAGCTGAAGAAAGAGAAAGGTCCATTGGACCTCATTATTGAAGTAACGGCAGCGATTCCACAAAGCACTTGCTGCTGTCCACTGTTTCTGGTGATAAAGTGTATTTGAGTGGTCTATAGGCCATAATGGACACCACGTTCTTCTGAAATGGTGTTAAAACCTTGTGACTTTTCTAACTGTTTTTCTATTAGAAACATCAGTGCCTTGGCTTAGGCACAGAATGGCTTGAATGTATTTTATTTGACTTTTATGTAATGATTTTTAGAAAGTCTCTTAATAACTCTGTCCCCTAAAGGCAGAGAATAGTCAAGAGTTCATCCAGATTCCGGAAGGTACTGGTACAGTCGGAGGAAAGGAGCCTGTCCAATCCCTATTTTTTTGAAGGGTCATAACTGTTCATTGCCAAGAGAACTTCTACTTGTGTTCGTGCTGCTGTATCGTTGCCCTCATGAAGGGAGCATAGAGGTTGTGTTTATTGATGATATAGAACAAGCCCCCACAGCCCGATGAACGTGTTGTACGTAGATGCAAGTCGCTAGCATGAGCATTGCCAACGGGGATTCTCACCTGGAAGCCTTTGTCTTACCACCAGCATCACCTGGAAAAAATCAGCTCATGTTGTTTTATACCAGCACTTATAAGAAAGGAGTTCATATCCATGAATACGGATAAGTGCAGAATTGATTAATACAGGAGAGCATGGCTTTGATTTCACTGTCAAAGCCACAAGTGGTAAGTGAAAGGACACATAAGGATAACTGACTTAAGGAGCTTCATTTTTACAAAAGAAGAACAGCTATCTTGTGCCAACTTGAAAAAAAAAAAAAAAGAGTGAGAAAGAGTCCTGCGGGTTTTACAGTCCTTTCAGCTTCCTGTACATGTGACTTACAACACAGCCAAGTTACATCTATATAAGCAAGATACATCAGCAAACAGAGGGCTCACTTTGCTTAAAAATGGCACCTTTTAAATCCTGAATACTCGGTATACGCCAGCACAACCTTAAACCAGTAAAACCTAGGATGCCGGTCATGTTTGCTTGGCTGTGTGCGGATTAACTGTTCGCCCTTTATTGGTATTGACTGAAAGTTTACTTTGCAATAAAAGTATGTGGTATCTCCAGGTTTAATCACACTGTGTTCTTACAAGTTAGCTGTTGAATTAAGTGAAAAATGAGCCCGCATTTTCTTAGTTTACGGTGCGCATGTGGAGGGAGGAGGTAAGCAGTGCTTGCTGGAGTATCGGCAAGGCCATGGTTTCATGTTGCAGATCACAGCAGCGCTATCTTAATTAAGGCACTTCTATTGCAGCGTGTCACCCCTTCGGTTGAGCAACTAGTGTGCTCCGATGGATACCTGTTCCAGCTCCGAAGACTTCTCACCAGCTCCCTCCCCTGCTCTCTGCAGGAATGTGCGGACTTGGACACTGTTGTGAAAATCTTGCCTAAGAAACACCAATATGCTTTTGAGTGGAAGCAGTTTTAAGTTCTTCATACAGCCCAGCGTGCACAGAATAGTTGTCTCCAGACCTGACTTGCGCCACAGCATATGGCTATTGACGTGCTTTGTGCGTCATGTAGCATGTGGAGAAGCGCTTATATAGAACCACCCTCTCGCTCCGTATACTTGGAGAATTAATTTTATGTTGCAAGGGCAGGACCTGTCAACCTATAAATATAGATTTATAGGACTCTGCCTCTTTAGGGAGAGGAGTCAGCATCATGCGCTACGGTCACCTCTGCTATGCTGGCACAACCTCATTGCGTGCCTTGAGGTTGTTTCACGTTTTCTCTGATGAGCAAATTCCTTAGGACTTCTTCAATCCATTCTATCTTTGTTACTTAACTCTTGATAAAGTTTAATTAGCAGTTAATTACGCACTACTAGTGCACTAGTAAACTACTGTTTGTGTGCGTATATGCTGCTAACTCCCATTTGTCTTTAGAGTTCCATGCAAGTTCAGTTTTGCACAGCCAAATCAGTGCATATCAGTGAAGCTGAGTAATTACATAAAGAACTTGATTTGTCCCAAGCTTTGTGGTGAGTTCAACCTTTAAAACGCAGCTGAGATGCAAACCGCTGTCTCTTCCTGATAATTTTGCTGAAGCTGGCAAAGGCTTTTGTTAGAACTGCAACTTCTTTGCATGGCTCCAGCTGGAAATAAGATTTGCCGACATTTCAGCTCACGTTTTTGGAGCAATTTAATCAGCACTAGTTCTGCATTCAAGGCCAAGACAGCTTGCATGTATGCACACGACCACTTGAGAGGTACCATCCCCGAGGTGTTGGAAGGCACTGCCACCTTCCCCGCAGCTGAACCACGTACGCTTCCTTTTATTGCCAGCAAAGGTTGGTAACCACCAGTAAAATAGTAACATCTTCACCAGGCTCTGCTGCCTGTGCAAAGCATGTACGTCTACTCACAGCCAAAGTAATTTAAAAAAATGTTTTAGGGTATGTCCTAATGACTGAATTATGCTTCAAAAGAAAATCCTCTCTCAGATACAGTTTAGAATTTTTTAAAAGCAGTGGAGATCAGCAGCTTTCCCAGACCATTTCAAGGTGTTTGATTTTTCAAAACCCATTGTTACTCAGGTTCAGAGACAGGGAATGTTAAGAGTAGTTTAATTAGCTGGCAAGACTGACCTAATGATCCTGGTCTTTTAAACAAATCATAGAATCACAGGATGGTTAGAGTTGGAAGGGATCTTAAAGACCATCCAGTTCCAACCCCCCTGCCCTGGGCAGGGACACCTCCCACCAGCCCAGGTTGCTCCAAGCCCCGTCCAGCCTGGCCTTGAACATCTCCGTCCACAACTATTCTACTGGTTTTAGTGGGGCATCTCATGGTGCGTACTCGTAGAGGGGGCACAGCCTACAAACACTAAGATAACAAACACTAAGATAATTTGCTGAGCCCCAACTAAAGGCTTAAGAACAACCTTAATATGTTATATCTCTTTGTTAATAGAGATTAATTTGTCAGGACGTGCTTTAGAATCGAACTCTTCTTAAGGGTAGGTAATGTGGCATAGTTCTGTAGAGCAGCAAGCAGTCTACTCCATGAACATCCCATTACAAAATGTGCTAAAATGGGTTAATTCCTTTTCCTGCATCTGTCTCGGCCTCATCCATAATTAGGGATGAGCTATAAAATGTCTTTTAAAAAGGGGTAGGAGCAGAAGGTACCTTATTGGGAATTTGACTTGAGAAGTCAAGTAACGCGGAGAAGCCCAATGCGATGGGTGTTCTTCAGTAGTAAGCAGTCTGCAATAAACTGATGACTTGGGAATGCTGGTGTAGAGTTCTGTCTTGCTTTTGCATACTGAGTCCCACATCGAGTTTTCTTAGTTTACAGCTGAGGTATATCTTCCTGATTTGATTTGCAGTTGATCCTGTTCATTTCCAGAAGCTGTGACCTTAAAATTAACTGGTGGGGTATTTTTTTGTGTGTGAGCATGAGTAATCTAAGGGGGAGGGTGGGAAGGAGGGGCTCAGTCCAATTAATTTTGCAATAACTCTGTGTTCTTTTCTGTTTCATATTACGATTTTACAGCTGTGGTCTTGTTCTAAGTCAAAGGCACTGGATTTAGGAAGAGAAAAATCGTAATTTGATCCTGATTTATTTTCTGTAAGGCAAAATGTCATCTTATGCTTAAGAAAATAAATAGCACTTTTAATTTGTACGCCAAACAGTTGTTTCATGATGAAGGGGCTGGAACATCTTTCATGTAATGCTTCAGTACTGTGATGGTGGTCAAACGCTGGACCAGGCTGCCCAGAGGTGTTGCGGAGTCTCTGTCTGCGGAGAGATTAACAGCCCAACTGGGGAGGTCCCGGGCAGGCTGCTCCCGCTGCCCCTGCCTCAGCAGGGCTTGGGGCAGACCGTCTCAAGGGGTCCCTTCCCATCTCAGCCACCCTGTGGCATGGGAGTTGTGGTTTAATAAAATTAACACCTCAATATGTCCATTTTTCATTTAATTCTGTAGTTGGATTTATTGCCAGGTTAAATTTGTGTGTTTCGGTCCTCTAAAAAAAAATAAGTAAATGATAAAAACTGGTAAGGGATGACTTGTTGTTGGAATATCTGGTACGCTTATGCTGTTTCCATTGCCGCATCTGTTTGCTCTCTTGTTACAGTAAACAGAAAAGAATCTACAAGATTTAAAAATGGTGGTTTGGGCTTCTGTAGTTCTCAGTTAAGCTTTCATCATTCCTAGCTAACATGGCAGGGTGGCGCTCAGAGTTTTTGTCACAAGGATTTTTCATGAGTCTGTGCTAAGTACGTGATGATAACTAGCAGAAAACAGTTTAAAGCAGCCTAAATGAAGTCCTTTGCCCTGATTTCAGTGACTTCTGGTCACAGTCCATTAGTGCTCAGAATTTCTTGAGACAAAAAAAGAAGCGGTATGGTATTTCTGATGTGTTTAACACTTAACAAATCAGATCTTCTGTTATCATCAAAGAAAAAAAAATACAGAGCAGTTTTTCTGAATCTCTCTTGAATCTCTAAGCGTACTTTTGCTTCTTTGCTGTGATTGATAAGGAGATAGCGGCCCGCGGATTTCTCACCCTTTGCAGATGTTAGGAATTGAATTCTACTCACGGTGATTTTGTGGAAAAGGCTTGTGGCCCTTTTTGCTTAAATTCAGGTGAATTTCCTCTTGAGAGTGTTTTCTGCATGTCTTGTTCCACTAGGCTTTCAGATTTTCAAATGAGATTAAGAGATTAATATTTCACAGTGTTTCTAAAAAAAATAGTTTGTAGAGATTACTTGTAACTAATTTCTGTGAGTTTTCTGTGAAGTCTGTGGTTAACCTTTCAATACAGAGATCTGCTTAATGTAACTAATACTTGTTTCATGTTTACTAAAATACTCTTTCAGTGTGTTAGGTTACAAATCAATAGTTTTTTTGACTGGTCTTTAAATTCTGAAACTAGTCAACCATCATGATTTTTTTTTTTTAATGTGTTTGTGCATTTTAAAGTTGAGTCGTTTTTTCACGGGATAACAGCCTTCTGGCAATTCCAGTGACTTAGGGCAGTGGTTTGGAGTGAAGCTCCACGTCTCCCTAAAATCTACGGGGCTTCTGTAAATGATGAGGAATGCCTGATGTGGTAATCCGAATTTTTGTAGGGGCTGAACAGTTTAAGATGTTTGTATGTTAGGATAAACCGACGGCATAGTGAAGTCTGAAGGAAGTTTTGTTGTTAAGATTCCTGCATGTTAACTTGCAATTAAACTTCGAAGTTGCTTTTAAGGACAGAAAAAAGGAAGTACTTTTATGGTTGAGAGTATTTAGAGCTAAGGCTTAAGTAGCCATCTTAGACTGCTGAGCTAACAGACACCGCACTCGGTAGTTACTGTGCGCACGGTGCACCTTCGGGGTTTGTTTTTCATTATTTTCTACAGGAGTGCGTGTGCTTTGACAGACAGTTTTGCTCCCCAAAGATATTTTTTTTTTTCCTCTTTAGTATTATTTGCAGGAAGTGTTGCCCACTACAGTTAAATATTTATTGCCCAGAATAGCTGCACTGTGGTATTTGCAAATTGTCTGGCTGCAGACCTGGAGCAAAGCATGAAATGCCCAGCTGCTTTTTAAAAGTTCCTTTTCTCCACAGTTCTTAGTTTAGAAATCCAGGCTTTGGAATTGTAATTGTAAAACATCCAGTTTCATCACAGTGTATAAAAACAGGGGAGAGGTGTGATTTAAAGTTCCTCAGACTTGCCTCTCTTCTTCCCCCCCCCCCCCCCCCCCCCCCGCCTCTCCATATTTAATTAGTGCANTTCATGGGAGGACCTCTCTGATAGCCGTTCCTTTTCAGCTGTATTCACTCTTCTGGGGTTTCTCATTTGTAGAATTATGGAAAGGAGTACACGGTGTGTGAAGCTATTCTCTCTGTTCAGTTGAAGTTAGAACCGAATCTTCGTGGCAAATAATTGATTTTACGTTTACCCTCCCCCCTAAATTCAGAAGATTTGGTGTCTCATGGTCTCTTAGACGCAAAATACATTGTTAGTTCTGGTATCAAATTCAAAAGGGGAAATACGAAACCCCAATTCTAGAACACAGTTCCTGTTTTTCTGACTTGACAGTTTGAGCTCGGACTTTATTACTGCTAGTTTTTCTTAGTTTTAGAAACAGGCAAATGTTTGATAATTAAGCAAATGGGTCAGACTGGGCATAACGTTTCTCTACCTTCTCTTTCTTCTGAGTTATGCTGAAAACATCCCCCAAGCTAGTCATGTTATGCTTTTCCTGGCAATGAAGAGCAGAGAGGGATAATTGTTAAAGCTGGCTCAACATGATATAGAGAGAAAGTTACTGTGAATAATTCATGCATAAGGTACCTAACAAAGCAGTGCAAATGTAGCACTCAACAACTTGAGACTTCCCTAAAATATCAAGTGTTTTTCTTAAGGGTTTCAGGTTAGAGATTCTTCTGCTTTTTCTTTTCCCTTGATGTCCAAAAAAGACAACGCCAAAAGAAACTTAGCAGTTGTTATTTTCCCAGTGACAAGTGAAGATATAATAAAAACTTGACGTAACTTGTGGTGGATATATATGCAGATTAACTATATGATGTTACTTTGCTACCACTGGACTCTCTCTCTTGTCCCTTTGTCATTTTCTTTATGATCTCTTTTAAGGCATGAGTGTCAAAATTAAGTTATTTGGGTAGGGGGATATTATTGCAAATCTGGCAAAGACGTTGGTATACGTGATGTTTAAGCACATAAATAGTTTTGGAGGAGTACTTACATATACAAAATGTCCAGGATCACATATTCCCACCTATAGTGTATATGTAGTATTAAACAGATTGTAATTGGTACCTGATTAGCTTGATTAGCCTTGATTTAAATTGTACATTGTGAAGGTTTTGTAATGGCTTTTCCGTTCTCTGATGTTTTGATCGTAAATGTACAGTTGAAGTATAAAAGTTACGAACTTAACTATGTGGAAATTCCCTATATGCGATGACTAGTTCCTGTAAACTCCAGTAAATAAGACTACGAATTGCTTTAGAAGGGTTTTTCTCTGATTTTTTGGGTGGTTTGAACAAAGAAGAGCAGAGGTACTGCATTCAGAACGCCTGTCTACACGACATGAGGATTTCTAGGAGGATGATCTTGTTGGAGGGCGACTCAGTAACTCAGCACGGCTGCAGCTAGGAGGGAGAGAGGGTAAGGAATTATGTTCTGAAGTGAGATGCTTGG
This sequence comes from Himantopus leucocephalus, assembly GCA_003993805.1. Lineage (NCBI taxonomy): Eukaryota > Metazoa > Chordata > Aves > Charadriiformes > Recurvirostridae > Himantopus > Himantopus leucocephalus. The sequence continues at coordinate 31,094,461 of RSEF01000008.1, read as the reverse complement.
TAATTGCCTGGCAAACTTTGAGAGTGATTAAAGGATGATAATTCCTTAATCTCTAGTCCTTTTAAATGTTGGCTTTCACTCCTTTGTAGTGTAACCCTGTGAATCGCTTACTTAGAAATGATGATTGAAGGTTGAAAGAATGTGCAGAAAACTCTTATGAAACTTTAGTGGTGAGTATTGACATACATGACCCGTCCGTCCTGGAGGTCTTGAGATTGGCAGTGGTGGTGTCCAGTATGGAAAGTAAGAGATGTTTCAGCCAGCAGTGCGAAAGTAGATGCGGCAGGAGGTACTTGGGGTGAGTCATACATGTTTGAGTCAGTGCTAAAAGCGATTGAACAAGAGTGTCCTTGCTTAGCTATTTTTAATATTTGCTTACTCACATTTACTGTACTAAGCTCTTTACAGGAAAGGTAGTTAAAAGCTGTAGTAAGGTCTTAAAGCCACTTTTTGTGGCAACAGCTTGTTTTATTGATTTGGAGTGATGTCTTCAGTCCTGCCTTCTCCGAGGTTTTTAGGTCTTAGCATAATTCTTGTTCTGCTTGGTGCTTCCAAAAGTACTGCAGTCCAGTGTTCACAGCATTGCATCTGGACCTACATGGATAAATTGGCATCAAGGCCGGACCTTACAGCCAGATCGGCAGTGGCACGGCTGAAGCGGTGAGGAGGGACCTTACAGCCAGATCGGCAGTGGCACAGCTGAAGTGGCGAGGAGGAGTGGTGATGACTAGCTTGGTNGAAGTCTGTTTCATATGGGATGTGATTTAATATATTAAAAAAAATATTCCTTGGTTTTAGCCACAATGGGATACATAAGTCACAGCTTTTCTGTTGTAAAACCCTGCTTGCAATTTACATAATCCTTAGGGTGCTGCCTTTCCCAGGACAGAAGTGTGTTCAGCTTGTGGAGCTCTGATGACCAGTAAGGTGCAGCCCTGACTCTCTTCCTTACAGGTATATTCTCTTCACAGATGTTGACAGCTGTATGTGCAGGAGGAGGAAGTTTAGCAGGTTGCTTGGGGTGCGCATATGTGTCATGGAGTTCAGCGGTGGCTTCCTGTTTACTGCTGCTGAGTGAGGATTTGAGCTCGGGCCAGAGAAGGTGCGCGAGTGTGGCTGGTGGATTCGCTCTTGCATAGGTCTGCCCCTGCCTCGCCCCCACCCTCCCCATCACTTGGGAAGGTGGTGCAGAAATGACTGTAGCCATGAGTTGGGGTGTTTGCTGCAGAGCAGCAGTGGAATCAATACACTGGCTGGAAATCGCTTTCTTTTCTTGCTGCTGACAAAATTTCCTGGTGCGCAACCAAGTTCCTTGAGCTTTGTGTTGGCACCGGAGCTGGGGAGGGAGATTGGGGTCATGGCTGTTCAGGCCAGAGGCTCTTTGGTTGAGTGTGGATAAACTGGACCTGCTTGAGTTGTTGAAGCCAAGATAACTTTTGTTATCAGCCTCGTGGGAAGAAAGGCTGACCTGTGCCATGTACAGCTGATATCTTGGAACTCATCAGTCGGGGGGGAACAAAGCAAAACCCAATGATTTGTTGGTGTTGAGTCCCAGCAGCAGTGTAATGGTCCTGCACCCAAAGCTGCTGTTGTGAGAGAGGCATCAGAAGACAGGGAAGGAGAGCTGCAGCTAAGCAATGTCTGCTGCTCTGTGCTTCTACAGAACTGAAATAAAATTATGCCTGGACTGAAAAGTGAATTGGTCATAAACTTTTATGAAACTGCTCTTGGCCAGAGTTGGAAATTGAGAAACAGTGAGCTACTGTAAATTTTATGATATAAAGACACTATTGGGAATGCAGATAGATTCCTGAAAATGTAAAAGTTTATATTTACATTACAGAAATGTAATTTTTGACTTTGGGCAGACCTTATAGCTGTGCTTTGAAGAGTGCCACTCATTATTCTGAAATACAGAGTATATGTTACTCAGACTTTTCTTTTTCAGCTTTCGTACGCTGTGTAAGACTCACAGGAGGACAATTTTGTTGTTAAAGGGAAGACCACCAACTTAGGAGGCAGCAACTGCAGAAATAGGACAATAAGATGTTTTCTAACAAGAGAAACATGACATGATTCAGCCCTACCAGAATTTTGTAGAAGAGTTAAACTGGATTGGTAAACTGGAAGAGGTGTAAGACTTTATAGGCAGAAAAGTACTTAGACTGCCAGGTTGAAATTGTTTTACGGGGTGAGATCCTTTGCTTTGCCACACCTCTGTGTCAAATGCTGAAGGTGGTAGAGTCTGGGTATGGATGAGTGTAAAGGCCAGCTTTAGTCATTCTGGGACCAAACTGTCAGCGATAGGGTAATTGTGCAGTCTGCAGTACAGACTTTCAAATCAGTAACCCAAACTGGACTCCCTAAGAAAAGAAAAACAAAGTCCCACTGCTCACCATTGTACACTAAAGTCACTGACATGTCTTACCACCTTTGAACCACTGTTGGCACAACTCTTAGAGGTAAACATGTAAAATTTACTCCTATTTAGCTGGTTGGTTAAAAATAGTGTGTGTATTTGTCCAAGAGATTGAATGAATTGAGTGTAAATATTTAGTTTGCTTGCCAGGGTGATACTGGGATATAGCTCATAGTTGACAAAAGGCTCACACCAGCAATTCTCTTAGTTGTAACAAGGGCACCACGTCAAGCCATAGCATTCACAGTTATATTGGATAATGGAAATTCAGTAAAGAGCTTGCTGAAAATAATTGCTAGAACTTTGTTTGATTGAAGAAATCCATAATTACTGATAGGGTGTCTTGAAACACCGTACTGCTTTGCTCAGATGATCAGTTCAGGTATGTGCAAAGTGGGGAAACGCTTACGTCTGTGTTAATAGGTGATGGTGGAGGAGTGGACTGGATTTATGAGTTCCTTCTCAGCCCCGTGTTCTGCAGAACGAGCTGCTTCTGGCAAAGTCTGCCTGTGCTTAAACACTAAATTGTTAAATACTAAATTGCTTAAACACTAATTGTTACTTTAGTTGTCTTGGGAGATAAAACATACTAGAAGAATATCAGGGTGTTCCTCTATTTCAAGCAGAAAACAGCTGTTAGATTTGGCAGCCTGGCCTTCATAGCATCACAGCTATCCCATGTTCTGGAGTTCTGTAGGAGAATCAGGATGAAACCATGGAGGATGTGTGCTGTCTTAGTATCCAGAGGGCACCTGAGATGTGACTGACACCATGTTTGCATTGAAAGGAGCAGCTGATGACTCTACGTGTGTGTGCACATAAGTGAAAAAACAGCAAGCACCGTCTGTTGGGTTGGACACAGGAGGCGAAAAGTTAGCTGAGGAGGACCATCTGACCCTGTAATTGGACAGTCACTGCGGTTCAGACTCTGCTTTTTGGTCACCAAAGGGAGGCACAAGGAACCTTGTTATTTGGCAGAGCTTGAGTTGCTTACTTGGACAGCTTTCTAAATAGCTTCATTTGGCTTTCACCGTTTGGATTCCTTTGTTTCAAGTGGCTTCTGCAAATTTACTTGTATTTGATGATTTTTAGGAAGAAAAGAGCTTGCAGCTGTGGAAAAGGATGTTTTTTTCCAGTCTTTGTTGCAGTTGGGATCAGAGAAAAAGAATTTAGGGTGAGAACTGTATCATGTCATTTCTTTGTCACCTTTACAGGTGATACTTAAGGCTTAGCTCCTCTCTTTAAAGTAAGGTAGGCAATATAAAGATTCATTAAAACCTGAGATTTTAAAAATAATTGCAAGCAAACTGAAGTATATCCTGGGGGAGAGTCCGCTCATCCAGCTTCTGAATCTCCAGTGTAAAGAGATGAGCTTAGACGCGGATGTCCAATATCCCTTCTCAGTCCAAGGAAAGACTTGGAAACCTCATCCAACCTACTTCAGATTTCTGTTTCAGGGTAAGATAAAACGCATCTTGGACTTAATTGTCTAGATTGACAACGAGAGGAGCATACCGTGCCTAGCTGAAAGGCAGATGTCTGCATTTAGCCAGATGTACGGGAAACAGAACAATGTGCAAGTATTGCCAGGGTCCCCTCTCATCTCTGGCCGGGAAACCTGTTTTGAACACAGCTTCTTTCTTAACACATCGTTTACCTGAGGCTGAGGTGAGTAAAGGTCAGTGCAAACTTACTGTTCAGCTGTTAGCCATACTGCTCGTTTGTGTGAGAAGGGGTGTAACTGCTTGGCTTTTTGAAAAGATGAGTGCCTACCCCATTGCTTTTCAGGCAGAGACTGAAAAAACCACCAGTTTTAAGTTTTACCACTGTGATCCTTTTTCTCGAAAGGTCGTTTTATACACCATGCTCCGTACTCTTCTGTTTTCCACACGCTTGCAGCCACCCCTGGGATGCGTGAAACGAAGCATGACAAGTCCGTGGTGGTAAGGCTGCAGCGTGTAGCACAGCAGTTCTTGCAGTCCTGACCTGCTGCCTGTCCCAAGAGGCTCTGGCCTTGGTGAAATGGTGAGGAGAACAGAAAATAAGCCAAAAATAAATCCATAAAATGGAGTGAACGGATTTAGAAGTTGAACTTCAGTGTTGTGTCTCATTCTGCTTCAGACGAGCCAATTGACTAGTCGGAGTTCCTTCCTCTGATTAATGGGGATAAATGTGTTTACGGCTAACCATTAATACAGGTGTACTCTGGTGATTAGTCAATGATAAAAAGTAATTGCGATGTGTGTTTATCCCAACAGATGGGCAATCAAGAACTGTTATTTCCCACTCTTATTAAAAATTATGTCTCAATGGCAGTAAATCTTTCTCATCTCTAGTCATGCACATAGTTGGAAAATACGCACAGGTTTGAGCATGCCAGTGGATACCTACTGCGCTGTTGTGAAGCAGTTGCTTAAATTAAAAGTTATGAAATACAATTAGCTTTAGATAGCAATGTCAGAACTTGACTTTGGTGTTGCTTTCTGGGGACTGATCTTCCTTCTGGTCTCCCATCATGCCGGTGGGAGCCAGTATGAAATGCCATTTAAATATATTTAATGCATTTAATGAATCCGTGCTGTGTGAGAAAGCAGTCGTCAGGACATCAGCACAAGGCTGCCTTGTCCCCCGCTGTCATCTCCTGAAGGCCCATCTCTGGTGCAACCCTTTGAGTGTGGTTCAGTGAGATTTCATTTGAGCTAAACCAGAACCCACCAAAGGGTGGGTAACTGGGCCGAATAGGCCTCCTTAGTTTGTTTCCACATGCACTGATAACAAAATACAGTATCTGGAAAATGACGTTAGGACTCGTTAGCTAAAGTGACAGTGAACTATCTGCAGAGACTGGTCCTGTTCTGGAGCCCACACGCTCACCCCATATGCTGACCTCTACATCCAGCCTTTGCTTTTCAGAAGAGGTCTAAAAACCAAATGCAATATTTGAGCCACTTTGTGGTCCTTGCGGTGTAGTGAGCGGATCCTCTGTGAGCGTGCAGCTCTCTTGTCCCAGCATACGGGTCCTGTCCCCAGGCATCACTCATGGAGGCAGAGGTGGGATTGTCGGAGGCCTCTTCCTTGGGTTAGCTGGTTTTTAACGGGAAGCGCTAAGCTAGTCACTCTCCTCCAGCTTTTCTAAAGTTAGAACATTTTTTTTTTAACACCCAGTGAACCAGTGTAGTCCAATAGCTTTCCATGGGAACTTTTTAGGCTGGAAAACTCCATATTGCTCACTTCCCATTGAATATGTGTTTTGTGCACCTATGTGCCTAAATGTAGATTTTATTTTTTTTGTCATACTCTTTATTGGAATCTTAATTAACCTGAATACTTTCCACTTTTAAGTAATGGCTGCTCCTTGCTACATCTACCACCATTAGAACATTTACCCTCAATTTGTTGACTGCTTTAGCACTGGTGAGCACAGTAGTACACTACTTATTTGCAGACATGGTGACTGCCATTCCCTATAGTGAGAAGAGTGAAGCCCAGTGTCTGAGAAAGCAAAAGCTTCTTCAAAATACCGTGGTTAATAGGTATAGTAAGACAAGGTTGAAATGTTACCTTCACCAACTCTCCTTCATTAGTTTCCCAGCAAATAGGTTTTAGTTGAAGGTCATTGTATTTGATTTTCAAAGCTGTGGGTGGCATTGGCGTAGCTACTGTAGAGCTCATTTCTTTCAGTAAATTGGTCTCAGATGGCTGTGGCTTTCCATGGCAACACTTGCTAACTCTTTTGCAAGAGAACATCTGTGTATAAATTATCTTACGAGTAACAAAAATGGTCTGTTGATATGAAGGAGCAGTTTCCCCATGGACTGAGGTAATGGTAGCTCACTCTCCAAGATGCTTTGGTGGCCTGCACGGTGTGTGACAGTGTGTGGTGGCACGGAGTGGCCAGTGGGATGGGCAGGGAAAGCTGGAGTCACTCTGCTTACAGTCATGGAGAGGAGGACTCCAGTCCGTTTTCAGATGTAGGTGGTGGTTGGCATGATGTAGCAGAAATCATAACACAGCTTATATCTGGCAAAGAAAGAGGTAACGCTGCTTTTTGGACCAGCGCTTCTCTAACTTTATAGACCTGGAAGCACAGTCAGGAGTTGAGATTTTTTTCTGAGGGTAGTAGAGCTTCACACTGTGGACAAAGACCAGCTGGAGTCCCCTTGAGTCCTTCTCAGTGAAGGAACACTGTGTGAGTGCTGGCTGTTCGGTGGTATTGCCAGATTATTATGCAGGTGCTGGGAGAAAGGAGGGGAAAGAAAAACTGAAGCTAAACTCTGTTTCTTCTTGCTGAGTTTCGCTCTGCTGGGTTACAGGTTTTCCAGGAATTAGGTGCCTCCTGAAGGACAGAAGTACCACCTGAAAGTTCTTCATTGTTGATGATGCATGTTTTTCTTTCTTGGTTTCAGTAGTTGTGTTGGTTGCAGCATAGCCACACGCTGATCCGTGCAGTTCGGTTGAGCTAACTGAAAGAAAGGTGTGCTGCTGCTGGAGGAGCTTGGTGAGGACAGGAAAAGGAAGAGGCTGGTCACTTTTGTTTGGTAGCTGTATGTGAGGCTGTACCTCACAAGTTTTTTGCCAAATTGGATTAACCTGGAGCCCTGTCGGTAAGACCAGAGGCGATCTGCGCTCAGATCTGAGATCCCAAAGAAATTTTTCTTGTTCCTCCATCCCCGTTCTGTTTCACTGTGTGTGATGGCCTTTACAGGTGTTTTTGCATTGTGACTGGTGGGACCACACAAGTTACAATTAGCACCTCCTCCGCTACCAGAGCACCTGCTGCTTTACAGAGATTTTATGCCCTCCAAATCTCAGCTTTTTACTTTGTTGCATCGGAACTATATATATAGTGCCTAACAGAAGGGGCTTTAGTTGAGACACCATCTTTAACCCCAAGACTGGTTTTGTGCCATCTGGCTGTGCCTTCTCCAACCAGAACTGCGTGTTCCAGTATTGGGGCTACCAGCATTACAGCAGGGTGATTTTAATTTAATAAAAGATGAGCAGAGAACACAGAGAGGGGCAAGAGACTTTGAAGATCAAATTGCTGTCAATAGCAAATCCAAAGTTTGCTATGAAATTATATGGTTTTGCAACTACATTATAGAAAGAATGTTTGTTGATTTAGGGGATGTCTTTGTTGGTGGTTTACTCTGAACAGAAAGGCAAAGTTTTGTTTGCTTTTGTTTATGACTTGTTTTAAATGGTAAGCCCTTAAGAGTGAACTTTAACAATATCTTCTCACCACATTAAAAAAAAAAAAAAAAAAAAAAGGNGGCAAACCATCAAAAAACACTTACCAAAGTGCAAAGCCACCACAGGAAGCATGCGACTACCAGAAATCTTCGTGAATAAAGCAATCTAGGGGATTCAAGTGTCTCGCCATATGCAGAGTAGATGTTGACCACATTGATAAAACTCTTTTAAGGTCTTTATAAGTGATATAAGTGCTTATGGCAACAAGTTAGTGACTCTTCCTTTTACACCAGGTAGAATGCAAAGAGGTGCCAGTATTTCAGTTCGTTCTTCTGAGGGCTGCTGTGGTCAGCTTGAGGTTGCTCTTTGCCATCAGTAATTCCTGCTCCTATGGGGGTGCTGGGGTGCCAGAACTGCTTCTGGGCAGCTCAGCCCCGTTGCAGAATGACACTGTGCAAGTTCCTACTCTGGGTAAAGAAATTTTGCTGTAGCAAAACCTCTTCTCTCTCACCTGTTCCTTCTCTGAGGCCAGGTGACCTTCATGCATGTGGTGGCTGGTGGTGGGGCGACACGAAGAGGGTGAGGAGGGAGCCGGGCGCTTGCTTGCAGTCCCTCTTTGCTGCCACCATCTAATGTGCAGCCTGTGCAGTTAGTGCCTCCCAGCTCCGAGGAGGAGGAAACGGGGTGGGGAGAACTGGGATGAGAGTCTCCATTTTGTGATACGATTTGAAAATGAAAAAGGTTAAGATCGTCTGTAGCTGCTCTCAAGGAAGTGGCTACAGGGCTGAGCACGAGGGAAGTGACCGTGTGTGGTTACTGCACTGGGAGCTTTGCTAGAGTGGTCTGTGAACAGCCGGTGAGTCTCGGAGGAGGGGAGCTTTGCAGTAGCTCTGTGGTCACCAAGGAGTCCCAGTCCCTTTGCAGGTTTTACATACACTCGAACTAGAAAGCTGTAGTGTGTGTGAAGTCCGCCTACTCAGGCTGTTGGTATTTGGAGGAACTATTGCTTCTAATTCTACCTCTTGTGTTAGAGGCTGCGGAGTGGGACGTGGGAGAGCCAGGCTAGTTACCAATGCTGGCGCTGATTTCCTGGGTAAGTGGGCAAGTCATTTAATTTCTCCTTCTCCTCTACTCATTTGCAGAAAAGACATGCTGATATTGTTTCTTGTGCTGTCTCACCAGTCTTGACTTTGCTAGACATCAGCTGTTTGTTTGTTTTGGTTTGTTTCTTACTAAAGATCTAAGACATCGGAAATCCGGGTGCTGTGATAATAAATCTAAGCTTACGTTTTCCTTAAAAGCAAGTCAAATGTTGGATTCCCTTGTTGAGGAGCACTAGTGGATCATGGAGATGGTCATTGTACCTGAAGGGATGTATCATCTTGGTATTATGCTAAAGGTGCTGCAGTGTTTTTGCAACCGGGGAGTACAAACAGCCCCGTCCCAGGTACACTCTCAGTCGAAATAGGTACCTAGCAGAAGAGTGTTAGGTGTGGAACGGTGCTGTGCCAGGGTGTCATGTCTAAGACATGGGGTTCATCTCTTCTCCACATGCAGACTGCTGAGCAGGTGAAATCTGTTGAGTAAGGTGGACAGGGGTAGATTGTGGCTTACAACTCTTGGCTTGTGAGGAGAACTTGGAGGAGACCCTGTAGATGCGTAGTCCCCAGACATGAGGTTTCTTTGTCAAACATTTCAGCATGGTGGCTTCTGTGAGGTCTCAAGGCTCAGGAGAGCAGGATGAAGTGAGCTGTCTTGCTCCAGTCCAGTTAAAGAGAGGAGCTGTTCTGCAGTTACAAACCTTCACCTGAAAGGTGTGGATGATGAAAGTGCTTCGTCTCCCTCCTAGTGGCTTTTCCTGCTTAGGAAAACTGTTGGTACCTTCTAAATATGCAGGGAGCAAAGGGAGCTTGAATTACTAGGTTTTTTTGTGGAGGAGGAAGGTAGATGCTGAAGCTTTGTAGAAGTCCTGGCACATTGTTGGATACTGAATCCCCCTTGTGCTTCTAAATCAAAGCACCATCCCGGCCAGATGGTCGCTCTTGCTGTGTACATCCATGGCACAGTGAGCTGTGTGACGATGTTAGCCCTCCGTAGTCTTCCAGTCAGCAGAGAGAGAATGTCACGCATGTACTGGTTTTTCTTCTGTTTTTTCTATGTTCGTTTCCACCCCTGCCTTTCTGCTGGATCTGTGCAACACCTACAGCGTATTTTCCTCTCTTGGAAAAGGTAGAGCTGTTCCCTGGGCTTCAGCACCTCCTCGTAGACCTAAGTGCTCTGCTGACTTCAGACTTGGGTGGACAACCAAAGACTCTTGAGTTGCAAGAGTTTCCACGCATTAGCGGAGCTGATCTAAGTGACCCAGTGTTCACCCTCTGCCTGCCCCAGTTGTGAGGCACATTATATTAGCTTTCACTGAAGTTTTAGCTTTTAACTGGGGCATAAAGAGCATGTGCATAGTCCTTGTCACATCCAGTTCTAGTGACCAGATGAGGATCACTTGCCAGGTAAGCCCAGAAGGAACAAGCTTTGCACACCCTTAACACTTTCTCTTCCACGTAAATGTGGATTTGGAAGTCTTTGCCACACCAACTGATTTTTCTGAAAGTTTTTCCACACATCTGAACTTCAGGAAACCCCTTAAATCAGTGCAGTGCCACCAGGAAGAGGCTGTGTTTCCTGAAGATCTGCTTCATTGCTGGGAAGATGACATGGCTCTTTGCCAGAGAATTTCCACCATCTGAAAGGTGCAAACTTCTAGCTGCGTGCTAGCACAGGCACAGAGAGGGGACGTAGGTGAGTGCCATGAAGGAGAACATAAAGGAAGGAAAAGGATCATTAATGGTGGTGTGTCCCAGGCAGGAATAATAACAGATTGTCTGTGTAAATCTCTTTAAGGCTGGAATCCCCCTTCAGTCCCATTAGCATCAGTCTTAGTAATTAAGTTCTTTTTTAGATGGTTGGCTTGGGGGGGGGACAGGACCATAAACAAAGAACTTTCCTCTAGTTTCTGTGTAATAGGTTTTGGAGTATTGGCTACATAGTAATTACATAAAAATCATGTCATTGTTTGGTAGGTTTCTGTGATGGCTTGAAGCTTGATATTTGCCTCCAAGGAAATGGATACTGCTTTAGGTGAAAATTGGCTAGTATTGACTATGCAAGAATATAGTAACAGGTTGTAAGCTTCTCAAGAATTGTGTCATTTGAAGTTGTTGTTATTCCAGAAATTGTGGATGAGAAAGAAATAAGTAGACATTTATAGTTTAGAAGCAAGCTATAAAAATTGTTGGTCTCTATTGCTTCCATCGAAGCCCAGCCTGTATCCAAAGGAACATCAGGCTGGAAAGATCAGGTAACGCAGAGGAAAACATTCGTGTTAGTGTTCCTGCTTACACATCTGCAACAGCCGTAACAGACAGGACAATAAAGGCGATAAATTAACATGCAGCTTTCTGAGTGAGCTGAAAAATTTCTTCCTACGTAGGTGAGATGTCACGAAATTCAGAGAAGTAGCTGAAATTGCATTGGAAAAGCACAGGAAATGAGCAGGGTTGGTTCTCATAGCGCGACGGTGAATTGAGTGGGTTCGTAAAGTGTTGGGTCTGGTCTGAAGCAGTCAGTAAGTGAACGCGACAGGAGTCTGCCTCCTCTGCTTTTCCGAGTTAGATCGCTGAAAATGGAAATATAGAACTCCTGTTAATATAAGCATGCGAGTAATGAAGGCTGGCTGACATACCTGATCATACACACCCTGTCTTTCAGTTCTTAAGAACTTTGCTGCACGTTAACTGTTTTTGCTGAAAATTTCCGTTCTATGTGCTCTCAGCCTGATTTTTCAAACTAAGTTTTACAACACAGATCAGTCACATCGCAGAATGAATACTATAGAAAAACCCTAGGGGAATTAGTAATTCAGTTTTTGGGGCAGAGGTGAACAGCATGTGGTGACATCACCCTGAATAACAGCATAAACTAAGATAAATACTGAATTGTGCATTCAGTGGAAGAGTCCTGTGGAGAAAACATAGCGTGTCATCACATACATATGGTTGATGAAATATTGCATGTGTGCAGAGAGGTTAATACAGTTAAAAAGGCAACCTCATTCTGCCCTGTAGCATTTTGGTTCTTGAATTTCCAAAAATTACATTTTAAACCCCTTTCTTCTTCACTGTGACTGGAAAGAAACATCCCCAGAAAAGAGCACAGATAGTAGTTGTTACAGTTAATCTTAAATTATTAGTGAACGTGAGTGTTGAGAGCCGAGTTAATGCAGTGAACGTATCCACAGGTCTGAAGAAGACCTGGGCACTGTAGGCAGCAGGGAGGGTGGTGCTGAACCTTTTGCTGTCCTCAGACTTACTTGGACAAGTGTTTTAGACCTGAAGGAGCTCTGTGTATGGTGATGTTCTACTTCAGTGAAAAGTTTTTACTTTTTTCTTTCCAGTGAGCTTTAGNGCAGTGGTGGTTGTACCTTCCCAGGGCAGCTCGGAGAGGGCGGTGGGTCAGCGTTGCGACAGCCCCTTCAGTGATTTGGGATTTTATTGGGTGGCTTCATCGCTGTTTGCTATTGTATCGGTACTGTCGTTCTCTCTTGTTAAAATTTATGAAGTTAAGTAAAGCGCCTGATTTTATTTTAGATGAGTCTCATAGCTTATGCTAGATTAGATGCATGTCCCATGCTATAGGGGCTGTGACATGTTTCTTTAATCGTGTGTCGNACTATGGGGGCTGTGACATGTTTCTTTAATAGTGTGTCGAAAAAATAGTAATTGAGAACTTTCAGGCCAACATAAACTATGAATACTACAAAAATAGCATGCCTTGCATGTTTAAGGAAAGCCTGTATCTTACTTTCTTAGCATAGGCAATCATAAACATCCCCTGTCATGAAACCAGAAACTAAATTGGCTGAGAGGGAAAAAAAAGAGGAAGAGCTTGCAAATGGTGCTTCAAACCGAGTTCTGGTTTGGTCAGATTTTATCTGGGATTTTCCTCTCCTCACATTTTAGGGACTTTTGCCCCTGAAACAGACCTTTCATCTTTGGGTTTGGCTTCCATGGTCTTTGTTTATGGTGGAAGTGTGGGCAGCACAGGGGCGGTGGTGTAGTAGGGCCGGCCCATGGGGGTCTGCGACATCGGTTGCAGTCTCAATTTCCTGTCAAAACTCCCCAAAATGAGCAGGAAGCAAAACTTGCATTTTAAATCAGAGCAGGTCTCAGTGCGCAGATTTGCCCCAGATTAAGCGTAGTTGTGCACTGGGGGGTTTCTTCTCAAAATCCGTGTGCGTCTCATGTTTTCCCTTTGCCCATTAAAATGTTGTATGACTGGAAAACAAAGGGTGCTGGGTCTGTGGGGTCCATCCCGGACGGGCAGCACCTGCAGGCACCAGCTTTCTGGCAGCTGAAGGCATTTCTCCTGGCCAGCATGGTGGCTCTGCTTGCTTCTCCTTGGTGTCGTGGTACCTCTCTTTTGGGAATTGTGGCAGTTCTGCTGGCAGAAATTTAAGTGTGTCCCACTGAGAGTGAGAAAACTGAATTGGGGCGAAACCCCACCGAATCCTTTTGTCTGCTCAGATGGGGAGCCTGAGCCACGTGGCATCTCTAGCCTTGTTTGAGCTCAGGTGAGAAGAGTTTTCTCAAAAATGCCTGGTGGAGCTTGAAGCCATTTTCTCTTGGTGTCTGACATCTTGAAGTATCCCCAACTGTCAGTTTTATCCTGTTTCCTTATTCAAGGGAAGCTCTTTTTGTGCTTCGGGCTGTTTTTCTCAGGGGGGGGCTCTTGGCAGAGCCGGGTACAGGTGTCCCAGCTTCACAGGAGGCTTCAAGCCAGGTGGACTTTCTTGGGCTCCTTCTTCAACAACAGCGGGATTAACTCCTTCCTTCTGGTTCAAGGAAGATTTGCACTTAGTTTCTGAGGTATTTAATTTATGCCCCTGCCTTTTCTTTCCTTGATTTTTTGAGGCATAGAAAAGTTTAAAGGGGTTATTTAACAAATAGTATTGGACTCTTGGGCTTGAACCACTCTGCTTTTATTAAGGAGACCTTGGCCATGGCAAGTCATAGGCAGGAACTTGAGTTTTTACCAAGTATTATTCTCTTCCAAATATTTCATTAAGTCTTAATAGTTTAACAACCAAACCAGAAACAAACTGATTCTGAACAACCCGTCTTCTAGAATTCCCTCTCCCTATTTTTAACTTTTGATCTCTCTGATACCAAAATTTTGTGAGGGCTTCATCTGTGTATGAGAAAAAAAAAATACTGTCCGTGGGCCCAGACCTGTTTGTTGACCTAGTTCAAAGAAATTAGATGAGAGTTTTGGCAGTTGTGGGTGCGTGGCTTTGTTATTGTACCTGTATGCACCGAAAATCACTAATTTCGTGGTTGTAACCATGGTGAGAAGGATGAATCGTTGTCACCCTCTGCTGGTGGTGCACCGGGCTGGGGATTTGCTCACCCTGCTAGCTAGCTGAGTTACTCGGCGACTGAAATACGGACTTTTAAGAAGGTGGCAGGTATGTGTGTATACATCAGTCCTGGTTTTAAACGACCAGAGAAACCCTTTGCTTTGAGGAGTGCTCTGAGGGCTACAATGCGTCAGCTTTTGAGGCATATCTCGAGAAGAGCCGTCCTACCTTCCCCTAAATATTTTGCAGCATGCATCGCAAAAGACTGTTTCCACCATGAGAAACAGAAATGAGGTGAAGAGAAAATGTGCTTTGAAAAAAGCAAATGCTGTCGTGTCAGTCAGACTACTCCCAGCAGAGACTTGAGTGCATCCCTGCGGTCCTGCATCTGTCCCCTCGATGGGTTAAGCCTTGAGAGATGCTGCAAGGATGAGCAGGGGAAAATGGAGCTTGTCCTGCAGCAGGATACCGGGGGAGCATGGCACAAGCCAAGCAAACTGTAGTCTGAGAAAGGATAGAGCTGGTATCTGTAAGTTCATCGGGGAAACACTCACAAGGGAGGGAGATACACAAAGAACAATGGTCCACCAAGGCTCTGAAACCTTTTAGGTGGCAAAGGGAGAAAAACCCCTTTGGATTTCTGAGATGAAGCATGAGGGGTGTGTAATGTGATGCTTAAGATTGCAAGAGACCGAACGTAATGGCCGTGGGGAGTGTGAGTCACGCACACCAGACTGGGGAGAGCCTTGCATGGGGGACAGTCGCACGGCTGCCTGTACGTGCCCGCAGGAGCGAAGGACTGCCATAATGCTGTCCTGGCTGTCACCAGGTGCCGTGACCTGTACTTACGATAATGTTACTGTGTAGGGCTGGTGAGAGATGCTACTGCTAAGACCGAGCAAGAATTTGTCTTGTTCAGTGGAGACTCTGGAAGATTAAGATGCATTTTTAAAGCGGTGAATTCCTGACATTGAGCATGGGAATATCTGGAAAACTCGTTAGTAAATAGTAACTTAAAGCTTGGATGTTGGTTTGTTTGGTTCATCCCCAGAAGCGTATTGTAAATGAAGCAGCACTTAAGGTTTTTTTGTATTCTGAGAACTGCTGACGTGATTAGAAACAAGAGTATGAGCTATTAAGCAAAACCAAGGAACGCTGTGTTGAAAAGCAACAATTTTGATTTATGAATCTGCAAGAAGGCAATGGTTTTGTATTTCCCTTCACATTTTAAAATGTCTAGACAATCTTTTTAATATTATGCCCACACAGACATTAAAATGTATTGAGTTTCAGTTACAAGATATGTTGTTTAAAAGGGAGTGTTTTCAATTAGATTAAAGCTAATATCTTTAACCTTTTGCATTTAAGTTTTCTGGTGCTGTGCAGAAATAATTACTGGCTTGTCTGTATGTTCCAGTAATCATGCTTAATTACTTCTTCCCCATATTATTGCTGAGGGAATGTGTCTGGAAACTCAAATTTAGCATTAAAATGGTATGGATGGCAGAAACACGCAATTTGATTGTGAACACGTGCTGTGCTGTTAAATGTTAGTTTTTCTCTGATAGTATCGCATTTGCTGGGCACTTTCCAAGCACAAGGGAAGCTTGTGTGGCAGGGTCAGACCTTCTCCAGCCTAAGCCTAAGGCTTATAAACCAATATTCATTGAAGTCTGCTATATCAGATTAAGATCTAATGCTGTTGCAGCAAAAACAATACACATTTAGTTCAAATATGTTTTGGCAGAGGTAGGGAGAAGAGAAAAAGGGAGGGATGGAGAATACAAATGGAGGAGTCTTTTTCAGCCTCAGATGAGTCATGGGTGACGTTTACCAAACCAGCAGTACTTTCACATTTAGTTTAGACACATTTTGTCACATGTAGTTTACTGTTGCACTTAGTTAGTGACTACCCCAGGAGACTCAAGTGGGATGGTTTCCCCTTGAGAGCATGGAGCTGTGGCTGACAGACCGTGATGTGGGACCACTGCCAGAGCATGGGAGTCTCTCCAGAGATGCAGAAGAGAGTCCCGCATCCTTCTTTTCAGGAAGTCCAGACTCCTTCCCCATCTGGCTTATTCCAATGCCAGTAGGAGAGGAGCAGCCTTCCAAGCATGCCGGCTCTTTTGCTGATGTTCCATGCTCTGCCATCAGGACTTGGGACTAAGGAGACTTCTTACCAACACCCACCCTTCTCCCCTTGGCTTCTTAAGTATTACTGTAGTGTCTTGTTGATTTGACAGCCCTGGCATCAGACGTTACTTTAAATAGAGGCACTGTCATGCCTGCCATTAGAAAAAAAGATGGTATTGATATATTCCATGTTTTCATCAGGTGATAAGAAACCTGTAACCTTGGGTGGTTTTGCAAACCAGCCCCAGAATACTGAGGTGGTTTGTGGTATTAGATAAGGCTTTAAAAAAAAAAAAAAAAAAAAAAAAAGGGTTCTTGGAAGGTGCTTGAAGGCATCGAAGTCATGGGCTGAGCTCCTTGTGAATAAGTTTCGCCTGAGAGAAACATGACCCTTGCGATGATACTCCGTTGAGTAGCTTCCTTATTCTCTGCTGCCCACCTTTCTGCCCACTGCTCTGCACCTTTCATAAAGCAAAGGAGAATA
Source organism: Himantopus leucocephalus (assembly GCA_003993805.1). Taxonomy (NCBI): domain Eukaryota; kingdom Metazoa; phylum Chordata; class Aves; order Charadriiformes; family Recurvirostridae; genus Himantopus; species Himantopus leucocephalus. Next base: position 31,077,820 of record RSEF01000008.1, on the reverse strand, counting down.
AAACAAATGAAAAAAACCCGATAATCTGGAAGGGAAAGAAACAATAGAGACTAGGGAAGAATTTGAATTAGTAATATGTAGTTAAAAATGTGAAGACTGAAGTGACTTCAAAAGCCATGAAGGAGGTAAAGCAAAGAGAAGAATACTCCTTTGGTGTCACAGCTAAGGGTTGCAATGAGTATGACAACAAACTGATGGTTGATGCTCTGAAAAATATGAAAAAAACCCAATGGATAAGCAAGGCTTTCCCTCTGTTTTTGGTCTGCATCCCAGCCAGTGCACCCAAAGAGTCAAAAGAAATCAGTAGACTTACGTAGACTCCTAGATGCTCACTATGACTGTCTTTGGTTGCAACTAGATTCGGATCTCGGTTATATTAATGGAAAGGTTCCCTCAGATTGCAAGTGGCATTTTATCAGCCTTACCATATATTTTGTGCCTCAAACTGTACAAAGCCATTCCTGACAATTTTAATTTTTTTTTCCTCAGCCAGAGTCAAGTTGCTCTAGGAGAGTGTGAAGATAATCTGTTTCAGTTGCGTAGAAGATCAGACAGTCACATAAATGCAGGTATGTTGGCTTCTGAGGTTTGGTTTTGTTTGTTTGTTTTTCGGTGGGAAGATTAAGTTCGTAAACTATAGAATTGGTGGTTTGGGCTTTTGTTATTAATTGAGCTAAAGCTTAGTAAAACGTGGAACACAGACCCCATAATACTTGGACGGTGTGTTCATCTATTTCCTTACCGCTCTTTCTATTTAAGCACTGGGTATAAAACGCAACAGGCATTTTCTTTTGAGTCAGAGCTGTCTTGTATGCATTCTTGGCGGTCCCAAAGCTATTGCATTAAACCTACTTAGTGCTACCCTTTCCTTCTGGAGACAGAGGGGAGGAATAATAAAAATTAACTCTCCAATAAAGCTCACTTCACCATGACGCGTTAAGTATCAGGAGTTTAAAAAACAAAGGGTGAGAGGGGATAAAACTATCAGAAATATTTAGCTGTGAAGGGGATTGTAAAAATAAAAGCTAACAATAAATAAACATGAATTGTACTGTTTATATTACCCAGCCTCAAGTGTTATTTTTCAGCCAGTTCGGTGCTTAAGGATGTGAAAGTTATTCCTGCTTTACAGTAAGAAGAAAAACCACCTAGAATAGTTGTGGAACCACCAAAACAGAAGGGAATGATTTGGAACAGAGTTACCAGAAACAGAATTATCATCGACATTTCTTTTTTCACTATTCCCCTCATTTGTGAAAAGTCCTGGTTTTGAATAGTCGGGTTCCCAATTTGAAGACTTGGAGAAATGCTGTGCCTAGCCCATCATAGCATGCAGTAGCCTCATTAAGCAACGGATTTGTGTTCTGATGAATACTCAAACTCTTCTTCGCTTTTTGCTTAACTGTTCTTCCTCCACTTACAGTATCTAAATGTAAAAGAAGATTGCAAAGCGATGGCTTTCTGTGCAAAAATGAGGAGCACAAAGAAGAGCGAAGTAAACCTGGAAGCTCAGCATCAGGGTTTAGAAATACTTTTCTACCTGCAAGACAAAAATCCCATATGTTACACCAGTGGCGAGTTTACCTCGGAGGAGCTGTGCATTGAAGCTGCCCAGAGGTGTTGTGAGTATCTGGATTTTATGTAAGTTCTCAGTGGCAAGGCTTGACAGTATGGAAAGCGATGCGTCCTTCTCTGCATGTAAGTCAATGTTTGTGGAAGAAATATGCATGTTATGTAGTCTAGGATGGAAACCTTTGCCGAGGGTCTGTTTGGGCAGTTCTTAAACTGTTTGGAGTGGAAGAAACGGTGGGAGAGACTGCCTTAAGATTAACATAAAATAATGATCTCCTACCCTGGTTACAGTACTGATTTCTTCACCTTGGTGGGATGGGATTAGGCTTCTTTTAGGAGAAGAGGAGATACAATATACAGATAAGTTAACACAAAGCTCTTTTACCTTGTATACTAGTTGGTAAGCCTGTCAAGATCTGCCCCGTGTTACAAAACATCTTGGAGAGAGCTAATGAGAAAAAAATTTGCTACTTCCGAGAAGCCATTTGATACTTTCCCAGTTCCAGTTTTCTGTTACCTGACACTTCTTTGCAGAGTGTGACGATATCAATAGTATTAATTCACCAGTTAAAGTTAACTGAACTGTGCACAGTTGTTGGTAATACAGAAATGTATAATGAAGATTTCTTGCTTTGTCACTGTGGTCCTTGACCTAGCAAAATATTTGAGTATGTATATACAATTCCACTGGAATAAGTGGATTTAATCTATGTTAGAGCCTCGTGAACAGTGTACGATGTGAACCCACATACTGTACAACTGCTCCCACTAATTTCTGTTGGAAGTTTAAAAGCTTTGAAGAAATGACTTAAAGGGAGCTTTCCTTAAGGGAACTTCTTTCTGCCTTCTCTCACTTTTCACTGAGCCCACAGCACGTGGTAGTGAGGTACCCACTAATGAGTAACGTCTTACCCAGCTCAGCGAGCCTGCGATGGTCGCTGCTGTAAATCACAGCTCGAATAGTTAAACCATTGAGGGCGTCTGCGTACTGCTTGTTGACCTGCAGAAGGCAGTGGCTGCCCAACCCCACCTTCTGTGAACTTTGCAATTAGGCTGTTCGTTTTTTTATTTCTTTGGCTTCTCTTCTTCCCTTCTGCTCTCTCTGCCCAAGTCACAGTAGAAATGGTTTCGCTGAATTCTGCAGGACCCCAACAAAGTGCTCTGCAGTTGGCTCTGTTTCAGAAAGATGCTTAAGCACGTGCTGCAGTGCTCTCTGCAACAGAGCTGCTTGCCTGAGCACGGCTTTTGCAAAAAGGTACTGCCTCCTGTTGAGCAGGAAGCTGAANACTGAATTCTGCAGGACCCCGACAAAGTGCTCTGCAGTTGGCTCCGTTTCAGAAAGACGCTTAAGCACGTGCTGCAGTGCTCTCTGCGGCAGAGCTGCTTGCCTGAGCACAGCTTTTGCAAAAAGGTACTGCCTCCTGTTGAGCAGGAAGCTGAAGCAAGGAATTCAAACAACGGTAGACCTGTAAACATACCATAGCCTGTTCTTCTCTGGGATGATGTAAATGCAAAGGTTAAAGCGGGTCAGCCTAGGCATACAAGTCGAGGTCTGTTCTTTGTTGGAAAACCCTCTGTTGAATTAGCAAAGAATGGAAAAATGACACGTTATGCTTTCTGCTCGTTTTCTAATGGAAGGGGAATTTCATCGTTTCACTAAAACCTTCTCTTTCAGCTATAGGAGTAAAATTTATTAATAAAATAAAACTGAGAACACAGTTGTGGTATTGTTGAGTGGTTTTGTTAAAACACCCATTTCTGTGATCTGGAAAAAGTGAAGATTTTTAAGGCGTTTCCTCTTAAGTTCAGACCTTTAGCAAAATCAGGATTTCAGAACAAGTTCAATGTTAGAAGTAGCTGAAATTATACGCTGTTTAATACATGATAAAACCAGTAGAGTGAACCAACGCACAGTTTGCAGTTCCACTTTAACCATAACTTTCTAATTTTTGTTTTAAACTAATCCTAGTATCAGTTTCTTTTTATGGTCTGTTTTGCAAGGTCAGATATTTGCTTTATGCATTTGTATTTTTGAGGTGTGCATATGCATTATAGCCTTGTGATTCATACGTTCGTTTACTTTTCTCTGACAGCTATATCTCCTCTGTGCCATAATCTCTTTGCACTGTATGATGAGAACAGAAAACTCTGGTATGCACCAAACCAGGTCTTTAAGATAGATGAAAAAACATCACACCGGCTCCATTATCGAATGAGGTAAGTGCAAAACAGCTGAAAAATGATACCTTAGCCATACGTGGATGCTCTCTTACTACTGAACTCACTGAAGAAGCGGGAAGGCAAAACCAAAAGAAGCAGCTTGCTTTTCACAACACAGATAAAAGATTAATAGGAAAAGTTTCAAATGTCTCCTGATTTTTTTTTTTATCTTGCTATATAACTTTGAAAAAAGCCCCAGAAGTTGAAAACCCACAAGAATCCACAAAGCCATAGGTGACTGAACTAGCTAAAAGCTAAATTGAAAAAAATGGCTCAAAAATGCTGGTTCGTTATATCAGCATTTTGCATGCTTCAATTTCCTTTTGAAGTGTTCAAAGTGAGCTATACCCCTGCTGAAGTCAATGGGAGTTTTACTATTGACTTGAAAGGAAAAAGAAACATAGAATCATAGAATGGTTTAGGCTGGAAGGGACCTTGAAGATCATCTAGTTGCAAGCCCCTTGCCCTGGGCAGGGACACCTCCCACCAGTCCAGGTCGCTCCAAGCCCCGTCCAACCTGGCCTTGAACACCTCCAGGGATGGGGCAGCCACAGCTTCTCGGGGCAACCTGCGCCAGGGGCTCACCACCCGCACAGTGAAAAATGTCTTCCTAAATATCTAATCTAAATCTACATTCTTCCAGTTTGAAACCATTCCCCCTATCACTCCATGCCCTTGTTAAAAGTCCTTCCCCAGCTCTCCTGGAGCCCCTTTAGGGACTGGAAGAGGCTCTAAGGTCTCCCTGGAGCCTTCTCTTCTCCAGGCTGAACAACTCTCTCAGCCTGTCAATTGCTATTGCTATTGCAATTGCTTTTGAAATTCTCCTCTAGGTCTGTAGGGGAATCCGTGTGACCTCGCTGTGGGTGGCATGCACTAGACTGGAGAAAGCATCAGAAAGTAGAAACCATTGTTCCCAGGATCTTTATCTGACGTGTACCATCAGGTTGAACTTCAGGTGACATTCTTACAATATAGCACATCGCCTGTTGAGATTTCTGGGGCTGAATGGGTACACCAGCCCTCATCCACTGGAAAATGAAAGCAGTAATGCTGACAGCTGTTGAGCACTCTCACGTACTCTAGCTAAAGGAAGGATTTCCTCCTTTTAGGATTTGATAGAAATCTAATTCTGCACATCATACTGCCTTCTTTTTTTTTTTAATTTTTATTCTGGCTTTTATTCTTGCATCAATAAGCTTTAAATGTATGATATAGGAGGAAAATATATGGAATGAGCTTTGCTTCCAGGTAGTCTAGAAACTTTAGCTATCTTCCTAAAGCAGGTCCACAGATTATTTCTGTCAATTCTTCAAGGTACAACTGTAAGAAAATAAGCTTCTATGTAATATTCCCTCTTCGCCTTAAAATGTAATACTCACATACATGGTCAGTTTGGGCTACAGAGAAAAAACTTGAGGTGGTAATTTATATAGCTGTATGCATTTTAACATCTTTTTCCTGATAATCTCTAGTTAGACAACATGACTATCACTTGTACGTGCTAATGAGCGAATTGGCACGTGTAAACCTCAGGTTGTGCATCCAAACCATTTTCTAGACTTGTTAGAGAATAACAACCACTTTGCTTATGCAGATACAAAGACAGAGCTTTGAAAATGTGATCTTTGAACTGTAAGGTATTTAATTTCTGATTGCATTTGTGCCAGGCTGGAATTGTTATTGTTGTTGCATGAAAAACAAAAATATCAATGCTTTTCAAATAATTATAATACTGATACTTATTTTTAGAGGAGGAAGAGGATATTGTAGTCTTTTCTTTTCTCCTTAACACAGTGTGTTAGTGGTGTTAATGACTTAACCTCGACTAATCTCAGATTTAAACAGCTGTGATTAAGTTTGGCAGGTAAACACCATACAATAATGGAATTGAGTGACTCTCTAAAAGAAGCTCTGAGGACTCTAATGGCCTCTTACACAGCATTAAGTGCCCTTTCTTGCTTTAAGAGATCAGTCAGATTAACCATATACTGGATAATAAAAAAAATGTCTTGGTATAATCTACATCTTGGGAATTTTACCCTGATGTGATCTGCTTTTCTCAGTAGAAGAAGGTGGTATTTAAAAAATGTAGTTGTGGGAATTTAATCCTCTGATTAGAATTACAATGCTGTTTTTAACTCAATTCTTAAAGAATAATTTCAGGTGTGTTTGGTGTTTATATGTTTCTGCTTCAGGTGAATGATAAGAGTGCTCTCCAGGTACTCTTTCATTCCTACTGCATTTTACCTGTACAAGGGGCACCACCACCACCTTTAAAACTGCTGGAACAGCTCCCTCTTACAAATCTTCTTTGGCTGTTTGTAACTCTATCAGATTTTACATATATGGGCAATATTAGTCTATGTTGAACTTTATTTTCTGGAAATTTTTCTGTTCTACCATTTTACAGAACGAAGCTGGAAAATGCCCTGCTTTCTGTATTTCAAAGTTCTGGTGGTTTATGTTTTTAAGCTTTGGAGTTGGGATTTGAAGTTTGGCAGGGACATCTCCTTTGTTAGATGTACTTCATGCATGAAAACTGACAAACTTTGGGCCAATAATATGTATTTAAAATAATTACATATGCATTTAAGAACAGATTATATGAGTTAAGCACTAAAATCTAAAGATTCCCATCCCCTTAGGAATACCGTAGTGTTTTGGTGAAGTGATATTTTCCTTTCTTTCATTTCTGATCTGTTGTGTGTCTTGGCTTGGGCATCCGAACTGAGAGCAGGGCTGGGGACTGAAAAATTATGAGCAATACAGGATTGTGAAACTGTTCTCTAAATGAAAACTGTTTATTCTGAGCTCTGCAAGAGGCAGAATTCCTCTTGAAAAAGGAAAATGGCCTGGGCTTATTTAATAGTGCAGTGTGTTAGACTGTATATAATCATTTAGAGATTAAATCATTTTTATATGGATGACCTTCTTTCTGAAATTTCATTACATTGATAGGTTTGATTTGGTCATGCCCTATTGAAATTAGATATATATACAAAATGAAGGTATGTGACGGAGTAGTTTCAAATGCTTTTAGATGTTTATTTTTTCTCCCACTGCTGAAAGCTTTAGATTTGGTTTCTGATTGCACAGACTTCCCGTCCTCCTCCTCTCTCTGTCAAATGTGTGCCAGCTGGTGTATTTTTGGTAATATTTTAAAAGGACTTGCTTTTTGCTTGAGGCTTTGGAACTAGCCCTATATTTCTTTCACTTGCCTCAAGTTTGTGTCTACAAGATAAGTAACCGCAGTATTTTGTAATATCCTGGACTAATTAGCACACCAGCTGATGGAGGAGGAGTTTAACTGTTCCATAGCTGGATTGCATTTAAGCCAGAGGTAGCAGTGTTTCTTGGAGTGGAGAAGGGACCCAAGACACGTGTTTCTGGAAACTCTGGAAAGAAGGGCTATCAGAGCTGCTGTCGGGGAGAGAGAACAGCAGATCCCCCTCCAGCATTTCCACCACTCCTTGGCCAGATTGAACGGATGAAGGGCAAAACTGCTTCTTCCCGGGGGTGACCCGCTTGGGCTGTCTCCCCAAATCCCCCCCGGTGGCTCTCACCCATGCCGCAGGTGCCTGCCCTGGGCTAAAGCGCTCTAAAGGAGGGGTGGGTCATGCTCCTGGAACTCAGGAGTGCCCAGTCTGCTTTTCAGCTCGTCTGCAGCACTTCTGAATTGCAAACCTTGTGCTCCTGTTTCTGTTTGTGAAAGTGGCATGGTAACAATCTGTCTCCCCCTTACCGCAAGTCCATCGGTCTCTTCAAGGCAGAGACTTTCTTTCTTTATTTTATGGTTCCTCAAACAATGGGGCTCTAATTTTTATTGTAACTTGTAAGAGTTGTCTTAATCAGTGCAGTTTAACAGGGAAAGGAGCAAATTCTCCTCTCAGTTACAAACAATACACAATATCTTGCCCATAATTATTTTCAGGAAATACCGAAAGAATTGGAGTTATTAATTATCACTCATCTTATAAAGGAGCATACGGAAACAAAGCCATTTCCTGGAGGCAGAAGGATTTGCTTTGCTTTGCTTTTTATGCTTCAACCAAAGGACTTCTGCAGTGTCTGACAGTACTTGTCAGGAGTTTTTTTGGCATAGTTGCGTGTTGGTGTTCCTCCTCACGCTATAGATATATGCTTTTTAGGGACTTAAAAAACTTACCAAAAAGAAAGGATGGACAGAAACACTGTACAGAAAGTCTCGTCTCTTAAAGGGTAATTTGATACATAATTCTTCATTTGGATGGTCACCTTACTGTACAGATAACACACGTGATTTAAACACATGGTGCTGAACTGGAAGTACTAACTTTGTTTTGCTGTTTGAGACCCTGACTCTGCACTGAGACCGATACACGCCAATCTCAACCACTGCAGAACTGGGACCTAATCCATTAATCCATTCTGGTCAGAGATAAGTCACAACAATATAGCCACATATTTTAAAACACATGGTTTTGCATGTGGGTTGTTCTGCACCGTAATGTTCCTCAGCATTTGCCAGTTGACTTACTGCCTTCCTGCTGTCTTCCAGGACATGTCTTTTGAAAATTTTATTGTGTTATATTTGAAAGTAAACTGCTTGGGCAACATAGTGATTTGTTACTGAAACAGATTTCTTATTTGTAATCTCAAAATGTGTTTGTAGATTATAAGGTAGTTTATCTATTCAGCTTTTTCTTTCGATACAGAAAATACGTATTTCCAATTCAGGACTGGATATACCCATCACATGCCTCAACATTTTCTACCTAAGACCTTAGGTTTTGTCCACTCTCTTTTTCTTTACTACTTCTTTTATGTGCAGTGTCTGTTAACATTCACATTCATTTATCTTTTCGCTGTGTAAAGCTGTTTGATCTCTTTTTGGTCACAAAAATTCTTTATGATTTTGATCACATATTTAGGTAGACATTAAAAGCTTTGCTGTCGAGGTGTCATGATAATGTGAAACAAATTATGTGATGCTCACAGTGGTCACTGTCCCTCTGAAATGTCTGATTTCACACCGCCCTTTGTATTAATGCAGTAATATATCTATACAATGCAGTAACTCTGAATTATTGTTTGCTCTTGCTAGTGCTGAATGCTCCTCTGGAATTAGATTGACGTATTCCTATAGAAATCATTCCTACTTAGTAGTTGGGTAAATCTGCTGTGCTGTAACCTTTTAATTGTAAGTAGTTCATGATCACATGCAAGGCATGAACCTTTGCATAAGGCACATTGATTCTAACCAGATTTAACTAAACTTTACTTGATTTAAATGTTAATAGAACCCAGGTAAACACAGGTTTCTGGAATAATTTAGGCAAAGATTGCTCAAAAGGTGCTAACAGAGCTTGAACTCAAAAATTTTGTTAATTTTCAGTAGATGCCAGCTCCTTTAGCAGGCTTTTAATTAAATGTCTTGGTGTACAGATATGAGTAAAAAGCTTGTTTGTAACATTGAAGAAACCGGGTGGTTAGAATTTGTGCCTTTTCAGTAGCTCCATCCGAAACCAAAGGGAAGCCAAAATTCCAAGGAGTGAGGCACAGTGAAGTTCTTCCCTGTGCCTGTAGAGGAGGAGGAGGTCTGAAGTCTTGTTAACCCTTCAGATGAGCCATTTTTTCTTGGAATACAAATGCCAGGCGATGGTTAATGCACCGTAGAGCCTTTACACTCTCTTACACCGCTCAAGCAATGTCAGAGGTGGTGGAAGCGTACTTGTCATCTGAGTGGTGCCTCCTTCGGTGGACCATGCAGGGATGTGACAGGCAGTCGCAGGTATGGTCATGGTATCATGGTATAGAGTGAGACACTGTTGAGTGGAAACGCTGAAGACCTTTGACTAATGCACCGTTTTTCCCCAGTTCCTCAGGCCAGGCATGTGGTTTCAGCAGTGGACCACTTTAAGTTGCAACCTCAGGGCAGAAGATTGATGGATTTCGACTTGTAACTGATTTTCTTTTAAAAGTTGAAATTATGCATCTAATATAAGTGGAGGATTTCCCCAAAAGTTTTTAAAGTTTATTCCTCTTTTCTTGCAAGATTCTACTTTACAAACTGGCACGGGACTAGTGAAAGCGAACCCTCAGTGTGGCGGCATTCGCCAAGGAAGGCAAAGAGCTCTTACGAGAAGAAGCTGGCACCAGAAGGAACCCCTATACTTGATGCAAACTCCTTAGAATACATCTTTGCACAGGTGAGACGTTGCTTGCAAGTATCTCTGCCATTGTAGTCACACAAAAACTATTTGATTCGGTAGAAGCTGCTTTAAAGACCTATTTTCAAACTTTTCAGGTATGTGTAATCTCACCTGTTGGTGTTGACAAGTGTTTTCTTTATACTTCTGCGTGGTGGAGAGTAGAGAATTTGCTACATAAAGAACAATCTACCCATACACAGAACATGTAAAGAAACTGTCTATCTCACAGTCCAAAAAGGGCTGTATTTTTATACCATACTGTCTTTTAATATTAAATATTTTGGGATATCATAGAACGGTTTAGGTTGGAAGCGACCTTGAAGATCATCTAGTTCCACCCCCCTGCCCTG
>RSEF01000008.1:31024914-31067387 GCA_003993805.1 Himantopus leucocephalus | reverse complement strand
AACTCTCCCAGCCTGTCCTCCCAGCAGAGGAGCTCCAGCCCTCAGAGCATCTCTGTGGCCTTCTCTGGCCCCGCTCCAACAGGTCCGTGTCCTTCTTGTGCTGACGACTCCAAATCTGGATGCTATCACCTTTTCTTTTGCGAAACATTGCACATAATGACTTTGACATCTATTATTTTATAGATGAACAGTAGCCGTATTAAAACTGACAGTATGGTGTCCTTTTAGCGAGTCTTTTTTACTGTGTGGTGTTAAAACATTGACTGACAAAACCGCTGTCACACAGCCTGCTTACATGCGGTTTTTCTTTCCTTCTGTTGTGCCTCCCACTTGTTGGCGGTACACGCGGCATGCTGGACGTGACAAGTAAGCAGGGTGCCGATTTCAGAAAGCTTGGGCTCTTGTTACAAAAAAGTTCATATACACACAAATGATTTTGCAAATGAGAAACTGTCTGGTTTCATCAAAGAAATGGGCAGATGGAAGTTGTTGAAGGCTTGTGAAATGAGCAAATTAAATGCACTGGAGAAAAACATGTTTACTGTTAATTCTGAGTATAATTACTGCAGAATATCCACTCTGAAATACGGTTCTGTTGTTCAGAAAAAGAGATAGCATGAAGCTGTTCCAGTGAGTCCTTGTTGGTTTGTTGTGAAATCACAATAAAACACCAAGTTAGTTACAGCTGTGCGTGCATTTTAATGGTACCACTTGTGTTCTAAAGTAATAAAATAAGCAAACATTTTTTTCTGTGTGATCAAACTTATGCTTTATTTCATATGAACATTCTTGTGTACATGCATGCAACTGCAGAATCACTGTTTGAAAACATGCTGCAAAACTGGTTTTTGTCCTTTTTTTTTTTTTTTTTTCCCCTTTTTTCCTTTTTCTGAGTGCCAGCGAAAAGAATGAAAACACCTTTTCAGTTGTGGAACAAGTAGGGACCCTAATGGATTTTGTCAGACAATATTGCATTAAGCAGAATTTTACTTTTGGGTAATAACTTTTTTTTTTAAAAAAAAAAGTCAAACAGAAAAACATTAATGCCTGTATAAGGCAAGACAAATGTCTTTGCTCTTTGGCAACCAAATATTTTTCAGACTGTCCCAGAGCAAGGCGGCTGCCGTAGAGTTTGCAATCTTGGCTTTGAGATGTGGCTTAGAGACTGAGTGCATGGGGTTCATAGAGACACCAGTTGATGAAGGGCAGAGATAAAGCAGAGACACAAAGCATTTATTATGTACCAGAAGAAAAAATCACGATGGTGCTAGAAGGGGACAGAGGTGGTGCTTTCTTTAGTTAATTACAAAACGAGTGAATTTTTGCTGGGCTAATGTATAGAAGAAGGGGACAGGGGGGTTGTAAGTGTCTGAGCAGTGCAGGTCTCCCACCTGGGTGTCTACACACGTTCTTGGTGAAAGCCACAATGCTATGGACTGCATGTGGGATGGATGTGCTGTGACGATCCACCTGGTGATTCCACCTGTTCCACAAACTGTCATTTTAAATGACTTCTGTCGGGCGCAAATGTTGGTGTTCCTTCTCAAATAGGCAGGGTTTGTGGGGTGACTGGTGCTGCCTATGTTTCTCTTTCACTGGTCTAAGAGAAGACTGCATGCATTGCACAGCTCTTCCCTTCTTCTCCTACCCCTTCCTGTCCTGCCTTTCAGTTTCCAGTGACTCTTCTTGCGCGAGGACAGCCTGTGATGTTGTGACATATTGCTTGCTCGTAGATAAACTGTGACAAATACCAAATCTGGTAGCTTTCTTTTTTTGCTTCCTGTTAAGGGTCAGTATGACTTAGTGAAAGGCCTGGCACCAATCCGTGATCCTAAAAATGATCAAGAGGTTCATGAAATTGAAAATGAATGTCTGGGGATGGCTGTCCTTGCAATCTCTCACTATGCCATCAAGAAAAGCGTGAAGCTTCCGGAGCTTCCCAAAGATATCAGGTGAGCTGGGGTGGCTTCTTTGTCACCGTTGGGTCTGCTGCACTTCTCTTCCAGGAGGGATTTTAAGCATTTTTACCTTCCAGGGTCTGACTGTACAGGAGTTACAAGCTCCAACACTACTATTGCTAAGTGGGTCTTGCTAATCTTGTCAATAGGCATATGTATTAGAAAACCTGATTTGTTTTCTCGTCTGGGGAGTATTTGGAATCTACGCAGCCAGTGCAGCCAGCATACTGGTGTGTCGGGTACCAGTTGACTTGCTGTAAATTCAGGGTTCTGGGTTAGTAGGTTCAGAAATGGCAGTGGTGTTAAGTGGCAACCTAATGAGAGAACTGTTAGAATAAATTGTATTATTGATTTGAGTGGGCTGTATCCATCTGACTAAAAAGCTTTCAGATAAGGTCGTTATTTGAATTCCTGTTGGCTATTAATGCTGTAAACCACTGCTACAGTACCTGCTCCACAGCGGTTTACTGCATCTTGTTCTCTGTAACTTTCAAAGTAAGGCAGCTGCACGTTTTAGAAAGTTAAAAGTTTAGGAGACAGCAGTATTAACTCATAGCATTGTTTTTCCTTCTAGTTATAAGCTTTATATTCCTGAAACTTTGAACAAGACTATCAGACAGAGGAATTTCTTAACCAGGATTCGGATAAATAATGTTTTCAAGCATTTCCTTAAAGAGTTTAACAACAAAACCATTTGCGACGGTAGTGTGTCTCCGCGTGATCTGAAAGTTAAATACTTATCAACAATGGAGACCTTGACTAAACATTATGGAGCAGAAATTTTTGAGACTTCTTTTTTGCTGATTTCATCTGAGAATGAAATAAATAGATTTAATTGTGGAGACAATGAGAACCTCCAATTATACGAAATCATCGTAACAGGAAACAGTGGAATTCAGTGGAGGCTCAAGCCAAATGTAAGTATCCCTTGATAAATGGGAATTAGAGGATTGCTTTGGGGGGCATAACAACTGTTAGGAAATCGTCATGATCTTCAGACACTGCAGGATCAGCTTTTTATTGACTGTTTCCATAGGATTATAGGATTATGTGGGTTGGAAGGGACCTCAGAAGGTGTCTAGTTCAACGCCCTGTTCAGGGTCAGCTTTGAGGTCAGACCAGGTTCCTCGGGGCTTTATCCATTCTGGTCTTGAGAACTTCCAAGGATGGACACTGCACAACCTCCGTGGACAACCTGTTCACCAGGCAAATTAAAGACTGTACTGTATCTGCCAGACTAGTCTTGAAAGATTAATGTCTGTGGAGGCCCTCTTGATATCAAAGTCTGTTAATGCTTTTTCTGTATATGGCACCCCAGGTGCCATGTTTGCTCATACTCCTAGACTTCTCATGAAGAAATTAAAATATAGTGACATTAAAGCTAAGCTTTCTCACATCAGCGATACTTTATATGTTGTTCCTTGTTTCAGTGATGCTAATTGAGGTCACTTTGCTTAACCTCTTCTGTACTTTGTGTACATAAATATGCTCTAGTTTTGAAGAGGTTGTGGCATATTCTACAGTTTTTCTACAGATATAATACCTGAACAAATAGACCTCTTTTTGCTTGCCTCAGTTCCCCACAGTGATGAGAACCCTACTGATAGCTATCTTTTCTAACATAGAAGGTATTGTGCTTCACTCCATTTAGATGTAACCTTAACTATCTCTATCTCTGATGGAGAATTTCTGTTTTAAATGATGGTGTTAATGGGGGAGGAGGGAAGGAAGAACTGATGTTCGAGCAGAAAAGCTTGCCAGAAGCGCAGCCTGTTTCTTGTAAGGCTCCTGTTTCTGCTGATTTATAGATTATATTTATTTAAATGCCTAAACCAAAGACTTTCATCTCAGTGAGAACCTTTCTGTGACTAGCAGGAAGCTTTGCTCAGCCTGAACATTTATCTTTTTAAAATAAGTAGTTACTAATAATTTTCAATAATTTTTGACCTGTAAGATGCTCAGCTTCATTGTGGTCTGCATGCAGAATTTCATCTGCTGTCGGCAGTTCAGGCATGCAGTGCCAGAAGAATGTGGCTCTTGCTTTTGGCCTGAGCTCTGAGAGACTGTTTCAAGTACATAATTTAGAAGTTTCAGTAGAACCCTTTCAGCCCTCTGCTGGTACCAAAATTATTCCTAGGTAAGTCGCCTGGCTAGTGACTGCTTGCTTTCATTCTCATGAAAACTGTCTCGTGGACAGTTCTTGGTAGACGCGTATCCTTGCAATACAGATACACTGAGCATGTAAGTGAATTGAGAAGTCAGTGGAAAAAGTATTCAAGAATTAAGGAGCTGTGGAAGATTAATTTGTCATGAATTTTTGGTTTAGAGTAAAAACACTTTGCTGAAAAAAGATATTTTTTTTATTGGTATACTTTCATCCAAAATATATTTGCAGTCTGTACAGACAGAGAAAGAGAAGAAGAAAAAATCTGATGGCAAAACCAAAAAGGATGAAGAAAAACACAAAATCCGAGACTTGTGGAACAACTTTTCCTATTTTCCTGAAATCACCCACATTGTCATCAAGGAGTCTACAGTTAGCATTAACAAGCAGGATAACAAAAGGATGGTAAGAACCAAACCCTGGGTAGGTTTCCCTCCCGTGGCAAGCTATAGTGACACGGTGGTGTTGGGCGACAGGTGACAACCTCCGTGAGGAACGTTTTCTAATGGGACCCTTAAATAACAGTTGAATATGCTGTACTCAACACTGTACAGGTGCAAAAGCGCTAGTTAGAAGAACAGCAAGTTGGTGAGCACAGTTGTTTCCCTACACTTGTTACTGCATACCACCAGTGCCTGATGGCCTCCTTGCTACGCTTCTTAGCCCGTGGCATTCCTCTGTACAGTTTGGGTAGCCAAAAGCAGCATCAAGAAAGAGGAGCTCAGCAAGGATGGCAGAGAGGAGACAAATTCAGAGAGGACCTGGGAGGGAAGGAGAGGAGTGTCGGTTTGTAGATACCCAATTTTAGTGTCCAAAGTGATTCTTCTTGCTGTGGGCTGCCAGCTGTTAGAATTTGGAAAGGAGCTGCCAGAGTGCCCTTGGCTTCAAGTCCAACATGATTGCCCCAGTCCTGAACTTGCGGTGTTTCACGCGGGCTGGCACAAGAGTTTGCCTTACAGATCTTGCGTGGGATTACAGCAGAACATGTCATGCTGGAGAATGAAAGTTTCTCACAAGTAATGAGTGGGGAGGATAGAGAATGGTCAGTGTTGGCTCCCTAAATATGTATGGTTTTCTGTCATAGGTTTCTGGACAATTTTTTAGCGACTCTATGCAAAAATTGCTGGATATTAAAACACTCCTGAAGTGTTTTAACAGAACTGTAAGAATTCTTTACTAAAATACCTTTTTGTTGCAGGAATTAAAACTGTCCTCACATGATGAGGCCCTGTCGTTTGCATCGTTGATAGACGGATACTTCAGACTTACAGCAGATGCCCACCATTACCTCTGCACAGATGTGGCTCCCCCACTGATTGAGCACAACATAAAAAATGGATGCCATGGACCCATTTGGTTAGTAAAATGTTTGATTTTTATTTTTCCACTTAAATAATCAGTCCTCTTAATACTGCTGCGTAGTGCATCCATTGAGGAAATCTGCCATTTGGAAGGCTGTTAGTTGCCAAAAGGTTGTAGAACAACCTTAGTTTTGCTAAGGATTATATTGAAAAAATACCTCTGTTTCTCTCCACATCAACTTATCTATAAACCCAGTGTTTCCTCACAGTAAGAGTATTTTGAGTCTTACTTCACTAATAGCTATCAAGATGTCAGTTGAACAGATGGGAATATTTTAGGTAAACAGAGTTGAACTGTATCTGCACTGATGGGAGTCCTTGGATGGATGAACAAAGCCTTTGTTTTTTTAAGTAGCTAAAGCAATTATTTTCCCTTCTGCTCAACTTTTTGGCTTTTCCTTTTATGTTTGAAGGTGCAACATATAGAAAACAGAGCTTGTATGCACACCGTGGTGGATGCGGAATTTCCCCGTTAAGCAAGCTAAGAGCTTAGTAAATCTTCTTTCCCTTGCTCTGTGCAGCTAAATGCGAGCGTGCGTAATGCACACAATTAAATCATGTTTTAATAATAATATAACTATTTCTAAGTTACTGTTATACATTTTTGTTCTAAATATAGAATTACTCCTCCTGTGTATTTACTAACGATAGATTTTGGATGCACCTGCTCATTTGTTGTTTTTCCTCATTTGCATATCGACTCTTTCAGCACGGAATACGCCATCAACAAACTGCGACAGGAAGGGAACGAAGCAGGAATGTATGTGTTAAGATGGAGCTGCACAAACTTTAACCACATTCTCATGACAGTGACTTGTTTTGAAGGCTCAGAGGTACGTCAGGTGTGGCATTCCCAGCAGCAATCTGATAATGAGCTAAAAGACTAGCCGCTCCCTGTAATCCATGTTGATTATATTTATGTTCTTTAGGGCAGCCGCCCTTATCTTAGTTTGATAGCTGATGCAGCAGAGGGTAGATAATTGTACTCATAACTTCATTTTCCCCAGACCCTTGTGCTATCTCTACAAATATGCTAATCTACAAATACGATGCAGTACAACCAGAACATTTCCATTCATAGCAATAAAACTGTGCATGAACATGACTGAAATGAAGCTTTTAAAACTCATATGGTGTGAGAATGACATACAGAATTTGTCACTGCGACTTACCTAATGTTTCTTGAACCTGGATTTAAGTACGTGACTTCTGCTGACACAGTGTAAAAGAATAGTGCATGAGGACAGTTGCCTTTATGCATAGCACGCCACAGAAGGCAACATATACACAGTTAACTGGTGGAACATATTTTATGAAAGACGAGTGATAAGTAAAAGCTCATGAGATGGGATAGGTGAGAGAACCAGTTAGAAGCAGAAAAGAAGAATGCAGCAGCTGCACAGCAGTTTGAATTTTACTGACCTCGGTGGGAAGTCTGCAGCTGACTTGCTAGTTTTGGGAAGATATTTAAAGTGTACACACAAGAGTAATAACAGCGTAAAGGCGTAGAAACTGTTTTCCTTCTCTTAGAAAAAAAATGTTAATAGAATCAATGATGAGGTCAAGAAGGGACATTTGAAACAAGAAACAATAAAATAATGGGAAAAATCTCTTGGAAATAATAATCACCTCAGCATTGTATATTTGGTTCATCTTCTGTAGACGTTTGCCAAAAAACTGTATGCTCAACGCTGTCTTCTAACAGACAGGGCAACTGAGGCACCGAAACAAGAAAGTAATTTTGTCTTGGAAATTATTCAACCTTGTTGTGAGGCTTAGAGAGTAAAGAGAGGTGATGCGAGGCTGCAGTACGGGAGAGGTGAGGAAGCAGGAGTAGAGGGTAGAACTTGAAAGGTCATGGGTTTGAGATGGGTGAGTACAAAAGTTCAGTCATTCTTCCTCAATACATTTGAATGAAACTGGAAGCTTTGAACAACAGCCTGAAATCTTGTTTCACTTGTTGGACAATCTGGGTTGTGAAAGGGAGTTTTGCTATTTTTAAGTTGAGATTTTGAAACCGTGGTCCAGATTCTGCAATTCTTGACCAAGTGAAGAGAAAATTCCTTCTGAAGAGTCAGGGCTTCTGTATACTCTGAGGCTCTGCAAAACACAGAAGCCATAATTGGGCTTGTTTGATGATTGCATCTTTATCTTGCTCTTCTTCCACTCTGTTGTTATGAGCCTTCCTGGGACTGCAGGTTATAGGAATTGTCAGGCCTTTTCCTACTTCTTTGGAGTTTGATTAGAGGACCTTACTTAGGAGCAAGTGATTAACGGGTCCTATGTGTAATTTCAAAGGTTTTTGGAGAGCTTTTATGGCTTTAAAACATTCTTTCACTTTAATGATTATATTTTGCTTTCTTTTTTTCCCTTCTCCCCCCCTAATAGCAGATGATAAATAATTCAATCCAGTACAAGAACTTCCAGATTGAGGTGAAGAAAGGCGGGTACTTCCTACATGGTTCAAACAAGTCTTTCTCATCCTTAAAAGAGCTGATGGATCACCTGAAAGGACAAATACTTCGGACAGACAACATAAGCTTTACACTGAAGAGGTGCTGCCAACCAAAACCAAGAGGTAGCCTGTCCTTTAAGAGAAGCAATGAACTTTGCTGTTGAAAGGAAACAAATTGCAGAAATGGGAAGCATTCTTAGTGTCTTTGGTTTGTTCTGTATTCTTGTGTGAAGCTCTTTTGTCACTTAAAAAATTATATGTAAAGTTTCCTCCTTCTCTGTGGAGGAGGAGTCTTGCCAAAAAGCAAAAGCAAGCACTGCGAAGAAGGTTTTAGGGGTTTCCTTTCGACGTTACAAGCTCAGCACAGGATGCTCAGGGGCTGGTGCTTCTCTTGAGCCTTGTTTGTGTGAACTTTTCGAATGACAGTAAGAAAAGTTCTGGTTTCCCTTTTTGCACCTAAACAGCTGGCCCTGCAGTATTGACGGCAGAGGTGGAACTCTAGATTTGTTTAAAAAGAAAATGTCACAGCTGACTCAGAGTCATGGGCTGAAATGCTGCGGCGAAGCGGGGACTATATAAGGTTCTTCCTTTGCTCCACCGAGTCACGTATGCCAGGCAATGCCGCTATGCGTCATGTTGCGTTCCTCTAGCAAAGGAGGGTTGCAACCTGCAGTGGTTGTGTGGCAAGCTTTGGTTTGAAGCTGGTTTGCTCTCATCATGAGCTGTCGTTTACTCTATTAATCTTCACGAAGCAGCAGGGGAGGCTTGGTCCGCAACGGTTAGCAAGCAGAACAGCCTTGCAGTCAGTAAAGCCATCTGTGAGGTCAGATTTTAGAGGGCTGGGACAATCGTGCATTCGTTAAACTGTTAATGCCAACACATATTCAGATTGTTTGCTATAAACTACAAGTGTCTTGCAGCTGAATTTTGTATGACAGAGGAAACACAGTGGCGTGATTGTGTTGATCAGATAATGGTTTCCTGTTAGAATAAGGGGAATAACTGAGCTACATTAATTACCTGCTTGTTCTGACGGTTTTAGAGGAGAGTACTCTGTAGATAGACACTGAGCTTATCAGCACTTTGAGGAACACTGGTAATTGTCTGGAGTGTGGAGAGATTATATGTTTTTGACATTTTGATTACATTTTGAGAGCTGCATTTGGAATAGAATAAAACGGGTCAAGGAGTTGGCTGCCCACTTCAGCTTCTCATTGGCATTAGTTACAGCGGGATCCGGGGCATTATCTATGCCGTTCCCTGTTCTGTCTCTTCCCGGTTGTTTTTTTTTTCTTCTTCTTTTTGAATCTGTCTATTTAATTGGTTATTCACAAAGGAGTTTAGGGGATGCAGAAGTGAAGCAGTTTTTTCCAGTGTATGGTTTGTTACTGATTGTTTTCAGAGTGCTAGATCACGGTTTAGCCCCGACGCACGTGTTCTGCTCACAGTAATGGGAAGACCAGATGCACACAGACATCTAAAACCAGCGTAGCATAATAAATAATGCCTGCTGTCAAACACAGGAAGACAAAATTCACGTGCAAGACTTCTGCATCTAACCATGCCTCTCCCTGACCAGAAGCAGGGTGGAGGAAGCACCAGGCTTTTGAGTCTTTTCCTTCTGTTCTTTTCCCATTCCCCAATTTAATTCCGGTGCTCTGGAAACGGACTGTTAGTGTTCCCCAGAGTGCAAGACATTTTCAAGGAGGTAAAGAGAGGAAATGAGACTCCAGCTACCCCTTACCCGTCTGCACACTGGAAAGGAGACGTACCTGTTGGCAGAAGGGAGTGTGGGGTTTTTTTTACTTAATGTACAGCAGAGGTGTTTCCTCTTTCATTCCTGGGTATTTCTCTGTGCAGTGAACACTGTCCGTTTCTTAATATCAGCCCCAACATGGCTAATGTTAACATTGTGTATGTAATATAAAATATGTAGCTCTGCTTTGGTGAATTCTCTGTTGAATGACAGAAGTTACCTGAGCAGAAATGAAATCAAAGTTTCTTCTTTTCTCCCTCCTCATTCATTTGGGGATTTACCTTGCAGTGAGCATATACAATAATGTTACTGACTGAGAAGGGTGAATGCAGTTATCTTTGAAAAGCCTTAAAGACTTTTTTCTCTCCCTGCCTTCCAGAAATTTCCAACTTGCTAGTTGCAACCAAGAAGGCGCAGGAATGG
Organism: Himantopus leucocephalus; assembly: GCA_003993805.1. Lineage (NCBI taxonomy): Eukaryota > Metazoa > Chordata > Aves > Charadriiformes > Recurvirostridae > Himantopus > Himantopus leucocephalus. The sequence goes on along the minus strand of RSEF01000008.1, from coordinate 31,057,270 downwards.
CAGCCAGTTTATCACCTAGGGCAGCTGAGTTTCCATCGAATCCTCAAGGAAGAAATCATGCAGGTAGGCAGCTGCTGAACTGTGTTTCTCTCTTCTAATCAGAGTGTGACAGCCCACCATACCCAGTTAAGTAATATAAAATCACCCCATTCTGGCTGGTTATTCCACTCCCGTTTCTGCTCAGCAAAACTTCATTTGAATCTTTATTTGTATTAAAGCCTCTTATTGCAGGATCTAAATGTTTATATGTCCTTGTGTGGAAAAGGAAGAGAAGCTTCGAAGTAATGCCTTTCACTAGAAATCAAATTGATTTTTGAGCAATTTTCTAATGTCTGTGGAAAGAGGTGCTTCTAAGATCATTTGTAAAAAAAATCACAAAAGTCTTAAGAGCTGATTTTCCTAGCCGGTTTATTGCTAAATGGGGCTGTAGCTTTTAAAGCCCGACATACCAGTGAAGCAGGCAACATGAGGTTTAAGATAATATCCTACAGTAAAAAAAAGGGTGAAGTATTTAAAAGCTCTGAAGAGTCTTAGGATTCAAAATTTTGTGTTTCAAACTGATACAGCATCCAAATTTTCCCAGATTTTCTGACAGTTGTTTGCAGTTGGTGATACAGGCAACCTCAATAAACTTCGAAAGACAAACAGTGGCTTGAACGCACAAACTGCTTTTAATGTTTCTAAAAGACCTGAGCTCTTAAATCGTGCAATTAGCTTCTTCAGTTAAATAAAATGTTTTGGTTTTTTTTTTTTTTTAAATTGCATCACTGACCGGGGAGGACAGATACAGATTATATTAATTGTTTCTTGATTGGTGTATTTACAGTCAGCATGCAGGCTTCCTGCAAAAATATCCCATGGCGGAATCCTCTGTTATTTAGGAGGAAATTGCTTTCCCAAACAAAGTGTTCCTTTGAAATATTACTTCCTCTGACTTTTGGAAACACATTAAAGATTGCCTCAATAGCAGCTTATTGTAAATAGGATGCCAGTTATTTATTCATTTGGTGTTTAGTCTAATCACACTGAACCTGTTAGGTGTTAATGGAGGTGTGATAGCTCTTTAATATCAAATGAGTTTACAGCGGTGAGTATGCTCAGAGAGACCACTAAAGGAGAGAATATGAAGCTGTCATTGGTTTCTCACTGTAATAACTCTAAGTCTGTGTGTAGCTAAATCAAGTGGAGGGCTAACTCCACTCTCTACTTGGAGAGGCAGAATAGAGTGCAGATTCGAGTATTTGTGTAAGTTCACACTTGTTTGCTTCATGTCCTGGTTTGAAAAATAAATGGTGTGTTATGTCTTAGGGCGAACACCTTGGAAGAGGGACGAGAACACAGATTTACTCAGGGATTCTCAACTACAAAGATGATGAGAATGAAGGATATCAAAATGAAAAAGAGATTAAAGTCCTCCTCAAAGTCTTGGACCCCAGCCACAGAGACATTTCTTTGGCAAGTTTTTTTTCCTTTTTGTCTGTTGTATTACAAATACTGGGCCTCACTGTATTGTACATGGTTAACTATCGAAAGCCTTTAAAAAAAAGGGTTGTCTCTACAGTAAGGGAATGGGAAAACACTGAAGGTATATCTCACCATTTTAGGCAGTCAAATCCATCGTTGACCGGCATTTTTGAGATACTCAGTAGCCTGATCTCATTAGACGGGCAGCAGCATTGGGTCCGTTGGGTCTGGCTGGAGCACACCAGTGCTCAGCTCCAGCCTGCGCGCACGCAGACCGTGAGCGCAAGGAAAACGGACCCAGGCCTTGCTGTGGTATGAAATACACCGTCATACCCACACCTACCGTCGCGCAGCAGCATCAGGTGAGAGCTGTGGAGATCAGTGAGGGTACCGCTGCCTACCAGAAATGACCTCCGCCTTGTGCGTTGAGCTGTGAGTCTGTCACCAGTTCGGTCATTGACATGGCCACAGGCGAGCTGCTTGATTGGTGTTTTGCTTAATCATCTAGTAAGAGAGGCTAATGTGTCACACAGGGGATGCGAAGACCTGGTGTGTGCATGTCTGTGGGAGTGCAGGGAAGAGCGTTGGTTGCTTACAGGACCTAGTGAACAACAACCCATCGCTGACAGCCCTTCGCTGCCCCGTTACTACAGTGGGATGGCACATCCCTGCCACTGTTGACCCTTTATGTTACTGGAAAACACAGTGATCTTTTGCAAATGTTTTTGTTACTTGATGCTCTGTATTTGTTCAACACCTGGGCGACTGCCACAATGACCGGCAGTTTAATGACTTACCTCTTTCACTTTCCAACAGGCGTTCTTCGAAACGGCAAGCATGATGAGGCAGGTGTCTCACAAGCACATTGTCCTCCTCCATGGAGTCTGCGTCCGTGATGTAGAAAGTGAGTTCAGTGAGCATCTCTCTGGGCAGCACGCTGAAGTGGCAGGCCTGGGAGGGACAGGGCAGGCATTCAGCTCAGTGCTAGCACGGGGGGAGATGGGGTTAGCAGCTGCTGCCTCTTGATTTTGCAGTGCAGACAGAAGTGGAATTGGAACAGCAAGACAGCAGTCCTTTCTACTGACACGTTTTCCCTTCCAGTGCTGTCTTTGAGCAAGTGCCTTACGGGATGATTCCTTGAGGTCGGAATGCCAGGGTGATCGTGGCAGCGTCAATACAAACCAGCTTCTGGCAGAAGTTATTTCCCCGGGAGGGCTTTGCCCTGTGGTCTTTGAAATGCTTTGTTCCAGGCTTACTGTTCAGTTATTACATAAAGCTACTCTTCTCAGCCTTTTCATTTGAACTCTGAGCACTGAACTAAACTTTGAGGAAGGTGATACAAAGACATATTATAACCAGCCTGCCTGGGGTGGGGAAGACGGTAGCATGCCTATTAGATTACTCCAGGCACTGGTTATTGCAATACTGACTTTATGCGCCTGACTTTGTAGATATCATGGTTGAAGAGTTTGTTGAATTTGGGCCTCTGGATCTGTTTATGCATCGGAAGAGTGAAGTTCTGACAACTCCTTGGAAATTCAAAGTTGCCAAGCAACTTGCAAGCGCGCTGAGCTACTTGGTAAGAAGGCGTCTTGAGAAAAGCGTTGTCTATAGCTGCTGCAACCTAACGCTACAGAGATTTCCTGTGCATCAGTAACTAATGAATTTCCTTTCTCAGGTAGTGGGTGGTGCGATGATACTCCTTTTGTATTCATGATGTTGCTTTAAATAAGGAGAAGGACTCTCGGGGAGGGTGATGAGCTCCGTTTGTATCAGCAGGCCACACGGGCTATGTGCTTGTGTTTGCCACCACTTCCATAATGTGCCTGAACATATGCTCTCGGTGAAAAAGGAATATAATGTTGGTCTTTTTTCCAAAATGCATCAGCTCTACAAATACAGATACTTAAGTGTGAACAGTATGTTTCCCTCCTCCTCCTTTCCCTGTTTTTCTGTAGGACAATTTCTTCCAAGCTGTATTTTTGGATTTCAGCTTGGAGTATTTTAGTGATCCCCTGTGCTGCAGGTATATTAGAGCACTTGCGGAGCATTGCTAGCTCACTACACTCACTGTTCTTTTCTTCCCTTACTGTAGGAGGATAAGGATTTGGTACATGGAAATGTGTGTACTAAAAACATCTTACTGGCAAGAGAGGGAATTGACACGGAATACGGTCCTTTCATAAAGCTGAGCGACCCCGGAATACCCATAACTGTGCTGTCCAGACAAGGTATGGCATGGGAATTGGATTTCTCTCTTCAGTGTGGTGGGGAAGGGGAAAGGAAGAAATACCATTTATACCAGCTAGACCTGGCTCTAGAATAGAAGTAAACAGCTTCTATGAGTCTGAAAACTACACGGAAGTAAAGGAGTGTTGCTGACGGTGGGTGCGTGTTGTATTCGTTTCTCTTAAAAAGTCATGTTAAGTCTAGCGACATAATATAGAAGGAATCTCAGTTTGTGGATGGCTCGAGGCACAAGCTTGTAAAAGCCACAGAAACATCCTTCTGAGAACAGGGATTTGAGAATCAAGATTTCCCTGAAACTAGACAAATACTGCAGCTTTAGTTTATTTTAGTTAAGCAGCTGTTAAACAAGAATAATTCAGTCAGAAGGGTGGGGTTTTAATCCTTTGATATTAACTCCAAAATGCTTTGATTCTGTGTTTTATCTAAGAATGCGTTGAGCGAATCCCCTGGATTGCACCTGAATGTGTTGAAGACTCCAAAAATTTAAGCGTTGCAGCAGATAAATGGAGTTTTGGTACAACGCTGTGGGAAATCTGCTATAATGGAGAAATACCACTGAAAGACAAGACATTAGCAGAGGTAAAACTGTGACATAAACTTTACCTTGACATCTCCGATACCTCCTCAAGCACTTCAGTTCCTATACCCAATTTGAGCTGCTTTTAACTTACAGGAAAACAAGCTCAGCTGGACTTGATAAAGGGCTGCTCCATCTAAATTGCTACAGGTTGCAGCAGGAATTCTTGTCCTTACTACAAAAACTGCTATTTATTCTTTATTATTATATTATTGCTTCAGCCTGACCTTGTTGGAGGCTTTCAAAACTCAGCACAGTAACAATTAAACAGAACTTCTGATGCTCTCATGCCCATGCTTTCCTAATACCTTTGTCCAGTTATAAACTGACTGAGGTTCTGCTTAAAAGCAGCAAGGTTCTTCTATTCTTGCTTGTTTCTTTTGGATAGCGGTTCAGAAATAGTCTCTTGTAGGACACCATTAGTGCTCGCTCTGAAATCTAAAAACAAATTAAATAAATCTTGTTCTGCCTTACTGCTGGCAGTTTCTGTTCATCACTGCCGCAGTCCCTCAGCATATGTTCCAAATGTGCTTTTTTCTCTCTTGAAGTTTTGCTGTGTTGGGAAGGCGATGGAGCGAGGCGGCTGCTGCTCGTCTGAAGGAAATGACTGAGCACTTGAGTCACTGCCCGAGTTGTTCTAACAGGAGGTAGCCGAAAGGAACTTGCTGCACTGGCTACAGTGCGCTTCCTGCATGTAGCAGACAGCCGGGGCAGTTCTGCAGAGCTTAGAAAATGCACAAGCCCACCCTCATCCCATCTGCCCCGAGGCTGGTACCTTCTCCAGGGTTGTGAAGAGCAGCCAGTATTGCCTCGTTTCCTTGGGGAGAACTTCCACTCGGCCCTTTGTCCCGGTGCATAAGTAGCATGGTGAGCCTGGCACCTGGCAGAAAAATAACTTCTGAAAGGTGAAATCTTTAGGACGTTTTAGAAACTTCATGTGTTGCTCCAAACTACACGAGATTCAATAATTCAATAATAATATATATAATAATTCTCTACAGGCAGGAGATGATTTAGAGTTACTGCTGAAAAGGAGGATTTGGCAAAGTTAAGACAAAGTTCACAATGAGTTAAGGATCTAACGGTCACATCTTCTGATGTGGAGCGTGGGTTTATTAAGTTAAAAGCTGAATTCATGCAGGAGTTCCCATTTGCACCTTACAGAAGGAGAGGTTCTACGAGGGGCATTTTGTGTTGGCGACACCATCGTGCAAGGAACTAGCTGACCTGATGAAACAGTGCATGAACTACGACCCCCATCAGAGACCCTTCTTCAGAGCAATCATGAGAGACATCAACAAACTGGAGGAACAGAGTAAGGCCTGGTGTTGCTCTCAGCTGGAGGGAGGGGTGAGGGAGGCTGGTTTGTTTGGCGAAGTTGGACACCTTCCAGCAGCGTTCTTGTGTGTGTACTGTTGTATGGACGGGAGCGTGTCCCGTCCCTTTCTATAGATGAGTGCAAACAGGATGCGAGTGTTTTATTTATACTGAACGTGTGGATTGAGTTATGTTGGCGTTCCTGCCATTTCATTCAACCGTCCATATTTTATATAACAGCTTAAGTTAGTTTCAAGACAATTTTGGGCTCCATGAGATTTCCACAGGACTCTCTTGACCATATCAGCACATCAACACAGATAACTCTGGTTCCTGGTTCATCTTATCTTGAAATTACTGCAGAGCAGCTAACAGGTGATCAGTCAAGGGCAAAACTTGATGTCCCATACCTAGTAATAAATAACAGAAGTTGAGTAACTACTACAGGGTGGGAAGTATACCGAGAGAAAACTGAATCAGAGTCTGGAAGAAGACCCAGCGAGCAACCCACAAAGTGAGGGAGGAAGATCAGCAAGTGATAGACTGGCATGTATGAAGGAAGGAATCCCCTGTCAAGAAGTAGGCAGGATTTAAATAAGAGAAGTTGTGACAGTAGGGATAGAAACGCTAACAGCAGCAGATTGGAATTGAGCAAGGATGCCTGGAAGTGTCAAGACCACGGTGTCCTTCCAGGAATCTATCTGACCTGGGGCTTTTTTTCCACTCCCAGATCCCGATATTGTCTCAGAGAAGAAACCCTGTACAGAGGTTGATCCCACGCTCTTTGAAAAACGATTCCTGAAAAGAATCCGTGATTTGGGAGAGGTAAGAGCAATGTCAGATACAGAACACAGATAAGTGTTCCTGTGTGTGTATACACAGCTGTCTGCGTGTGCTTTCTGTGTCACAACGGGAAGATGTGAATCGTAAATGCCTAAAATAGTGCGTCAGGGACACTACAATTAGTGTTTTGTTAAATAATGCTGTCTTTTCTTTTGCAATTAGGGCCACTTTGGCAAGGTTGAACTCTGCAGATACGACCCAGAAGGCGACAACACAGGGGAGCAAGTGGCAGTTAAATCGCTAAAGCCGGAGAGTGGAGGGAATCACATTGCTGATCTCAAGAAGGAAATAGAAATCTTGAGGAATCTTTATCATGAGAACATTGTAAAATATAAGGGAATTTGCACAGAAGACGGTAAATCTTCATGTAGAATATTAAAAGTATACACTAAAAGGATAAGGGTTTTCCTTTAAAAATGAAGCATTTTAAAGAGCGAAATGGTCTTAGTGTTCAATCTTATGGGTTTAGATCTTTTTCTTCATGGAAGAAGCAGCAATTTATCTCTGAAGTCCGCCTCCTGCCCATTTTTGTGCGTGGCTAACTTGGACGTCTCACCAAATCCGTGAAAAGAAACGAGCAGCTGGGCAGGCTGGTGGTGGTTGTTCCAGGAGGGAACTGACCACTGCAGCCGGGTCGTGGCCCCGTAAACGCAGAGGTCATGATTAGAAGCATGTTATCATTCATAGANAAACGAGCAGCTGGGCAGGCTGGTGGTGGTTGTTCCAGGAGGGAGCTGACCACTGCAGCCGGGTCGTGGCCCCGTAAACCCAGAGGTCATGATTAGAAGCATGTTATCATTCATAGAAAAAACTCGATTGTCTTATATTTTTGCATCTGCAATAGTAATTGTTCTAAGCCGGTATTTAAAAACTTTAAGACCTTTAAGTTCAGTAACTGCTGCCTGGAATAGATTCTCCTCTGGATTGGTTCAGTGACTGGTAATGGGAGTTAGCCCATAGTGCGGCCGTGGCCACGCGATGTTGTTACAGATGCTACCGGTGCTGGGGGCTGGTACGACAATGATTGGTGTTGATAACGTGGAAAGGGTTACCTGTCTGCAAATTAAACACATGCTCTGTTTTTAGGAGGAAGTGGGATTAAACTCATCATGGAATTTCTTCCTTCTGGGAGCCTAAAGGAGTATCTCCCACGGAATAAGAACAAAATCAATCTCAAACAACTTCTCAGATACGCAGTTCAGATCTGCAAGGTGAGCCTGGCACCAGAGCCTTCCTGCAACTCTTCTGTTTGATTAGTTTAATATTTCATTTAATTGGGGGGGGGCGGGGAAGAGGGGCTTGCTTGATGAACAGAACCATTCTCCTTGCTTTGTCCCCAAGGACCTGAATCCTAAAGCAGTCTCTCCCGTGCTTCAGGTGCTACTGGCGTAAAGATCAGCAAGGAGATAATTACCAGGTTCCCCTGCATAAAGTTTACGATAAGAAGTTGTTCCTACCGCAGAATTTGAAGTATTAGGAGGGAGGACAGCATTTAGAAAGGGTGTGTTGGTAAAAGGGAAGGAGCAATGTGCAAGTTTAAAGCGAGGAGTAGATGGGAGTGCAGTCAGGGCACGTGAAGCGAGGTGCTTTCTGCAGGAGACTGTGGGTTTGTGATGATGGTGGACCGGGCAGCTACAAGAAGTGTAGAGACAGACTGTCGGTTTTAGCAGCACACAAAGGCACGGCTGCTGTGGAGAGAAGGCTCTGAAGATGGGGGCTGCTCAGCTGAAAATTAAAAAGCACAAAGCAGAAAGAGCAGTCTCAACAGATGAGGAACCCAAAGGCCGAGTTTAAGCAGGGGGGGTGAGTGTCAGAAAAGGACCCTGGAAAGTGCCAACAGATGGAGAACCTGGCATGGGAAACCGGGATAGAGTAGTACCACGTGAACAAGGGAGCATTTGAAAGGGAAGTTGGAGAAAACCAGTGACTTAAGTATTGGAGAAATTAACATCAAAGGCTTTCTTCTCTCTTAGGGAATGAACTATTTGGGCTCCTGTCAGTATGTGCACCGCGACTTAGCAGCACGAAACGTCCTTGTTGAAAGTGAGAACAGAGTGAAGATTGGAGACTTCGGTCTCACCAAAGCAATCGAGACCGATAAGGAGTACTACACCGTCAAAGACGACCTCGACAGCCCTGTTTTTTGGTAGTAACTTATAACTCATTTTCTTTAACCAGACTGTGCAGCAGAATAGCTTGTCTGTTCCCGCAGACTTAGGCTTTTAGGCGTCATAAAGATTTTTCCTGTTTTGATAAGAGACCTAAAAAAAGACACAACAGCACAGCAAGGAAAACACACCTGGTAGACTACACTTATCTACTCTTGCGCTGTTTATTTCTTCCTGCAGTTAATGATCCATTTTCCCATGATCTTTGGGTTTGGTTTTGGTCTCCTTCAGTTTCGCAGTGACTTGCTGTGTAACAGTTGTACCTTATTTACTGCTTCTGTGGCATCCCGAGCCCTGTGGGCACGCTGATTTATGTCCAAGGACTCCACAGACGCAGAACGCGCCTCTTTAGTTTGCTTACTTTAAATGCGTAGGGGTTGTGCATGTACGAGTAGGTCCGTGCGGCTCTGAATACAGTTTAACGCTGTGACGTTGTGCCCACAGGTATGCTCCGGAATGCTTGCTTCAGAGTAAATTTTATATCGCCTCGGATGTCTGGTCGTTTGGGGTGACGCTGTACGAACTGCTGACCTACTGTGATTCAGAGTCCAGTCCCATGGCAGTAAGTGGCTGTGAAAGAGATTTGCTGCTAAAGCTGATTAAATCAGATATTTTAAAAAAATAAATTATTATTATTTTTGGGAAAAAAAGAATCTCTATCTTATGAAAACAATGCTCGTGGTCTTTCACTAAAGACCCCTGTAAGTTGTGGTGACTGCGTGTCCTGGTGAGGAAACTGTATTTATAAATGTCGCTGGCTGTTTTCTAATGGGAGTAGCTGGTGCATGGTACCTCTGTGATAAGCATCTACTGCTCATTTTCGTTGTGAGACTAAAATGTCATCTTAATGTCCAGTTGAAACGGCCTGGATTCATGCAGGGCAAGAGGATGCACCGCTGACTCCCGCTCTTTTCACAGGAGTTCTTGAAAATGATCGGCCCCACGCAGGGACAGATGACGGTAGCACGGCTGGTGCGTGTCTTGCAAGAAGAAAAGCGATTGCCGCGTCCACCCAACTGCCCAGAGGAGGTAATGTTGCACCTACACTTTCATACCGGCGCCCGCCCCTTGACACTGAATTAGCAGCAAAAGCGCCACGCAGTGATGGTTGAATAGGCCTGGCAAAGCTGGGTAGGAAAACCTTTGGATATGCTATTAAAAAAGGCATTTCCAAGTTTTTTAAGCATTATTTTTAAATGTTTTTTGATGCTGACATTCCCAAGTTCATGACGTCCCTTCAGAGGGGTTCAGCCTCTGCTTTAGTGTCTGAATCGGTGTAAAATTCATTCCGAATCCTTCTGATTTTTGAAATAGAGAGCTCCTGGGTGTGCAGCAACTCAGACCGACCCGCGCCTCAGCAGGGTCTCGGTTAGCAGACCCCGAGGCGCAGCCTTACCTCCTCCCACCTGCCCTCGGGCATCCGCAGAGCCAAACTCTGCCCCGGCGCTGGGCTCGAGACCCTCTGCTGGAGCTGCACGCCCTGAGCAGGCTGTGGGGAGGCGAGGGGATGGGTATTTCTCTCCAGACGCGTGGCTCAGCGCAGGGCAGGCGGCTGCTGCGAGCTGCAATGACAGGGAGGGGAGCGGCACACGCGGGACCTGAGCCCTGCAGTGCGGAGACGGACAACTCTGCATGGGAAGGCCGGAGCTGGGATAAGGAGAAGCTGCCTGTCCCGCTCTCCCGCAGTTTAGAGGTGACGCAGCCAACTGGGAAACCAGTATAGTAATTACCCAGAGGTACGCAGTAGCGGTTTTGGTAAAACACACCTGAAGCGGTGAAGCTGCTGCATTGTTTTAAGCTGTCTACACTACTACTGCATCAATTGTTTGCACTCTCAAACATACACCTCTGTTTAAACAAAAAACCCCACTGGTAATGGATATTTGCTAATTCTGATCAAAATCTGCGGCGTGTTTCTATCAGCGTTCTTCATTTCATAGTTAGGGAGAATCTGCTCCATTATATTTACTGGAAAAACAAATGAAATGTTTCATGCATCCTTTAAAAATCTCTCGTTTTTTGTTGGTAGGTGGACCAGCTGATGAGGAAGTGCTGGATATTCAAGCACGATGAACGGACAACCTTTCACAACCTGATTCAAGGATTTGAAACAATTATGAGTAAAATGTAATTAGTTTTTTTTTATACTGTCAGTACTTTAAATGTGTGTCAAAATATAAATGGCAAAGACTTTTTTTTTTTTTTTAACTACTGTAATTTGTACGCTGACTGTGCTAATGTGTTTAAAGGATTCTTTTTCCAACAGTTTTCCTTTTTAATTTTAGTCAACAGTTGGATCAAATGAATTAAGGGGTATGGCAGAAACAATAGCTTCAACTCCTTTTGCTGCTGTTCTTGCAAGGCAGTTTTATCTTTACCCGATTACGGTCTCGCCAAAATTTGAACTACCCTGATGAATGCGAATGACAACAGTGGTGTCAAAAAATGCTGCAGTTCTCCGTGCGATCTGTAGCATTTAAAACAAGTCTGCTGCGCACGCTTATTCCTTGAGCAAATAAACTAGTGGACATAAGAGGACTTGATACAGTAATTTAACAACTTTTGTGGGGTTTTGAGGAGGTTTTAAGAAAGAGTTTGGCTGACAGATATCCCTCACATGCACTTAAATTTTAGTAACAAAAAACCAACTATGGCATAATAATCCAGAGAAGACAAAATAATCAGCTCATCTTAACCAGTCTGCAGGGCTGAGCTCTTACCTGCTTTTGAAAAAAAAAATAAAAACATTGCTTGTCTCTTGTGTTCAACCAACCAACCAACCAAAAAAAGCATAGATCAGCATGTATCATTATGCATTTCATGGAGAAACCCAGTTTCTGGATAAATAGATTTGTTTTTCCTAACTCAGCCCCCCCCTCCCACACCGCATGTTTCTACCCGCTGAAGCTCCCGCCGTTGATGTAGCTGTTAAATGTGCCAACACAATGTTCTTCAGCTTCTACTGCCAGTGAGCTACAGCGCGGTGGAATGTGTGTAGGAAACTAATTACACACTTTGGGGATAGAAAAGAAAATGAATCCATGTGCAGTATCTGGAGGGGACTGAGCAACCGGGGCAGCATCCCCAGGAGAGAACACCACCTTGAACACACACACACACACACACACACACACGAGAGTCTCTTTGTTACCAGCGGTGCCATCCGAGGGGTGCACCTCACCCTCATTTTTTGGGCTAATTTCTTTGGCCAGAACCTTAATTCATTTTAGCAGTTCTGCAATGCTGCTGATTTGGCCTGAGGTGATGATTCTTTAAATAACAGCATTGGCCATTATTTAATTTGACTCGGATACTCAAACCATGCACTTGTGCAGCGTTCAGTTAAGTGAAGGGAAAGCCAGTGGGGCCAGACTGGGACCAGGGACACTTCCTTGCCAGGACCAGCTTTAAGCATTTAAAGTGTAAGCGAGTCAAGGGAGGGCACTGTACTCTGGTTTTGTAAACCTGTCAGGCCTTGAGAAACAGTGGTTTAACTGGAAACCTTTGGCTGACCCCTGACCTAGAACTTGGGCCATACTGTTTTCCCACCACGCCTTTGAGGAGCTACTTGGTTCTGGCAGTAACATAAAGGTGTCCTTAAATATATATCTATATATATAAAATTGTAATTATGAGCTGTGATGAGGTTAGGTTTATTTTTACAGTATTACCTGTTTTTTCTTTATGTCATGTATGAACCCGATTCAAATCTGCAAGCACTTTGTTACTCTTTATACAAACAAATCTAATAAAATTTTTTTTTTCTCCACAGGCGTATATTCTTTAATTATAAATTAAATCAGAAAGGTTTTTAATGGTAGCTTTCATAGGCATGGTGATTAGAACGCGCTGTCTTCAAAACAACCTCTTCCCTTTAAAGGTAGCCCAGAGATGTTTTTCTCCCACAGAAATCCACTTTAAATGTGTACCAACAGTTTTTATTTTCATTGAAAAGCGTAGTAAGTTGAGAAAGTTGCATATACAAACCATTTGAACAAAATATTACAAGTGAATTTATCAATACATACACGTAGAATCCCAGAAAAGCTCCTACAACCTGTGCTGCGGTTTGGCGGTGGGAAGCGGTTGCTGCCTGTAGGCGCAGTGCGTACTTGCTGTACAGCCCAGCCCCGCAGGGAGGAGGGGTTTCCACTGGCCGCGGCGGGGGGTTAACCTTTGAAAATATGTATCCCGGTCACATCACAAAGCTTGGAAGGCAGAGTTTAAGACTTCTTATAAAAAAAATCAGTATTGAAAGATGGCTTCAGTATTATTGAGCAAGATGAAGTAGGAAGGAGCTGGGTCCTGGCCTCACTGCTCGGTGAATTTGGGCCAAGTGAATTTGTGGGAGGATTCCAAGGCAGCAAACATCCCTGTGCGGCGCAGAGGGCTGGCGCATGATTTATCTGCCACAAACATCAACTTCAAAAAGGAACAATTTCCAAGTCTTCAGCTACAAGGTTTAACAGCAGAAAGGAAAGACTCGAGCCAGAGTTGCTTAATGAATAAGCTAAAAATACCAAGTTGGTTTTTTTAAACAAAAAAAGAAAAGAGCAACCCAATGAAGTCAGGAAGCGGTGTCTGTGTGGTGCCATCTGCTCAGCCCCAGGCCCTGGTGGAGCACACACACCTGCAGTTCCCAGGCTGGGGTGCGAGCCTGTCCCATGCACCTGGGACAGGTGAGTATCTTGTCCTTCCAGGCAGGACTCCCTCATGCAAAAGGTAATACATAAGAAAGCGTGAAAACAGGAGCCAGGCTGCTCCTCTGCTCTAGCAGGCTTTGGAGTGCTGCAAATTCCAAAAGTTAAGATGCTTGGAAAAAAAAAAAGAAATAATACAGTGACGAGAAGGAAGGCAGGATTAAAGACACCATCCACGGAGCATGTCTGTATTGCTCCTGCTCCAACTCTGAATCATCCAGATTCAGAAGTCATCAGAAAAAGCACAACAGGCAGTTGATTTCCTCCACTTTCGGTTCTCTTTACCAAGGCCCCACCACCTGCAGGTGCTGCCGCAGCCCTGCCTTACGGACACACGCGCCCGGCAGAAGGGCGACGGGGCTCTGCCACAGGCACTGGTTTAAAAGAGGCATTCACAAACTGCAAATTAGTTATTCCAAGGAAAAGCTGTGGCTTCTTGGCCTAAAAGCAGATAAAGGTTACTTCACTGTCCAAGTATCACCTCTCCAAATTGAACTGAATATTGCAAGGCAGCACACAGTATAGCATCTTGCTTTTAACAAACATTTATTGAAAAACATCACAGAGGCTCTGGTAATACATTTGGTATATCTTCATTCCAGGATTAAGAGCAGTATTAAAAATATAAAGGCTGTAAATGCAGAACTCTTAATCCTGGAAAAGTAAGATTGAAAAAAACCCCACATTCTGAGTTAAAAAAAATAAGAAAAAAATTACTATCAAGACTTCATCTTTTAACTTCCTCAGTCTGAGGACGAGAGAAAGGATCAGCGTTCCCTCCTCGGTATTTTTATTGCTTTCGGCTGGTAAGCTACCAAAACTCACCCAGTTACTTTGCTTTGTCAGCTTCAGCCCACCATTACTGTCAGTGGCAGACGACAACGGAAACCCCATCCCATCCTTTCCGAAGGCAAGTCAGGCTACCCCGAAACGGCTAACCTCCTGGCAATACGTACCGGTTCCTTGGCAGATTTGCCCGTTACAGGGGGTTGTTCCTCTCGGGATACTTACAACCCCCACAGAAAGAAGAATTATTTGTCTGAAGTTAAGGCAGCAATAAATAGCAGAGGTACGAAAAGCCTGCCTTCACGCCCAAAGGCAGGAGTGGTTAGTTAGGTCTCAATAAACGCGCTTTTTTTTTAGAGAGGATTCTGCGTAACGTACTGCGGAGCCCTGAGTCTGCTGGCCAAGGTACTCCACGGGGCCGGGTTCTGGGGAGGAAATGAGGTACGAAGAGCCTCGCTTCTCGCTTCTCGTTGGAGCCACCTAAGGACAAGAAGAAAACAAGTGACACATGATCCAGCGCAAACGGCGTCAATAAATAAAGCTTGGGAATTACCAAGGACCAGGAGCCAGTAACTGACTCCAAAGGCCCCGACTCCTTCGGCTTTAAGGTCCAGCTATACACAGCTCATGAGTCAGTGTTTGTGCCCTTTCGCAAAAAAAACACCCCACGAACCTGATCGTAAATGCATGGGTGCCCCACCATCCACGCGGTTTTGTGAGGGCAAAGGGCTGGCTGTGCCTGGTGGCCCCGCTCCACAGTGCACGTTTAAAAAGCAGTTGTGTAACGGCCATGCTCTTACCCCGCAGTGCCACAGCAGCTCCAGCCAGCTCATCCTTTAAAGTAAGGCACCAGTGGACCTTTTTCTTTTTTCTCTTGGCCAGCTGAGTGGGTTAAACCGTCCTGGCACAGCTATGATGGCAAGACAGATGTTGAAGGACTTGGTTTCCAGCCGTGCCAAAGGGAGTTGGTGTTGTGGATTATGGCTAACCATCTGCCACTTGCAGGCAGGAATTTACATGTGGTACTGACATGAAGGAGAGAGCAGTAACCGCTCTTTTCATCAAAACTTCAATTTAACTAACATGCCTCACTCCAACACTCAGAAAGTCCTGAGGGTCCCCAAGGGGGGTTTCTGGTGAGGGCAGAGGTGACCTAAGGCTGCCCCACCACCAACGGCCCCTTTGGGGTACACAAGGCTCAGGTCAGTTCCTCTCTGGGATCCATCAGAGCAGGACATTGCAATCTCCGTGGCCCTACAGCACCAGAAGCTGTACATACACATTAGAGCCCACCACCCGAATCAGAGTCTTGATCACTCTGTTTTCCCCCATGTGTCATTAATTTCATTAATTAAAGTCATCTTGTTCTAAAAGACTGAAGTATCTGCCCTGTAACAACCAACTGAACCTGATCTCACCACCTCCTGCTCAACCACACCGCGTACCCTGGGTTAAGCCTGGCTCCTAAATCAGAAGATTTAGGGGTTTGGGTCATGTTGGAGTGAATGTTTTAGGAACCTTAACGTGTTTCACAAACCAGGACGCTAATTCCTTAACCAAAATAACAGCTGTGCTGACCGAACATCCCTGAGCCCAACGCTTCCTAGCAGAAGTGCCCCGTGACAATTCACATTCACAACTCAAACGACCCTCTGCTAAGTCCAATTTCATTTTAGTGTCCACTGGTCATTAAATAATAGGAATTTGCTTGAGGGAAGACTTTTAGTGTCGTGTCCGTCCCCCTCCCCCGCCCCGGCTCTTCTAACAGCCGTGGGGATGTCATATATGTACTGGCTCGTGTGGCAGAGTGCAGCATCTCCACTGCGTGGTTCCGACTGTGCTCCTCCTGAACCTCTTGAAATGCAGCCACAGAAGCAGGAGAAAAATCGGTTGCAGGGTTAAAGCGAGCGCAGACGCACAAGCACACACTCTCAACTGCTACAGAGCCTCCTGGGGACCAGTCTGGGTGCCCTCTTCACTGAGATTTATCTTTTGATTCCGGGAATGAGAAAAGTACCTCCTTGCAGAGGCAAACCGTACTTCTGTTTAGTTTATGCCAAGGGACTGACCGCTCTCGTTCTGCCTTTTATGGCATCTGGCATTAAGAGAGACTTTTGAGCGAGCTGTTCAACATCACCTCCACATACAAGCTTTCCTCTTTAGACCAGAGATCAACTGAAAGGTATTAGTTAGCTCAAACCCCAGACTATCACCTTCTCTTTTTACAATTTCACTCGTTTCCAGTCGTATCGGAGCTGTCAGTTGTGTGTTCCTTCTAAATCTCCTCCAAAAACCAGGAATCTCATGCCAAGTCTGAGATGCGAGTTTCTGAATGCCAGAACATCATGCCCTGAATCCTGCTGCTAACCTCTGTGCGGCCAAGGGATTTAATGCCGTGATGGAGGAGAGCCGCGCGGGAGGCTGGGCCACTGAGCTCCCCCAGACAGGGCTGCTGACTTCAGCTGTGGCTCCTCTCAGCATGCCCGGACACCGCACAAAGGGCCAGGAGCTGCGCTGGAGGCTGGAGAGCCAGCTCGGCGTCCCTCCAGCAGCGCTCGGAGAGATTATCATCGCTCCTATGGCTGCATGGCTGGGGCTGGACTCACAAAGGCAGCAGCTCATTATGCTGACGGGCATACTTCCCTGCAGCCGCTCCAAAAGAGATGATAATCTGGCTTTTAAGGTCTCCCTCATCCGTAAAAACAGGAGCAGTGCGATTTACCTACAGCATGAGGGTATAAATTCCTCAGGACTTCTAAGGCAGTTGGGGAACAAGAATACCTATGCTCAGACAGAGCAAAGCTGTCATCCCCACCAGCCTCCCGTTAGTCCAGACTCCAACCTCCTTTAAACTGGTCCTCACAGCTTCCACAGCATCTCCCCATCCCTCCCGCATCTTTATTGATGAAAACTAAGCGTCTGCTGGATGCAACAGACAAATGAAGCTTTGCTCAAGGAGTCTGGCTGAACTAGGCTGCATCTGACATCTGTTATATATTTCAAATGAAAGCCATTTTAAAATGGTTTTCCTCCCAGGATCCACTTAACAGTACGACAAAGTGGCAGCTGTAGGTAACTCAGATGCTGCCGTGACTTGCTAAATCCACTTCAAAGGTTTTACCCCAGTGGCACTCACTGCAAAACATCTGCAAGTCAGGCAAAAAAACCCCATGTAAAACCAGTGTGAGCTTCCTCCTCCTCCTTTGTTCACTTCCTACTTTATTTGCCTCCCTCAAGGCATTGCTGCACATTCACCCTCGCAGATACCATCTTTCCAAGAAGTCTGCTCACAAACATCCAGCCTGTCTTTGCCTGTGGGATTTGGTGGTTTGTGGGCAGTGAGGAGCACTGATCTCCAGTGTGCTGGAGGGCTCCGAGGGAGCCTGGCGCTGGCACGCGCTGCCCAACTGCTGCTTTTATTTATCACAGCCACCAGGAACTGCGTGGGATCCTGAACAACTCGGGATCCTGAGGAGCACGGGTGCAGTGGAAAACTCTGCCTTGGGTTGTTGTGGGTCCAAAGTCCACTCGGTGGCAGCATAAGACAAATAAGAAGCGCTTCCACTAGCAGCTGGCTGGGGCTGCAACTGCAACCACTCTGCTCAGTCTCTCCTCTCACCTTATTTAATGGTTTTTGTGGAGGAAGCTGCAAGCTGCCTGGCTGGTAAGATCCCTGGGCTCCACTGTAAAGTGTAGGCACGACCTGCAAACAGGTACTGTAGTCTGGGTAAGATCCACCTGTAGATTCCTAAATGTAGAATGGGATCCATGATAAACCATAAGTTGAAAGAAAATAGGTTTAATAATTCATTTTTACTTGATATAGTACTGAGCACTCAGTGGACGTGAAAGTGTCTGAGTCGCACTCAGTTGCTAAAAGGAGTGTATAATCCACAGCAGCTCAGGCATGCAGCAATTTCTTGAGCAAAGTGCAGGATCTGGGGGATGGCTTACTTTACACAATTCCTTAACAAAAAAAAAAAAAAAGTGCTTCTCATTGGTGACCTCAGGCTGCCTGGGTGAAAAACAATCCTTCAATAGACTCACTGGGAAATGACATTATGGTGTGCTGTTTCTTGGTAGGAGGTATTTTAATATAGTCCTGAACTTTACAGGTAACTTTGGATTGTGGGATTTTAGAGAGAGGAATATTCACTGCAGATATAATCAAAAGCGTGAGTATGAATCCTGGAGAGTACCCGTGCAGGGGTGCCCTGCAGAAGGTGACCATGCAGTGCCATTCGTCCCATGCTCTCCAGCCCCTTTTCCTGAGGTACCGACGGCAGCAGCCACTATCAACAAACAAAGCAGGTGTCCAGACTCCAAAAGCCAATGGAGACACGAAGAAAATAAAATTATTTCTCACCTCAGAGGCTTCATTTTCAAATTCATCGACTCTTGCCTGGGTAGAGTTATATGTCTGAGCATAATGCTGATACCACTGCTGAACAGCCTCCTATAAAGGAGGAAAAAACCTCTTCCCATTAGCTGTCTTCTAAGATCACTTTAAATGAAAACAATTCTTACGGTCTCACAGGACATGAGAATGAATTAAAGGCAAAGCTCTCCAAGAAGCATCAAAACATGTTTCACACCAGTGATAAAAGCTCAAACCAAACATTTAAAACTACATAAAGGGCTTAAAAGCCACACAAGGCACCACTGCCTTGGCAGCGGATGCAAGTACAATGTAATTTCTGTTACATGGAAGGAACAGACAGCACAAATACAGCTGAACGATGACAGGCGGCATCTCTGCACCTCAGCGACATCATTTGAGTCCTTCATGTTACTAAAGTTAATACTAGTAACACTAATACCAATACTACTGATTTTTTTGGACAGTATTTAAGGATTTTAGGAACTACCTCCAGAAGACATCAAAACGAATTTAAAGCCAATAATCAGCTTCGAACAAAACGTTCAAGACTACGTCAGTGCTTACATGAAACACACAGCACAGCGGCCCACAGGACACCTCTGTTACTTCTCTAACCCACAACTGCTGACAGATCTGATCTGACTAGGAGATGGGTCTGGCCCCCGGCAAAGCTCCCTGCTGCAGCGACCCCGTCCCCTTCCACCCCTCCTGGCCAGGCTGAGACCCTCCTAACACAAAACAACCCCCGTGCCGACCTGTGCGCCCGCGCTCTGTCCTCCAGACCCAACTGACTCCCACAGCAGCCCTGCTCTACCCCAGGAGTTTTGGAGCAACAGAGATTTCCTTGCCAGCAGCCTTCGAAAAGGGAGCACAGCCTGTTTCTGTCTGCCTGCCATAGGAAGAGAGATCAGGCGACTCTGGGGAGGAGGAGGTGATGGGGACAGGGCAGGAGAGGGAGAGACCTACGGCAGAGGCAGGGTGGGTGTCTCAGCGCAGACCTGCGATTTTTATACAGATTACCTGACAGCACTACAATCCAGTTCTCATATTTGATTTCTATACAGTCATATTTCTACAGAGACTGGTGATGGCTAACGAAAATATGGAAGTATTATTTCACAGAATGTCCCAACATGTGAAACTCAGTACTTGCTCTCAGTACTACAACAAAACACTCTCCAGAGGAGGGGCAGCCCTCCACCTTAATGGCCATGCTCTGATCATCAAACAGGGCAAACGGTGAAGAAATCCCGTGCAGTGAAACCAGCTGGCAGAGACTGCAAAAATTCCCCAAACTATACAGGAACTTCCGGTAGACAGAACACACTCTTCTCTGGGATCTAGCCAAAGTTCAAGAAAACTTTAAAACTTTTAAAAAAAAAGGGAAAGAAAAACTTCATGGTTTTAAAGACAGACAAAAGCCAAGCCAGAAGTTATAAAAAGTAATTTTTTAGCCGACTGCGCTGAACTCAGGTTCTCAAGAAGCAATCTTTCAGTGGTTATGATAATGGAGCAGGGAGTGTATTGAGGCTTCTTTTGACTGGCATTAGGTCTACCTCGCGCTAAATCTATCCTGTACACTGAAAGAGACGAACTGTCAGTGAAAAGGACCGACAAGGTTCAATCTGAAGAAAAAGGTGGCTTTGGTTGTAGGAAAGCCTGGGAACCCTTTAAGAGTGGTACCTGATGTTGGGCAACACCGTCCAACTGCATGCAGGGCTATCAGACCACAGGTGTACCAAGAAGCGCATTAAGAGCACACAGAGAAAAACAACGAGCAGCTCAGGGGGGGATCTCTGAGCAGATCTCTGCCAAAAATCCTGCTACAAGGCTTCAGAAGAAAGCGCTGCAGAACAACATACCTGTGTGTATTCCCCATGCTGTTGAGAGTAATTAAAATAATTTTCCATTGCATGTTGTGATGTAGTTCCCTGAGACACAGCAGCATCCACGATGTTGTTCGGAAGTCCGGTCTGCTGCGGTGGACTGGAGGCTTTGCTGGCAATTGCTGTTCATAACATAAAGAATACAGGGTTTGTATAAACACACGGTTTATATAAACTGCACAAATGTGCACTCTCGTTTAGCAATATCCTGGGATTAAACCAGAAATTTGCTACCTCAGGTTAGGCTATGCTCAAAATTAATCAGTGCTACTAATAATTGGAAGGCTTTCTAAAAGTTTGTCTTCATCAGTAGGCCCATTAACTCTGAAAATTTACCCTTCCCAAATAAAATGATGATGTAATCTATCCTCATAGTTAATATTTTAAGACAGACCACAAGATTTCCTTAAAGGTAAGTGTTTTGGTCACTGGAATTACCTGCCAAACAGAACAACGATTTGCCACACACTGGTTAAGGACACTTGCAACTAAAACCGCTAAATGTTTGCTTACCTGGAAGACATATACCAGGCAACACACTTGCCAAATTCAAGTAGGGGTTGGTACTGAGACGTATTTCTTTTGGTGGTTCTCCTAGCAGCGAAGTCTGTTTTTTCAAGGGAGTCTGCAAAACAATTGGGCAGGGCAGTTTGCATTATATTCACACAACATTTGTCAGATATAAGTGTCCCAGCAGGATTTTGAAAAAAGCTTAGCCCTATGAAATGTAATAGGAAAACTTTTAAAATAAATACTAGGGACAACTATCTGGACACATTGCCTGTATTTTTTTTCTTGCCAAATAATTTTGTAGGAATGTTTCTCTTTAGACTGTAAGTTACTAAAGGATATTAAAAAACAAACAAAAGAAAACTTTTTACATTTAAGTAAAGGAATAATAATCCCCATAACGACTCCAGATGCAGGGAGTTAGCATTAAGTACATGGCCAAGACAAAATCAACTCTTTTCACCCAGACCCACGAGCAAATAAAGGACAAATGAACCCTGGACTGGAAAGATGACACTGTCTGCAATCTGGCATTACAACACATCTTACTGATCACTCTATTTATAAGCCTGTATTTAAAAGGGGAAAACGTTTATGAGTGGAAACGAAGTGTCAGGACTGACTCACTCCTCCAAACCACCAGAAGTGTTTCCTATGAGGGACTAAGAAGGGTACACTACCAGCTTATATCTCCTTACATTAGAAAAAACACCAGAAATAAGGATGAAGTAGCTATAAGCAAGTTACGTAGCTTATCTGAAATACATAGCTCAGAGATGTTAATACAGTATTCTACTCTATATCGATTCTGTTCATTTTTTCAAAGCCCATTAAGGGAAAAAAATCCGTTATTTTATTGGATTAATTTGATTTTCAGTAAAATAGTATTAATAACTTTTCAAAAAGTGAGACCAATTTTTAAACACAAAAAACTGAGTGCTGAAATTCTTCATCTGCATGCAAAAGCAGGCATTTAAGACAGTATGACTGTTCAGTATCAGCATACAGACTGTGGCTGTCTTGTCAAGGAAGTAATTTTTGCAAACTGGGCCTTCTGTCTACTGGTGCAGAAAAGGAAACAATTAAATCATCTACCAGGATTTCAAAAAAGAACTTTTCATGATAAACAATATTCATAATAAATGAATTATCTAGTCTTCTAATGGTTTAATAACATTTCCTTTTAACTAAATGAATTGCTGAAATAAAACACTGGTTTTATATAAGTACACACGTACACCCTATGTATCTTACCCATGTCTATCTATACATAGGTAAAATCCCACTTCATTACGGTAAAAAGTGACTTAAAAATCAAAAAGTGTACTTTCTGAAGTAGGACCAAAGCTGTAAAAGCTGTCTAACAAAGGCAGACACCAATACTGTATATAATCTGATCACTTCAGATGCTTCAGAAAATATGTAGGAAAACCACAGATCTGATCTGAATTACAAACACGTTTCCCCATAAATGTCAAAGTATTTATGTATGTTATTAAAAAAGCAAATTCTGTTAACGATAGGAAAAAACTTCTGAAAAAAACAGACCGTTCCGGTTCAGTTTAAATCCCATCCCATCATCCTCCCACCCGCTATTCAAGGGAATAAATATTAAAACTGATACAGACTAAGAATGTGTCAGCTATGGCTAAGAGGGTATGGATTAAAAGGGGAAAACACACACACACACACACACACACACCCCCACCCACCACCTGGCAAGCCGAAGGCCCTACAAACCACCAGAATTGCTCCTGATTATTCATGAAATTCAACCCCAAGTTCAATTTTCAGTCTTTAGAAGGGACATTGCCCTTGAGATAATTTCATCATCAAATACTATGAGGCATACACATGGAAAAAAACCCCTCCAGCATTGTAAAAAGATTCCTTTGTTAATTCATTTGGACCACCAAAGAACATTATTGTTCTCTCTCTATTATTCATAACTGAAATGTCCTTAAAATGTCTCATGAATGATCCTGTGATCTAGCAAATTTTGTAGTGAAGAACTTCAACAAGCAGTTTCAGTTAACTCTTAAGCGTGTTCAAATAAAAAAAGAGCAAATCCACACACAAGAATAAAAGAAAATATTTGTATTCAATGTTCCTTACCCCCAAACTTGTATCAGTACTTTTTAGTTGATTTTGTTGTTTGGCATGTCCAGCCCGCAAAGCTCCCGCAGAAAGATTTGTTAAGGTCTGATGATAAGGCTGTGATCCCGAGACAACCGCTTCGGTAGTTGATTGTTTATCTGGAGCATTATTTTGCCCTGGTATAGCTTGTCCAACAATGTGCTGATTCGGAAAGAATGGCAGCATGCCCATCCCTGCCGCTGCTGCTGTTTGAATTGGAGTCAGATTAGATGCTGCAGTCAACCATAAATGGAGAAACTTTTCTGTTCGACAAGATTTATCAGTACATTTTGTTTGGGGTTTTTAGTAAGTGATGAGAAAAACATTGAGAGATCTATTTTACAGCTGTCCCAGAAAATCAGATTCTGATGATAGTTTTTGTTTGCTCCTGGGATGGTAAAAGAGTAACTCTATTTAAAGCTAAGACAATAGAAGCAAACCCTGACTTTTCTAAGCATTCACGATGATAGTAAGTTACTTAGTGTTTCCTGTCACTTTCAAAAAACCTGTGGATGACATCCTAGATGATCCTGTATTGGAATAGAGGGGGAAAACCCCACCTCAACTGGCATTAGGAAAACTCTTTTTACAAACAAAAGAGCTAGAAAGTATTCTCCAAAATTAAAATCATGATATTCAGTACAGGTTTCTTTCCCGCCCCGCCCCTCACAAGCTTTTCCTTGCTCCTAGTTACTACCATTACTCAGACCACGTCTAGAACTTCCTCTCCGTGGAGGAAACAAAAAATATGCACTAAGTGGTACCACAACTGATGAGGGCATCACTGTCACAGAAATTTGCATTCAAAATTGACGTCCATCACAGACTGGATGTTAAAGCTCTACTGCTTAATGAAATGAATGCAAAAAACCTATTTGTGGTGCCTCTTCAGCTACTCAGATTTATCTGCTTTGAAACAATAAACACCAAAATTCTGGTCCTAAATAAAAACATATTCCAAGTGTACTAGACATGGTAGTAACTGAGCAAGCAGAATATTTAACAACCTGCAAATATTCAATCAAGGCCACAGTGTACTCTCTCTTCCCTGACAAACAGTTGAGAGAAGCCAGGCAACAAGGCAAGAGATTTCAAGTTTGTTTCCTGCTTAAACCAGCAGGTTACAGTTGGTTGTATCGATACATAACTTGTTACCTTCCTTAACTATATAGCTATATAATGTGCGNGAGATTTCAAGTTTGTTTCCTGCTTAAACCAGCAGGTTACAGTTAGTTGTATCGATATATAACTTGTTACCTTCCTTAACTATATAGCTATATAATATGCATTATTGTCCAGCTCTCTGCCTACCTTACTGTACAGTGATAAGGTTCAACATGTTATTGCTTTTGCTACAGTGGGAGAAAGTAAGGTGCATGATTTGAAGCTGAGCATTTCTACTGATTTGGTATGAAATAAAATGTCATTTACACTTAAGAGCTTCTCCACGGGTTCCCATGCCTGAACTCACTGATGGCATTACCCCTATTCCCAGTACTGTCTGAAGTAGCATTGTTGGAGGTTCTCCCAGCAAACCCGGTTTCTATAAGGAAGAATAGAAAACTGTGTAAATGATTAAAATAATCTGTCTGTAGCTATTTCTTACAACTTTCACATTCAGTTAATCTTTTTAGATACACTAAACTGTTAAATTATACTAGATGAAAAAATGTATTTGTTTTAGCAGTTATAAGAATGTCTAAAGATGGTCGAAGTTAAAGCGATGACCTTACACTATTAGCCTGAAGGTTTTCAATCTTCATCAGTTGCTGCTGTGGCAATGGTAGGGGAGCAGGGCTCTGCAGCAGTAAATTAGATGCACTCCCCAGAATCGAACTCTGTGAAATTAATAAAAGAAGTGTTAGTTGACAGTCATGGAAAACAGTACATTCTTCAAACATTTTCAGATGATGCTGCTGGAAGAAATTTAAATTACTTGCTGAGTTAATACAGCAAAGGAAAATAACTATTTCCTCCACAGAAACAAATTTTTGCTTCATTCATAGAAAGTTATTTCAAGTTCTATTAACCTCTCTTCCTCCTAGCGTTTTTTTTTCACCTCACAATCACAAGTATGCTTTCTGGTGGCTTTTAAAGGATCAAGAGTATACTCCAAATACAATCCAGACTCCATTGCAGCCCCTGTGCCTAAGCCAG
Source organism: Himantopus leucocephalus (assembly GCA_003993805.1). NCBI lineage: Eukaryota > Metazoa > Chordata > Aves > Charadriiformes > Recurvirostridae > Himantopus > Himantopus leucocephalus. The sequence continues at coordinate 31,032,095 of RSEF01000008.1, read as the reverse complement.
CAGGGAAAGCTAAATGTGTTTGAAGTCTCTGCAGACGGACCAGACAGGGGAGTTACCTACAGTGCCAGTAAGAAAGATGAGACACAAGGACTTCAGGGAATTACAAGCTCCATGAATAAGGACTTCATTGTTTGTTAACATTTGCATTGTGCCTTGCATTGCAATTCTAATACATAATCTCCGCCAAGTATCTACACAGTTTACAGGACTCGACTGCAAGCGGCAGGGACTCGCATCGCTCGATTTACAGTTACCAAACAGTATCTTCATTTTCAAAGAGGAATATCCAGATATGTTTTCCCCCCTTTTTAGTGGCAACTATCTGCATGACATTCTATTCCAGACCCATTAAAAAGCTTACAAACCACAGTGCCTACTGATTTTCAAGTCTATAAAATATTAGCATTTTTCATACAAAAATTCTGGATCTATTTGCCACCAGAATCGAGCCACTTAATCAACAACTTTGGGGCACCATGTTCAGACTCTACGACTGGTATATTCAGCATTACGTGCTCCAGCTAGCACAGCAGCTTAAAAGAAACCTTATGTCCACTCTGGATGACAAAACCACATTATGATTCACGCTAGCTGAACACAGGCTTGAAACTGTCTTTCTGGCAGCAGCTCCTGAGCATGATTTGCCAGGCAAAATATAGGTTGCTCTACAAACCCTTCTGTACAGCAGTGCAAGAATAGATAAATGGGACACTGACTGTGTCAAATCATGACAAGTATAGCCTTACTCATTTTTTTTTAAATCTGCTACAGAGGAAAGATCACCAAAACCAGGTAATAAAGATGGAACCTGAAAAGAAGGCAGCTCTCCCAGTGCACGGCTTTGCAGATTTTGCAGCCTCCTGCAAAACAGCTCACAAATATTTTCAAGCCTAGGTTGTATCTGTGTGGTAGGGTCAAATTCCCTATGGAAAAACCCTCTATGCCCATAATACGGTCTTCTTGACTCAGAAATGTGCAATTTAAAACAAAAACATGCCCTATCTAGGTTAGTTACGCATCTGCAATTTTAATTGTCTTAGCGATTTTCAGTAGAAATTATCCAGGGCTGTTTATTGTCACTAATACCAGTGGTTGTTCCTTCTAAACTTGGTTACGTCAACAAAGGAAATGTGTTAGTTCAATTGCAAAACTTTCAGAAATACAAGAGTGGAAAATCAGGTTGGTTAGAATCCTCAAAAGAAATTCTCTGGGTTAATAAAGATTTAATAAACTGCTGGATGACTGAAGAAAACACATCACAGAGAGTTTAAAACACATTATTTTGGCACGAAAATTGTAACTAAGAGAAATTTAAAAAGCTGAAAGTCATGCTACCTCTAGAGTTGAAAGATTGGACAAATAACCCATTTGTTCAAATTCCCCTCTGTTGAATCTTTTTTTATCAAATACTTTATAATATACTTAAATACTTATAATGTTGTGGCATAATCATCCTAAAAATATTGTTTCTTTTCATTATATTACTTTAAAAAACCTTGAATATAAGATAGCAAAACCAAGATACACAGGAAGCTGTATCAGTGTGGGACTGGGGAGGTGGGGAGTCAAGCCAAGATGCTGTCTGTTCCTCCGTCTTGTGACAATACCGAATTTCAAGACAATAAAAATAATGACCTGGTTCTCTGGCTTTAGAGAATACCCTGAAATAAGTCACTGAATAACAGAAAATTGACCCTAATAGAAGGAGTAGGGATAATCAAATCACTGTCAATAAAATTCAGGCTATTAGACCAGGTTTGGAGCTAATTAAATGACAGGAAGCTCCCTGGAAGAGCATTAGACTTGTAAGTCTCTCTAAAGAGAACATACTAACTTGTTTGAGTGCAGCAGTCAAGCCAAAAAACATTGGATCATCATCAATCACACTGTTAACTGTGTAAAACATGCCTGTCTCCAGCTGTGATTAGAAAACATTCACATTGCCTTCCAAGGAAGCATAGGCTCTCCAAGGCTGAAGAGAGAGCAGCAGTAACTAAATATACCAATTGAAAATGTCATTTAAATAAAAGAAGTACAAGCAAAGAATGATGTATGTTTTCGTTGTACAGGACAAAAGCAACTCATTTGATGGGGCGAAATTAACTAGCATTTATTCAAAATGAATATATTCACCTACCAGTTTTTAGCAGAAAAATAATAGAAAAGCTAAATATACTTAACATAAGGAGTATCTCTGCATTTTAATTTGGTCTTTTTAAAGATCTTTAAGTCTGTGTTTGCCAAAAGAACAGCAGAAATAACAACTAATACTTGAGGGGATTTTATTTTTTAAATGGGAATTTCTGAAACATCAGATATAGGAAGTCAAAGCGATTGACTCCAGTCCCTCATAGGCACTTATGAAAATCCCTGCCATGAATATTAAGGCAAATTTTGGCTCCTGACAGAGCTGGAGAAATCTCTGACAGAACCTCAATACAAGACGGAGGCCTGGCAGGCTGCTGGCCAAGTGCACTGCTGCAAGGAGGAGTTCTGGTTGTGGGTGCTACTCTACCGTATTCTCACCTCCAATTTCTAGGGCAAACTCATCCCAAATATCATTTATAGTATCTTTCAGAAATTCTGGTGTCCATCTGGAATTACAGATACTCTGAAAACACTTTAAACAGCTTATAACCTTGGGGGTTTTTTTTGACTAAGAAGTAACATCTGCAAATCACTATTTTTTATGGCATATATATCACATTTTGGTCCCTGAAAGCTTTAAAATGAAGATAACGATGCCAGCTTGTTGGCTTGAATAAGATAAAACAATCAAGTCTCTACAGGAAGTGTGTATGAGCGGCTCCAAGAGAAATGGATGTGCCGTGATACTGGAGCTCTAATTTAAAGAGGATTTTTTTTTGCCAGTAATGGCAAGTTGTCTCTAAATCGCCAGGTGTTAGCAAATCAAAAGCTCAGTTAAGATAAAATAACTCACTTGTGGATAGTAAGCACAGTCTGCTCTTACATCCCCACAGGCATCTCATAATAGAGTGCTTTTCTTAAAGACAGCTTTAATGAGAACACTTTATTTTAGTTATAATTTCTTAAAACTTTGAGAATATTTTCAAGCTAAAATCTCCACAAATATCTATTTTGACAACAGTTATTTTGTCACATACCTGATGAACTTTATTCAACTGCAAAAAAGGTGGCCCAACTGCCGAATTTATAAGGTGAGGTAAACCTGCAGACGCTCCAAGAACTGTTTTAGAAACACAAGAACACGTTGTAGTGTTTTGTAAGTTAGGCAAGGAAAGATCTTTATAAGAGTTATCCTTTATTTTTCAGATTTGGTTTCCATGAAACTTTCCAGTGTACTAAAGGTCACTATAATGAAACCTTTCAATATGCGCAGCTTTGATCTGCAATTAACAGTACATGAGAGAGCAAACCTACTCTCAAGGCGCTCCTCTAAAGCTGAGAGTTTCACTTAAAGATAGGGAAATGCCTGCAGTTGACTGCAAGAACACAGCATTATCTGAAGTGCTTTGAAACTTCAGCATTAGCTAAAGTGTTTCTTCACTAAGGTGTTCACTTCACACACAATTTCTGTTTATCTTCTGTTAGTAGATTATGTCACAAACTCTTAGCTGTCCCCCACCTGACTCTTCAAATTACCTGTTCTCATTCCTGTTCCTAATACTTTCACCATCTGAAATGTGGTAAGATTGTTTTTAGTATGTTTATTCACATCCGTCCTGACGAGAAAGCAGAGAAATGTTTTTGGCTAATGCCATTATCAAATGCTGGGTAGGACTATGGCAGCATCCAAGTGAATAACAATTTACATTGGAAACAACAGGAGAAAAACTCAGGCTGCAAAATCTACAATCAGATTTAAACTTGCCATTTTAACGATGTCTGCAAAAGGCATTTCATTTTAAACCCATTTCTAAAATAAACATTTAGAGACCACAGAGTTAATGTGAGGACCTTTTTAGGTAACGCTAAATTTTACCCAGACACAATACTGTAGCAATCCATTTCTTGCTTTCGCTTTCATAAAAATGTGAGTCTACACAGACACACTGAAACTGTGTCTGCACAGATTTTAAAATCTGCTTCTCTCTGTTGCTGAAAGCAAAATTCACCAAGAACAGGGTTTGAGTTTTTTTAACTCAGTTTCAAAACAACTTACCAGGTTTAACAGCATGGCCACGCAACTGGGGCTGCAGTAGCATTTGCAACATTGCTGGATTATTAAAACTTTTCATAATCTGCACTGGATTTGGCTCTGGAAGCAAGCCTTTCCTATTGTTCCTCATCTCCAATTAAAAGAGATACAAAAATGTTAGAATCAGGAGAAAACAAAGAATACATTTAAATCCCTCAAACATGTGTGATGGTAAGGTACATCTTTCATTTTATGCAGAAGATAATCCCAACATGTCCTTCCCTGTTTCCCACTCCTTTCCATGCTCCTTCTCCCTCAAATGAAGCATCTAACAAACTATTCCCCCAAAACTTCAAGCGTATTATTTTTCCTGAGAGACATTTCTTTTTTCCCCTTAAATCAAGACAATGTTATCAATAAAGGATAATATCAAAGGCACTGTTAACATGAACACCACATACTATCTCACAATAGCATCACTCATCTTTATAAAGATGTGGGCTAAAGCTAGCCAAAGTAATGAGACTGTTCTGCTTCTACTTTTAAGACAGCTTCATGTAACACTTATCACATCCAATTTTCTAGGAAATAATGTGATAAGACATGTGGGTGTCAAAAGCTTTCTTCTATATCAAGCATGAAATTAAACTATTTCTCCTACCTTGAAATTTATCTTAAAATTGACAAATTCTTGCCTTTCTGTTTTAAACTAAGTTTTAGCTTGTCAAATGACTTTACCTACAGTTACTTCTCTTTTGAACTGGAACAATTTCTCGTACAGAAAATTGACTTTACTAAAATCCCAGAGCTACATAAATATAACTTTGTGTTATCTTATGGCCGTATTTTACCCTTCGTCCTTGCAGAATAGGGCCATGCTTTTTCCTAGGAAGGAGACTGAACTGGGCTGACTAAATCAAAAAAAAAAAAAGGGCAAGCAAAAAAGGCTAATGCTTCCAAAATCCTTGGCTCGTTTTCCTAATGCAAAGCGGCTGAATCCCTCTGACCCAACTCAGGCCACTCAAGGCGTATCAAACTCATTCTGAAAACAGATTTGCAAATATCTTACCATCCTTTGCGCTGCTATAAGTGCTGCTAATGTGCTTCTGCCTGGTGATCCCGGAGCACAGTACGAGACCTGGACTCTCTTTCCTTTGATAGTCATGCCATCGGTGACTTCTTGTACTTTCTCAGCCTGCTCTGCAGTTTCATACTCAACCACCGCAAAGTCACCGATATAACTGTCTTCAGCCTGCACAAACTGAAAAAACATTTCACAATACACTGAACAAAATGCAGAATTTTCAGGAACTGCCTCGCAGTATTTTCACCTATCCCTTGCAGAATACTTTGCAAATTGTGGACATCCTATGTTAACGTCAGTATGTTTCTTTCTCAGATGTGCTACTTATAAGTTGAATATCACAGCTTCATATTATATTTGGCATGCGTGCTCATCTACTTGATTTACCACCTTCACTTCAATCTAATCTCATGGAGAGCCCGAGCTATGCAAGGTATTTAAAGCTCATTTTCAGAATCAAGAAGGAATGAGAAGGAAATCGCAAAAACAGCTGTATGCTAGAATGATTTTTATTTTGCAGAATAAGAATTATAAACTCGTTATTGTTCAGTTTTTAAGCCTACAATAATAAAAATGCCATTCACCAGATTACATGATAGTTGTTGAAACATGTAACAATGCAAATTCCACTGATATATACTGCCTTTTAGGAGAATATGAACTCTGTGGTTGTATTTAATGCCAAGAGAAGATGCCAGACTGATCAATCAAGCAGACTGGAAACAGGCTTATGTGTCAAACAATGCTCTGTCCTTTGTTTCCAGAGTTTTATAGCAGAATGAGCAGATTTAAATCAAACAAAAAAAGGGGGTGAGAAGGGAGGGAATAAAGCTTTGGCAAAAATCTCCAGTCCCAAAATGAACAGAAATGATATACTGATACTAGCTCTGATGTGGAAGAGAGGAAATCTCTAGATTTCACCGGATAAAAACAACCTATTCCCAACTTTTAGGTCCCACAAACTTATGCTAACAATTGAAATATAAATCTCAAAGATTTTGAGGAAAAATCGGGGGGGTCAGATCTTTAATGCCACTGTTAAAGACTGGCATCTGGGAAGAGCTCTGGAGAACACGCACATTTTGATATGAAAACACACACAGATATGTATATGCTATGTATATGTGTGTGTGTGTGTGTCTATGTGGAGGAGCATTATATTTTATTTTGGCATCAGTGTAGCTGCACTGATAAAGACCTGAAGTACTTGTGAAAAGAATGGTTTGCAGCTATTGAACTTATTGTTGTTCCATGCTCAGTTAAAAACTCCCTTAACATGTGAAAGTGCAGCTACCGGTATTCTTGCAAACAGATCAGGAATTTTTAAACTTCAAGTAAACAGGTACTGAAGAAAAGCCCTCTGTCCCTATCTAGGTAACAGTGGAGACTTATTTCCTGAGTATAGCTGAGTTTCTTTCACGAGTTCAGCTAAGAATTTGAGGTAAAAGATCGTATTTACATGACGAAATACGGCACAGTTACCAGCAGAACTAAGCGATGAAAGCAGCACAAGCGAGCTACGTTAAAGAAGCCATACCAGGAGATGGGCAGAATGTTGAGTGACCCTACCGGAGGGACAATCCAAGTGCAGGAGTGGTGTGAAGGCTGGATTGGCCAAGACTAGGAAACAGAAGGAAGAGAGAGACGGTAGTCATGATGACTTAAAATAACAAGAGTGTGAATGAACATTCTAATTGTTTTTCTGAAATGTATTCACTCTTCCAAGTGAAGTTTTCCAGACAAAGTGCTCCTCCTAGGCGTTCTCTATTGAAATTCCTTCCCCACCCAGGTTTCTGCTACCCTGTTGTCATGGTTTGGGCTGGACTGGCCACTGAATGAACCACAGATGCTCCCTTCAGAGAAGGGAGAGAAGAATGAGAGAGACCTATGGATTGAAAAAGAAACTAAACTACTTTAGTGAAATATTGATAATAAAAAGAAAAGATAAGAATATTAATAAGAAAATACTGAAATATA
>RSEF01000008.1:31006404-31024814 GCA_003993805.1 Himantopus leucocephalus | reverse complement strand
TCAGTTTTGGGTCACCTGTCCTGCCTGCTCCTCCCTGCAGGTGCCACCCCTCTAAGCTCTTCCACTTTCGACCCTCCAACGGGGCAAACAGCAAAGTTAGCTGGCCTTGGGTGTTAGAGTAATCAGTATAAGCAAGAGCTTCTCTGCATACCATTCCTTGGCATCAACTATAAACACTAGGCCTTATCACTGCCAGAAGCAGACACTGTCTGAAAAATATGCTGTTAGTTAGAAGAGACTTAACTGAAAAGTAAACTTACTGAAAAGAAAATTGGCTGTGTTTTACCTCAAACCAGGACACCTGTCCTCTCTTAGTTTTCCTTTTACACCTCTACCCATCATGTCACACCCACACCTCTTCCAGTTTCTTGTTTCTTCCTCCCTCTCCTTTCTTTGTACTTAACTTTTAGATCATCACACTCATAAAACCATAATTAATTAGCACTATTGTGATGAGAATTCATCCACCGTCCTCCCTTTTTCATCTATCAAATCCGAACTACTAGGGCTGCTTCCCCCGTTAGCCCATGGGGTTCACACCTCCATCACTGACCCGGGGCTCTGGTCTGCAAACCAGCACCTCCGCTGCCTCTCTCCCCACCCTCGAGGCAGAGCCTCCCTTACCAGTCAATACCTGTGGGACACCCAGTGGAAACGTGAGGCCTGACTGAGAATAAACCACGTTTAATCTCTGAGAATCACTGAGAATAAATCATTAGTAAACCTATTTTTCTTCTATTATCATACTTCTACGATCTACCTATCAGTCTATTACACAGTTGTCGTGGTTTATACAAGTGATACGTAATATGAAAATGTGCCAAGAATGTCTTCTTGGATATATTTTTGACTGGGTGCCTATTTCCTAGTTCAAAAGCATACTGTTTAATCCTGTATTTTATAGAAACATGTATTTAGTGACATTTACTGATAGAACGCATGCACAGACTCTGCTCACCTACACCAGGTGTGACCCATGTATCATTATGATTTAAGAAGGAAGATAGAAGTCAATTTTTAAGTGCGCAGTAGAATACCGTTAGTGAAAACCATCTTTATCAAAGCAGCCTGCTAATCTTTGAACTTCAGAGTTTTAAAAGAATGTTGAAAAATTGTTGGGGGAGCTGATAACAGCCTCCGGATTATCTGACAGCTGGAAAAATGCCCTGAAGTAAAAGACTTTAAAAGATCAATCTGTTTAGCTAATTAAACAAAAATTGAGCAAGTGACTTGATTACAGCATTTAATACCTTCTTACAGGAAGAAAACAGTGGGGAGCAAAGGCTCCTCAATCCAGCCATCAGCGAGGTGAAGCTGAAGCCAGATACATTCAACTGACAAAACTGACAGAAGTGCAAAATAACAAGGGACGGGCAGTTTCTGGTAAGAGTTATTTCCAATTTGGGCATCTCCTGGTGTATTTGGATGACACAAGTACAAGGATGTGCTTTAGCCAACTACAAATTACTGGGGCTCGAAAAGAGCACTGGGGAAAATGTGATGGCCTGCAGGTGGTCAGACTAGACAGCCTGATGGACCTTGTGGTCTTAGATGTCGAGAATCTCTGGTTACTTATCCCTGAAGCTAATCCCTGGGCAGCCTTCCAAGATACTTAAGGGGAAAAAAAAACAACAAACAACTGAAATCATACCCAACTGTGTGACTATAAAGCAAGCTTTCTTTTTACTGCCTGTTTATGGTACGCTGGTCTGCACCACTTCTATGAGCAACATTTCATTTGTGGTCTAGTACCTCACAAGCCATGATGATGAGAAGGAAACCTTTACACTTGCAAAGGCTAGTAAGGATCTACCTCTTCTGTACCTGCAAGCTTTCCAAAAGATGTACCACTTCTACCACCAGCAAGCCCGGCCGGCTATGAGATCCCAAGCCTACATCTTCTCCAGTTAGGGAAAAAATACATTAGGTATTTGCAGAGGTTTCTTGAATATATTAATTATATACATATATATATATAGTCTTCATCATCTGAACTGTTGCACTTGTGGTATTCATACACTCTGGCTTTCTTTACTGAGCAATAAACCCATCATCAACATTTACTTTAAAAGCTCTCTCAAGATATTTCTAGAATTATTTTCAATAAAATACATGAGGAGGTAATGTCTTATAAACATTTTATTGGCGCTTCACAGGAGTGGTCTTCTGCAGAATTCCCAGATGACATCGACCACTCACTGCAAACCCATACCAATAAAGCATCTGTACCACATCATCTATCGCAATGCAGACACATAACCATTCACTACTTCAATGAAAAATAAAAATCATGACCGTGATCTTCCAAAAGATACAAATTCAACATACCTGGCAGAAAACAGGTTTGTACTTTAGTGAGAAAGCTTGGATCAGTTCTTTTGGATCCGTGTAGTCTTTTTGAAATGTATCTACACAAAGGCACTTGGAGTGAATAAGATTTGTCGTCAGCTGGTTCACATCCATCCACTGTGCAAAGAGAGTGTTCTTGTCTAACTGTTTCCCCAGAAGTTCCAGTCTCGCCTTTGCAGCAGAGTCCTTCTTCATATATTCCACAAAGCCATAGCCCTTTGAATGGCCAGTAACTTCGTTATAGACCAAGAAACACCTCTCAACATTGCCATATGCACGCACAAGTTCTTCAAACTCTTCTAATGTAAATGAAATGGGCAAATTAGTAATGCACAGCAAAGCATCTGTTGGTTGGAGTTGCACGGATATTTCTTTTCCCCGAAGAGAATACTGGTGAAATTTCTGAATCGCGTTTTGAGCCTGCTCTCCATTTAACAGAGTCACAAATGCTGTAAGAGACCAAAACAAGTTACATCACCGACTACAGCTTCTCTCCAGGTACAGCGCTAATTAACATGCCTCTCCCTCCCCCCAAACCCCACCAGCGTAAGTCACAGGAAAAATAAGAGTTTAGTATTTACCCTGAAGATGCAATAGACAGAGACACATGCTGTAATATATATTTTTAAATTTGACGTTATTAACTGGACATTATGATTAATTAACTGGAAGACTGACTGTAGAAACACAGATAAACACAACCTCACTACTTGTAACACAACAAAATGTTACATTTGGGAAACAAAAAGCAATTAACTTTTCTACTGAAGTAAACACTGTGATTCTAGTGAATTTCTTTGAAGACAGCATCCATAAATTCTCACTTCGGGGTTAATGGCTCTTTTTTGGCTTTTCACTCTGTAAAACACAGATTCACACAATGACAGAATCACAGACCGGTTGAGGGTGGCAGGGACCTCTGGAGGTTATCAAGCAGGGTCACCCAGAGCTAGCTGCCCACGACCATGTCCAGACGGGTTCTTAGTATCTCCAAGGATGGAGAGTCCACAACCTCTCTGGGCAACCTGTAACAGTGCTTGGTGACCCTCACAGGGAAAAAGTGTTTCCTGATGTTCAGAGGGAAACTCCTGTGGTTCAGTTGCCTCTTGTTGCCTCGTACCCTGTGCGTTAAAGAGGATGTAATAGTCTGCAGTGAACCAAGGAGAGGGAAGGTAATTCCTGTGTTTTCTTCCAGTGACCAAGTGAAATGCACAGCACAGGGCAGTCCTGGGCAAAAACTTTGGTTCATTTCAGGGACAGACAGACACAAGTCTTTCACTTCACACAGAGGTACCCTCAGCAGTGCCAGCCACTCGTGAGTGCTGGGTTGGGCACTGGCACTTGTCTTCAATGCCAAACGTGCAAAAGACCACCTTCAGAAAACTCAGCAAGCATCCTTCTTCCAGAATACCCTTCACACCCACAAATCTCAGCAGCAAGTACCACCCAAATCTTTAAAACAGGGCAGTGGCTAGGACCTGCTGCTTTTAATCCTCTTTTAACCTTTGCTGAGCTGCTCTTCTCTACATTGACCCTACAGCTACTTCATTTCCCTCCCCAGCACTACCAATTCTTCTTTTCTGTTTCATTTTATTGTTTATTTAATTGTGTCTTCTCATTTGACTGGTGGAAAAGCAATATCACATGGATGAAGCACTAACTCCAGGCATCAGCCCTGGTGATGTCACGGCCACATCACAGCCAGTAGACCGCTCATGGTGGTCCACGTGACAAAGGGGTCAGTGACACGGTTGGCCCCAGACGGCTATAAAAAGGGCTGCACCAGCCGAGACTCGCAGACAAGAAGATGGGCGAGCAAAGATTTAGAGGCTCCATAACACCCACAGTATCTGTACCCCGCCATCATCCTACAGTCAGCCAGAAGGTGCCCGTGGGCAAAGGGAGAGCCACACCACCCACCATACCCGTACCCTATCCAGGTCTCACAGGCAGCTCAAAGGTGCCCACAGCCATGGGCAAAGGGAGCAACACCCACCACCTCTGTACCATGCCATGGTCCCACAAGCAGCTGGCAGGAACACACAACCACAGACAATCTCGTCATCATACCCCATCATCATCCCACAGGTAACTGAAGGTTCATGCCGCTGTGGACAAAGGGAGCGCTGTACCACCCACCATACCTTTACCACCTCACGGTCCTCGAGCCAGCCAGCAAGTGCTAACATTTTCTTTCATGCATTAATAATCTTTAGTTACAACGGTCTATAAACAAGGATTTCTAATTAAAACAAACATCCACAGGGTGTTCTAAAGCAAGTTCTGGTCTGTGACTACCTTGTAGCAGTATAAACCCAACAAAAAAAGGCAAGTATAATCTTGGTGACATACGCAAAATATTTGAGATCTCAGTGTTGTTGTTGTAGTCAAACTGAATGTTGTCATGCATCCTGCAAGCAATTAGTTTGTACTAACATACAATGCCTTTGCAGCGGGTTTTACAATCTGCTGTAACTGAAGAGATGCATCAGTGATCAGATAAAGATGAGATGGCATGGGAATCGGCAACCTGGTTCTCAAATAGATTAAAATGTGCCTGGGTAATCTACATTATTTTGCTCTCCAGTACTCTGACACAGCATCACATATTTCTCTAACAGGATACTATTTGGTATTCTAAGAACAATTACACAGAAGATATGGATAGAAGACAACAAAGTTTAAAAATAGTTAGCTTTTTTAAGATAAAAAAAAAAATTCCCCAGTGTTTTGAGGTCGTTTAGGGCTACTTCTCCAAGTTTATCACTAATCTTAAATTAGTTCATGTAATCAAGTGAAAACATTGTTTTTACTCAGGAGAATTTTAGTAAATCTAATTGGAAACATCTACAGAGCTCTACAAAGTTCCGATTCTGCCCATTAAACTAAAACGTCATTTAATCTATGCAACAAAAACAAACAAAAACCACAAAAAACTTCAATAGAAACGGCGTTCCTTACAGAAATAGTGCACACTACAAAACGTACGTCCATCTTTTGGGTGGTGACTCCTGTTGTGTCAGTATTTACTTGGACAAGACAGAATAAACACACAAACACCCACAAACCACTAGCAGAACTATTGCTTTTTGCACAGCAAAACTACTAACACCAAAACCAATCTGCAATATAAAGAACATGAGTAGGAAGAGCTGAGAGAGGCTTGAGAACTTCATTGACCGTATAGTAACACGTTAAGATTCTGTGACATCAGGGCCTCCGAACACAGTTTTAAAGCCTTCATGAATCTGGAGATAAAGAAATTTAATCTATCCAAATGAAAAGCCAAGAAAAAAAAATACAAAAAACACCTACAATGTATTCCAGTCATGAAAATTTACAGAGGCATGCAGTAAAACATACAAAAATTCACATGGATAGGCAAAGTGCTATATGTATCTACATATACACAGACAGACATATGTATACACTCTAAAACCAACACAAATACAAACAGTAAAAACTAGTTATATATAAAAGTATCTAGATTAAATGAAAAAAAAAATCTTACTCTTTCCAAGTATTTTCAAATACTTCCTCTCACACTGAACACAGACATTCAGTCTGTCGTTAGATAGCAGACTATTGTACCTCACACACAGACTGGCCTTATTCCATACTCAGAAATCAAATTTGCAAGATAATAGGACATTAAAGCACAAATTTTTGCTCTGTAGAGGCAGGTGTCAAGAAATACCATTATCCTCACAAAATCCTGACAGAAATCTATCCCAGCTACCACATTAAGATTTTGTCCTGGAAACCAAGCTTGCCTCAGGAGATAGCCCAGGCTGTGGGACCTATCGCCATCTGGAAGGACCGGAACGCATAGAAAAATATTTGTCCATTTCTGTATCTCACAAAGCACTAAAAATCCGCGAATAACCTATTTAGAGAATTAATTTGTAAATGGAGGATCAGACTTAAATAATTCAGGATTTAATTCAGGACTACATTTCCTTCAAAGACTTAAGTATTCCTTTAATAAATTGCTTCTGGCTTATATTACCTGACACAAATGCATCTGGAGCTAGGTATGTTGTCCTCTGATCATGTCATAGGCACACGTGGTTTGTCTTAAGAGAGGCCCCAGGCCTAGTTTTTCAAAGGAAATCAGACAGTTGAGGTTAGCTTTGTCCCAAAGAGACACCAAGGGAATATGCCTGAGAGACACCATAGTCTACTTCTGGCTGACATCAGTGAAGCTTCCAACTCTCCATTGGCTTCACTAGAAGGCGACAAACTATGCAGCCAAAAAAGGCACTGGGGGACAATCAAGCTACGTGATGGCAGAGAACTCGATGACTTCATACACAGCAAATGATGTTTCTCGCTAGCTTCATCACAGAATTAAAACTTATGACACTGGAAGATTTTAAGTTCTTACCTGTTCTTTTATTTCTGTCCACATAACAATACTTGATTTCATAATCTTTAAATAAGTCATGGATTTCCTGAAAGAGAAAAGCACAAGTAACATCAGATAAATAATTCTACCAGACCAAATAAGTGTATAAATTCATCTTCATTTGTAAAAAAAAACCCCAAACACTACAACAACAAAACCCAAACCAAAAACTTTCCCAATAAACAGAAAATCTCACCATAGAAACACTATCAAATATTTGTTTTTAAAAAAGCTGGTTATGCTACTGCAGCGATGTTTTTACCTCATATAAAAAACTGGCTTACTGGATTTGAATAATTTACTTTTCATTATATAAAGTCACATAAGCACAACAGGGTGTCCTGTTGACTGTCTTTTGATGAAGACAAATAACATCACAGTTCATTAAATAGCAAAACCCCCACAATTTCGTGGAAGCACAGCTAGCATAGTTAAAATACCGCACAGACAAGAAATACTGGCAACATCACATCATGCAGTTTACGGAGGGCAAGCAACACTGTCATTAAATGCAACGGTTGCTTTAGTTTCCTATAACTGCTCAAGTTCACTTTAACAGATTTTCTCTCTTTTAATAATGAATATTCTTTCAATCAGCAGATAATTGTGCCCAGAATAGCCCCTGGAAAGTATCCTCTATCAATTACCGCACAGATGCTCAACGAAGAATCAATCCCAAGAGCATTATTTGCTCCCACTAATTAATGGGGAGAGAACAGGGGTGTGGGAGGGGTGGGGTAGGAGCAAGTCTAAGAGCTGTGTACCAGTTTGCTATAGCTATTCCCCAACAAGAGCAAGGCATACTACATGCACGTGCCCCACAAAACCCACAAACTATTATCAGTTCAGTGGCGAGGATGCAGATATGAACAGTCATCATCCACAAGAAGAAATTATGAGTAGTAACCTGCATATATGTATTCTTTTAGTTGGGCAAATCCCATAAACAGCATCAAAAGACCAACTGAATACGCAAAATAATCAACTAACTTTGTCTGAAAGTTTAATTGCAGACAATTTCCAGTCACCCAGTCTACTTGCCAGTTTGCTAATTCAATATATATAGCCTAGAGGTTAAGCGGGTTCTCCATGACTGGTATCAGGTGCATACCTTTTAGTCAAGCGAATGCCAATCTCTAGTTTCACTAGTTAACAGCTGTCAAATACTACATTAATAAAACATGGCAGCATTTCTCAAGCTACCAGCCATCCTCTAATCAGATGTGATAAGGATGTGGTTTCTGAAAAGCAAAATAGGCCAGGCACAATTCAAAGGTTCAAGTGAGGTAGGCGATTTGACTGCGGACGTCTCTGTAATGAGAGTTAGACGGTAGTTCGTTCTCAGTCACGAGAAACTGAGAAGACACTTTCTGTAGAGTTTTGCACAGCTCAGCTGTATTTGGCACTGGGGACTCTAAAGCTGTTATTTCTGTCCTACTTAGAAAAGGGGGACATATTTACCTTCTTATTTCATACATTTTACAAGAGTAACGCTGAAAGTTTTATATGATGATTAAGCAGCAGGAAATATTATTTCAAACAGCTCTGAACACTCTTTTGAAAATCATCTGTGAATCAGATGATTCCACATGATTTCCCAGTAACTGAAATTTTAATTGGGAGGGAAAATCGCCTGTAGTGAACGTATCTTCATGGCATAATCATGACATCTCATGTAAAAAACAATGATAAAATAAGGAAGGCTTAAAATGAAACCTAATTTAAGCAAAGTAATTTTTGTAAAGATTTTCACAGTGATTTCCACAGGTTGTTGCAAACACTGTCAGGTTTGTGGAATGACCTCTTCCAGGAAGGTGCGTGTTCTTGTGGCCCCATGGCAGGGCTGAGACATTTATCTATGGAACTGCGTTTGTATAGTATTTCAGTGAAAGCATTTTTCACATAAAGACTGTTTGTGACAATTTACAAAAATAAAACACCCCATGCCAACTTTTAATCAAATTAAACAGATATGTAAATATCTGCGTACATTAGACTAAGATTCTTCACAATGTTTTCAGAAGTACTAAGCCAGCTTTTGAACTCGGGCACTTTTATAAACTTTATCTTCAACATCTTTCAACACTTGGGTCTGTTAGAAAAGAGCGAACACTACTTCCATTTTAATGTTGTTAACAGTTTCTGTTCCTGACAGCTCAGAGCAGGACTGTCAGGGAAAGCAACAAGAACACTTTACCTGCTGCTTCTGACCAGGTGCAGCTGTGCACCACCAAACACCACGCACCACCAGCGCCAAACATATTTGGTCCCTTTGGTATAAGCAGTTACGCAGTATTTGGGCCAGAAAGGAGTGTTTACTCCAGGAGGAGAAATGGGTCATCCAAGTCAGGTATATTCTCTGGTGCAACCCTATTAACTTGCAAGGAATGTAAGCAGAGGGCTGTTTCCCTGAACACAGCAGAAACAAACAGCGGCAGCTCATTCCCGGTTCCCGACCTCCCGGCAGCCTGCCGACTCATGCACCCGGGGAGCCCAACCTCCGCAACCCCCAGCCCCACTACGCCAGCCCTCTCCTCCCCTCAGCATCTACTGCCATCGCTCTGCACACCCCCACGGAGCAGCCATCAGCCCCTACCCACGCTCTGCGGCAGGAAAACCTTTCGCCCTCCCCAGGTCAGCCTTACCACGGCATTGCCTTGTGCTAGGCAGCCACGCGAGAATGGCAATGCAAGCGCTCACCATTTGTTATCACACAAAGTTTAGCAAAGCAGTAGCAATAAACCCAGCGGTGGTACCACACCTGAGCAGCGGCTGCCATCCCCAGCTGCCACCCCTTTGCCCACCCTCACAATATCCACATCCAAACCACCTGTTGACCAAGCCTCACCTCTATTAGTATTTTTTCCACATAACATTTACAAAACTGCTTCTCCTAGAAGGTTTTTTCCTCTTTTATAAATGAATGAATCTACTAGTGTAAAGAAAAGTGACTGACAATTAATGATTTAACTGCATCGTATTAGGTCTAAACAAAATGGCAACATCCACTAACACGCTGAAGGTCTAGTTGCCATGAGTGTCACGCACTGAATGTCTGGCTAGATTATCATATTTTGACAACAAAAACTGTAAGCAGTTATAAAGCTATCTGGCAGACATACAGCAGTCATGGATCCCGTGAAGCTTCCAACACAAACACCGTTTATAGCGGTGCCTATCTTGGCCCTTAATGATTGCACTCCTCGGATCGACTCGTAGTTGGCTCCTGAACCAGACGTAAAACTCCGCACCAGCTCTTGGGCACGTGTTTGTACCTAAGCAACGTCCCTGCCAGGCAGCTCCCGGGGGATGTGGCCCTGGTCAAAGCAAGGATGATACATACCGCAAAAATGGAGAGGAGGAGAGAAAACAGAGGAGAGCTTGCTCAGGGTAACAGCAGTTGCATAAACGCGTGGGCCATGCTAGCAGACCTAACTAACATCGTGGAACAGAAATGTAACCAATAATGCTTAGCCGCTTAGACCTTCGAAGTTCTTAAAAGCAGACCTTGAAAGCTAGTTAATCTTATCATCAGTAAAAATTAAAATCCTAACTACGAACCTAATCAGTTCATACTTTAAAATTAGCAGAAAAAGCAAAACCAAATATATTAAAGGGAATTTAAGAGAAACTACTCATAAACACAGGCTGAATATACTTTAAAAAAATCTACTATTTACTACTGTAAGAAACGTGGTTTTGAATACTCCAATTCTTGGCCTGTCCTGTCTTGTCTTGGGTAGAAAAACTGGCAATATGAGTTTTTACCACATACTGTCAATTTGAAATTCGCATCTTTCAAACGGGAAGAATGCCCTCCTTAGAGAGGATCTGTCTTTATGCTTTATTACCTGCATTGTTTTGAACACAAACAAGAAAGGGAGTTATTAACAGGCACATTTGCCTTATCTATCAAATTATTAAAGCTCAATGTATTATTTCTGCTTTTCATACCCAGGATCTCATAGTGCAAGAAAAGGAATAGGCAAGAAATACTCAGTCATCACCTGGAACAATATACCATGTACATAAAGTCTACAGCACCCTAAAACCAAGTATTTTTCTCTCTCTAGATACTGACCATAATACTGAATTATGTTATTCTGGCAACAAAAATGTTTAACAATTATAATGGTGCCTGGCCAGATTTGTACAGTAAGCTTTAGTGGCGTTTCCAATATAAACACTGTACAAGCCTGGTCTATAACTTGGCTCTCAGTAAGTAGCTGAAGGCCTAAACTTCACACGCATATTCTTGAAATGGGACTCAATTATGTTTTAAGTAGTTGAACTAAATAACATGTTTGGCTAACCAAGAAGTTTTAAATCATCTCATGACTAAAAAAGACTTTGTTTTCGTTTGTGCAGGCAGAGCAGGAAAGAAGAGGGCTTCTCAGGAAAAAGCTTTACATTTACAAATGATATAATGGGGTGTTCATTTAATTCAAATTTTAGACCACTAAATCTTTGAGTCCATGATGTGACACATGGAATTCACTGCAGATATTAAAAAAAAAAAAGTCTGCTGTGGGAAAAAAAAAGGTAGTAAGCAAAAGAACATCAACATGGTTTAAAATAATCATTTGTTACTGGGGGAAAATCCCAGAGGGAAAATCCCACAGACTCTGTTGGAAAGTAAGAAGTGGAGTCCATAGCACTAACAAGAGGGTCAGACACAAAGCACAAGGACGGGTGCAAAGTGCAATTTTAAACATCTCCTGTCTACTAATGACCACAAAGGTAGGAGGTCCTCAAATTTTCACCAGCTGGGCACTGAGTGCCAGATAAATCCTCCCTTGCTCCGGACAAGCAAAAGTCCAAAGATTGGGCTCACCATGCCATATAGTATGTTCTCTTTGACAAATTATCAAGGTTTTTTTCAATGCTGCATTAAAGAAAGTTCTTAGATGAGCAGCAGCTGTGGGATCAAGTCTAAGATGTGGAGCAGATGTCCACCTGCCCAGGCATCCAGGGACAGCGGGCACTGCGGTGGGTCCTAAAGCTTTTGCTCAGCACAGTCCCTCTTCACTTCCACAGTCACAAACTATGAAACCCAAAATAAAATCAAGCCTGTAATTCTAGGCCATAAACTGCCTTTGGGACGAACCCTTTTGTTTGAGAATTGACTCTCACTTTTGTTAAGACCATACCCTCCAACGATCTTTAGTAAAGTAATATAAGTAAATGTTGTCATTAAAAGAACAACAGTTTCTCTATAGACTTATGATGGACAGGGAACGAAAAACATATTTGTCTGATCTTCCGGAGTCATATTAGTGTGTTGGTAAGAGAAACACTATGGGACTGGAAATTAATTTCAACCTCCTGGGTATACTGGGCGGTATGCAAGCTAAATGAAAGATGAAAAAGACATAGAAGAGGTAACATGAGAGAGCAAGAGCACAAAGCAAAGGAAAAGCAATAAAGAAAATCAAAAAGCACATACATCCTAAGGCATGAGAGCTACTCACTATCCAACAAGAAGTATGTCTTTCATGTTCAGTCAGTGTGACGGAGGACTAACTAAAACACAAAGGCCCCTTCTACTTAAACGTCTGGTATACAACAGATTGGGAAGAGTACTTCCTCAAATCATCACAGTTCATTAAAGGCTTTCGATCAAAAAGAAACAAGGAAAAATTGTGGCTAATCCAGGGAGAAAGTAGGAAAAAAAAACACAACAAAACCAAACAAAAACCCCCCCAATCCTACCAGAAATAGCATCATGCTAAGTGGTGATTTGTCTTTTGATCAGGAACAGACACCGGTGAAAAAAACTGGACGGGCACATCCGGTCCCAAAACACAAAATAAATCCCTACCCCAGGTGGACTGCACCAGTTTCTTATTAACACCTAAATGTTTCATCTTTCTTTAGATTCTGTCATGCCAAAGAAGAACTACAGGGCATTAAAATAATTAATCAGCCCTACTTTACTTCATGTCCTACATTAAAGTAGAACACCCACTCTATAAGACTTATTTTCTAGCCTCAGATGACAAAGAAGAAAAAGCAGAAACATGAATGTAATATGGTGGCATTTAAAGATAATCAAGCACAGAAAAAACTGGTTGAAAGCAAGTGCATCTTCCACAGCGCTGGCTCCTTAGCTGCAAAGAGGGGAATCAAAAAGTGGACAGCCCTGCTCAGTCAGATAATCTTAGCAGTGAAGACTAGAGATTTTGCTACAAGTCTCAACAATGATCAGCAAGAAAGGTAGCCCAGGGTCTGTTCTTTGTAACAGCAACTCCGTGGGATCCCCACTGGTATGCCAGGGTTCCAGACTGCTGACTACGTCACATTTATGAGCTACTGGTCCTATGGAAGTTAATCAGATGTAAAGAAGGAACCACTAACACTGAAAAAACAATGACTTGGGGGAAATAAAAAACAATTATTCTAATCCATTGGGGTAATTAGAAAAACCAAGACAAAGAGAAGCTGAGTTGCCATGCAATACTCCAGCAAAATAAAACTTCCCCTTTAGTAAAGTACAACTTCACTTACACTCTAGTCATCCTGAAGTCCTTGGCACCTCTTTATCAGTAAAGGAGAGAAGTTATCGCGTCCTTCCCTCCCTCTGCCCAGAGCAGTCCTCCTGCCTCCCAGAGCGCTCGAAGCAGTTTTACGATAGTTCCGAGGACGTTCAGTTTGCGATGCATACCTTCGAACGCTGCACTTTCAACACAGTATACGATTGTGTTTCTTGCTATTGAAATGGATCAGTCGATTCATCAGAGATGACAGTTCAGGGAGATAATGCGCACAACAAGGCAATTGCAAGACATTTCCAAGAGATTGCTAATTCATTGCCAAGCACTGACCAGAATGAAACGAACGACTACAACCAAGCTTACCCTTAAGTCTCTTTGCAAAGATGCTTGATACAAATATCAGTCTTACCACAACATTGCATCAGAGGATATTAATGATAACAAGAACAGACCCACTATCTGAAATTTTTCAAAAAGAAGAGCAACACCAATGGGGACAATCTTTCCTGTCCTGATGTAAAACATCACATATTACTGCCCTGTTAGGATTCCTTGGACCCTGCTTATGGCCCTTTGTCCTAATGAAGCCATAAAATGATTACTCTGGTAAGAGCAGATGACACTTCCTCGCTCTTGAAAGGAGATTTGCAAAATCTCTTTTTAAGACAGTAGTCACTGCTCCAGTATTACCTCAAAATCTGAAGTACATTCAGAAAAACAGCTAGGGGTCCCATATGCTCAGTGCGTGGTGTGTTACCGGATCGCACCTCTCCCAGAGCTTCAGAGCAAGATCAGATTGAGAGAAGGAACAGCCTCTCAGGAGAACAAAATACTGAGCGGATTTTTAATATAGTTCACATATAGCTACAACGATAGAAAAACATTGGATTGGAGGACGGAGGGAAAACACGACGTTAATTAAGACAGCAGTTGATCTGGTAAGCTGTTTTACTCACAANGAATATAGTTCACATATAGCTACAACGACAGAAAAACATTGGATTGGAGGACGGAGGGAAAACACGACATTAATTAAGACAGCAGTTGATCTGGTAAGCTGTTTTACTCACAACGCTGACCCAACTAACAGGAATCAGTCATAGTAGTAGCAAGTGCATTTCCATCTAATTTTATAGGTCCAGCAATCTAAAAAGTAACAAAAATATAGCTGTAGATATCAATGGTGCTTCATCTCAAGATCCAGAGAGGTGACAGCAATAGTGTATGTCCATTTTTAGGTCATTATCATACCACATGTTTGATGGTGTGCACCGTTCAGGCACTGTGCTGGACAAATCAGACGAGGATGAATAGGGGGAACTAACTGACAAGTCTGGAAGACTCCACCGTGGCAGGTCAGTACAAAACTGACTGACTTGCCAACTAAACAGTAAATGGAGACTTTGCCTTCAAGAACAGCGAAGGTGCTAATAAAAATGTTTACTGCAGATCTGTCACAAAACCACCTTTCTCCATGGCTGTAGTGAGAGAATTGCTTGAAGAAATACTAATCCTGCAAGTACATATTTGCAGATTGAGCTATAAAGTCCAATGCAAAAAGAATCTTCTTGACATAATATTGACTTAATTTGTTCCCTCTCTGGATTTTTTTTCATACCGACACTCAGTGAAAAAAGCTCGTGAGGGAATGCTGACTTCCTTGGTGTGACAGACTTCAAAGTGCTTTCTTCAGGCTGTCCTTCCTCCTGAAAACATGCTCCGGATTTCCTTAGGAACACAGATGTTGCCAAATGCATTTAGAGAAATCCCAAGATTCAAACGTGGGTAACCTTTGCCCCTTAACAATAGCCACTCGGCACCTAAAGTGCTGAAGGCTTCTGACACTTAATGATCTCTCCGTTTGTTTGGTTTCTAAGACTACAACCTCTGGCACTCTGTTTCTGGTTCAGAAACTTCATGGCTAAGGTACATTTCATCTGTGACCTTTAGAGTAATTTTTTTTTTTTTTTAAATTTGGTTTAACACAGGTGGAACTCCAAAGGTAATAGAAGATTACAAGTACCATAATAAATAAAAAAAGTTAATATGTAGCTACAACTGGCAGAGGAAAATGTTCACTGCCTAATTTCCCCGGAAAAAAACCCAGAGTTTTGTTCTCATTTTGAAGATGATGAACCTTCTGACAAAACTGAGTATCAGCAACCTGTATCAGCACAAGAGCCATTTCTTGCTTGAAAACTATTTTGGTAAATCTTGGCCTCACTCTTCACATAATAACAACGAATGATAGCAAACCCAACATCCCAATGATTACAGATGAATAATTACATTTATGGAAACCTATTTTGGAAGACTTTGCTGCATTTTAACAATGTTCACCTCTTTCTTGATGAGGAATAAATTGGCCAGGTTAGCAACAGTTTATCCGATTTTACTTGGCTAACCAACCATTTCAAGAAGAAAACAGCAGATAAAACACCTCTGCACGGTGTTTACCAAGGGTGTTAATTTGATTTGAGGAATGTTAAGTTCCATGCTAATTTTTGGAAATGCATGACAGCCAAATGCACAGGTATACTTAACACACCTGACCACAAACATATTTCTCCTTTCCAAAACTGCTTCAGGACAGAAACTTCCTCTCTACAGCACAACTATTCTGCCTTTGCATGCCAACACCAATAACTCTACGATGTTAAAAATTAAAATGACATCTTTTGAAACTGTATTTCAGGATCTGTACCTGGTGGTACTGTTCTAGCCTAGTAACAGGTGAATATTAGAACCTTATACATGGAGAAAAAGGCATCTAAGTGCTACTTTTAATTCACCAAAACAAAATGGCAAACTTCCAAAATACTGTGTGGCTGCCAAATTGGACCTTCACACTAATATTTCCCTGTGGCACTCTTTGTCTGACCAAGTAATGCCAAACCTGATGGCTTCCATACAGGTGAGATGCGCTTTCAACCAGTCCACGTGTGAATTCATGAAGTACCTGCTGCGTGCAACAGGAGCAAGAAACACGACTGTTCGAGTGTCAGACAAAGTGATCCTGTTCTGGCTATCCGCAGCAAGCGTCCTGTGATATGCCAGTAAGCCCTCTCTGTCAACAGAGTCACGCGTGATGGCTTCTTGAAGAGACGATAAAGATTAGCAGGGTTTTCCAAGCTGTGAGTTTGCTATTGATTAGGTCATTAGGTTGCTATAAATAGAGGTGAGGTTCTGTGTGTGAAACATCACACAGGATCATAGCAAAACTGTCACATCTAAAACTCTAACTACCTACAATTACATGGCCAGACGGACCGAAAGGCACCATATACGTGAGAACAAAACATCAAGAAGTGCAGCGGCAAGCAAGCTCCATACTCTGGTCAAGTTACACTGATCGCTGAAAGATTCTCTCTAAAGTGAATGGTCCCTTTCTACCCGAGTTAGGGAGAAAATGATAGTCTTCACGTGCTGCACTTACCCGCAGGTAGCAAAACTGCCTGTGCTTTAGAAAGAGAGGGGAAGAGAGACAAGGAGTGGTTTAGAACAAAAGCTGTAATTACATTTTTTTTATGCTTGTGCATCAAATTGAGTATTTGGAGCCGGTAAGTGACTGCGCAACTAAATCACCTCAAAATCTGACTCACATGCATTAGGTTTAAAAGTTCACCAATTTTCTCCTCCGAATTGCAGTAATTTGAGCAGAATTTTCCTAAAGCACCAACAGATTGCGGAAAACCACTTTCACTGACTACGCACTGCTCACCTCAGGAAAAAAAATAAACAAAACCAGAAAAACGGGCTTGGAGATTTTTAGCTTTGCTTTTACACAGAAACTGGATGTGTTGCAGGTTTGGATATTAGGAAAAATTTCTTCACTGAAGGGGTTGTCAAGCATCGGAACAGGCGGCCCAGGGAGGTGGCGGAGTCGCCATCCCTGCAGGAATGTAGAAGAGGGGCGGACATGGTGCTGAGGGACGTGGTTTAGCGGTAACTGGGCAGTGCTGGGTTAACGGTTGGCCTCGATGATCCTAAAGGTCTCTTCCAACCAAAACCCGAAGCTATGAGGTCAGGTCTCCCTACCTGCCCGGAGTACATCGCTGCCACCTCTGGAGTACCGCGACGGGGCCGGGCGCGGGCCGCCGCCTCCCTTCAGGCGCGCTCACGCGAGTGCCATTAGCGCACTCATTAGCCCCGCTAATTTGCACACCTTAGCAAAGGTGCTGCTCCCTCACGCCCGGGGGGGCCCGGCCCCGGCTCCCTCAGGCCGGCCGGTAACGGCGGGCACCGGCCCGGAGCTGCGGCGGAGCCGTGCCCTGCCCGCCCGGCCTCTCCCCCCGCGGATGAGGGCGACACTTCCCGCCGCGGAGGAAGGACACGCCGCAGCCGCTCCCCGCGGGCACCGCGGCCACCGGCGGTAACAAAGCCGCCCGCCTGTCGGGAGGAGAAGCCCGAGCGGACCCGCTCGGGGGGAGGAAGGGAAGCTGCAGCCCCCCCCGAACTCCCCCGGGGACCAGAGCAAAAGCGGGCAACCCCCCCCCCACCTCCCTCACGCCGGCCCTGCGGAGCGGCTTCCCCGCGGCCCCCCGCCCCCGGGCACGGCCCGCCTGAGGAGCCGGCGGCAGCGCGCCACGCCGCCGGCCGGCTGAGGGGAGGCGGCGGCCGTACCTGGCTGCTGCTCTCGGCCGGCAGGTTCCTCAGCAGGATCTTGCGCCTGTTGCTCAGCTCCCGCCGGGTGCTCGCCAGGCGCCTCGCCACCTCCTCGGGGCCCAGCGGTGGCGGCCGAGCCCCCCGCGGCGGCTCCGCGGGCAGCTCCGCGCCGCGCTCGGCTGCTGCCGCCATCTTGCAGAGCGAGCTGGGGCGGGGGGAGCCGCGGCGGCGGTGGGCGGGCGGCGGGGGAACCGCGGGGCACGGCACGGAACGGTCCGGCCCGCCGGCGGGGCGCGGGGGAGCCACACCAGGCCCCGCCGCCCTCCCCGCCCCCGGCCCGGCCCGGCCCGCCCCGCCGCCGGGCCGCGCCCGCCGGTTTCTCCGTCCCTCGCCGGGGGGGGGGGNTGGAATCTGCGGAGCCTCCGCCGAGGAGCCCCGTGAGGGAGCAGCGGGCTTGGCCTCCCCGCCAGCCCCGACCCCGGCCCGGTGCCGCACAAAAGGGCGCAAATGCCCAGTGAGGAGAGAAGGACGGCGGGGGGGGGGGGGGGCGGGGG
>RSEF01000008.1:30967279-31006311 GCA_003993805.1 Himantopus leucocephalus | reverse complement strand
GGGAGCGGGGGAGACTGGGGAGGAGCTGGGTAGTGCGTGGAGTGGCCTCAGGCTGCGAACCCCTTCGGGGCGTGTGGGGAGAAAGAGGCATCAGAGGATGAACTTCATCCCCGCAGTAACACATCTCGAGTCAGGTTTTAGGGCAGGACTTGAGCACTCTTGAGGAGAGAGTTTGGAGCTCCGTTATGAGGGAAATCACCTCAAGAACCATCATGATGGAGGCACCTCAAGGAAGCCAAGGCCCAGACACCGGCCCTCTCCCTCCCTGAAGCACGATGTGGCTCATCCCTCCCAGATGGTAGTGTTTCCCCAAAGTTGATAACTTCCTTAGGTACAAGTCCACCCGGAGAGACTGAAATGCAGAGCAACAACAAAACAAAGCAGATCTGGAGTGAACCCAAATGCTCCGTCAAAGGTTAGCAGGCATGACGGGCCAAGATGATCATGTTCTAATTTTATTCTTCATCAGAAACATACCAAAGAAATTACAAAGCATCCAAAAGGGTAAATCAAAGCTTGGGTGCTGTGCTTGTGGCAGAAGTCACCCTCTTGTGGCAAAGCGCCATGTAATGGTGGATGAGCGGGCAGAGGGCTTGAGGCTGTCGTGCCAAGACAAGGAGCGTGACATCCCAATGGAAGGAAAGTATTTCTGGGGGTCACTATAAAAGAAATCTCCCCTTCTACAAAGCCTCCGTCTGTAAAAATGTTTCACTCTCTTAGTCAGCACTTACTTTAAAAAATAAAATAGGTTATGGTCTTGGAAAATTCATTTCTCCTTAGCATAGTTACTTGCCATGTCATTTACAACAAAGTAAATTTAGCTCTTAATGTTGTCATCATTGCTATAAATGAATGAAGACTAATTTAAATATTTGTATCCATTTTTAGATACAAGGCTGACCACAAAGAACAGGCAAAAGAGAATCCAAACCTGAAAAATCGTAGTCTTAAAAAGGGAATTGGAAACACTTTGAGTTATATTGGGTATATGTGAATAAGTCCTTACTAATTCCTCAAACCAGGACAATGATAATTCTTAACTAGGTTTAAAGTGCCATCTTAGAGATGGGATTACCAGTTGCAGAAAAAAAACACCAAACAACAATAGTGTTATTAGAAATTGCTTTGGTCCAAGCCAAAGGTAGCAAGTTAAGGCTACAAAGAATCTTGAACCTTCTTTACTTCTAAAATTAACTTAAAAACTACTGAGCAAACAATAATCAAAGTACTTTTTCTTCTTTTTGGTGTATTATTAAAAAAATTGTCAGGGCTGTTCAAGGGCTTCCTTTTCCCTAATTTTTTTAAACAGGTAATATTCCTCCTTCTTCAATATTTGCATTATGTTTAATGCATTTTTGGAAATCAGAGGGATGAAATTTGTAAATAGTTCATGTGTCTGTCATGGGAGAGAACTGCCAGATTCAACCCATCCTGAACAATATTAGCTTAGCCTTCATACTTAAACCAAGAAACAGGAACAACTATTATAGCAAATAACTATTATAACAAATTATTAGTGTGAGATCTGATCTAAAGAAAATTTCATATTCTTAGAAATAACATTTTCACAGGTCACCATTCTTTGAGAAATGTAACTGAAAAAAAAGTATATACCTGCTGGTTTTTTTCAAATTTCAGATGAAGATTTGCATTTTAAAGTTATGAAATATCTCTTCCAGCACAAGTTATGAGGTATAGGCTTCTTATGCCCAAGGATTTACAGATTATTAATCCTGCTACATATAAAATTATCCATGGGAAATACAAAGAAAAAAATGAGCAAAAAGCATGCTAGTGAGTATTTACAAACTGATTTTCAGGTCAAGCTATGAAATTGAAGGAGGGATACTAAATACTGTCTCCTCAAAATGTATCTGAATCATAACGTAGATTATGTGATGTAAATTATGATGGGACTGTGAAAAAGATTGCTGCACTAGAAATACTGAAACACATAACGATCTCAGAAATAATTGCCAGATTAAGCTGTTGCAGTAGAAATAATGGATCTGCTAAAACATACATTTAAGTGGAGCTAATCAAGTAGTGNGCTAGAAATACTGAAACACATAACGATCTCCTCAGAAACAATTGCCAGATTAAGCTGTTGCAGTAGAAATTATGGATCTGCTAAAACATACATTTAAGTGGAGCTAATCAAGTAGTGAAAGCAGAGTAATTAATTATACCGTTCATTTTTCCAGTTTGAAGGTGGACGCTCTGGTTCACCTGTATGTTACTCATAATTAATCCTACCTATAGCAATTACCTTCTCAAAAGCTGCCTGCCTTTTTTTTGATAGGCTGCAGGTGTATCTGGATGAAAGTCATTAAAAGTTCAAGTGCATTGCTGAAAGAAATAGTTCAGAAATGAATAGTTTGATATTAATGGCAAAAATAAAACTACTGCAGTAGCATTTTACTTGCTTAGAGATACTTATTTAAAAGACTGCATTTTATAGCTAGAAGTATTCATCTTTTCCCCCCCAGTGTTGACATTGCACAGGTAAATTCAGGAATTGGCTGCACTAAAAGGCAACTACACAGTGCTGCAGGAAGAGAGCAGGGAAGATCAGAGATAGTGCCATTGTGCGTGGAGGTGGTCCATGACAATGAAAAAGGAGGCAGGCCACGCACCACCTCATTCGACAACCAAAATCAGCCAAACAGGCATCAGCATCAATAACCGAACTGACCTGCGGAAATATTCCCTCTTGAACACCAATGTCATCCCTGTTTTGAACTACAGTACACCCTCAAGTAGGTACCTGGAGAATTAAAATATCATTTTAAGTAAAAGAATAGTCAAAATTAGGCAGCAATAAAGTAAAACACCAGAGTCCTTTGGAGGTCCCCCAGAGCATCAGTGAGCACATTAATACAGCATAGAAGTTGTGCAAGGCAACAATCCAGCCTCCTTTGAACCTCCACAAACATATCGATGCATTAGATGCACAGTTGTCTCATTAATCTACTGCCTACAGGAATTACAGAATCACGGAATGGTCAGGGTTGGAAGGGACCTCTGGAGATCATCTAGTCCCATTCTCCCATTTTACCATACAGTTTCTGCCAGAAGTACCAAACCCCCGGCTGGTAGCACAGGTTACTGTCCTCTCTGCTGGTTTTGGCCAGCGCTCCTTCAGGTCAGCCATTGCTGCTCTCAGCTGTGTTCTTTGTACCTGCTAAATGTAACAGTGAAAATAAATTGTGTAAGCCTAAACAGTCGTGGCTAACCCATGCCGTGGGAGCTGGCACAGTTTAGGGAACCCTCTCACAAGCCTCTGTGCTGTTGCATCTGCAGGAGCGGGAAACGTCTTCAGGAAGATGCTGAGATGCTGCAACTCAGGATGAAATGCAAGTGGTGACAGTCTCCACCCAGCTGCACCCAGGTGAGGAAGAGAACAGTGCACCAATGCATGTATGTATTTTCCTTGAAGAGTTTCATCTTACTGATTACAGACCATCCTTCCATATACAGACATTATATATGTGTTTGTATGAGTATACAGTTACTCACTTTCTGTTGCTTTCAAAACAAAGCCCTACACATTTATGCTTTGCAGTCTAAACAGTCTTCGGTTTTCTAATGCACTTTGATTATGTTTTAAAATTACTGCAAAAGCAAAAAGCACTATTTAGTAGAAAAGTGTCGTGATCTGTAAGCATAACTTTGGTTGCACTGCTGTCTTGATGCTATTATACAGATAAGCCACTTTGCGGTAATTTAATTTAGTTCACTAAATTCCTTGTTAATTAAGAGTAATGTACCCCTCCACAGCAGTTGCTTTTGTAGCTCTTCTAAGCTGAAGATTAATTTACCCGTGCTTTTGCAGCTTTGAAGTAATACAAGCCATATATCTTTTTTCATTTTTACGGGTTGAGTGTTAAAAGAGAATTGTGTTACAAACATTGTTTCTGAATTAAAGATGCACTCAGGCATAGATGTCCACGTTCAAAAGTGTGAACAAGTTCAGATCTGTGCAGGTAAAATAAAAGCCAAGATTTAGAACATCTGCTGGATCTCAAAGACCCATCTGATGTTCCCAGGTATACGAGATAATAGGAATGTATCTGTGAGCTCCTTAGATAAGTGATTTCTGATATGAAAGAGAAATCTAAACAATTTTCTGAAACCATGTGATTGGTATGTTTCCTGCAGTGAGGGCGTGGAATCCACCAGTTGCTGCAAATTAAAGCTTCCATAAAAATCCCTGATTGGTAGCACCACTTCATGTGAACAAAGTGTAAACGATACCATTCTCTTTAGTCTGTGTTATGCCCACTGTTTCAAGCTTTAGCTGCTCCTTTTGTTTCATTAGGAAACTGAAATTTTGAAACCAAAAGAAGTAGATTCAGTTGTCAACACATGTAATTAGTTCAGTGATGATCAATCATTTATCTCATAAATGCAAATTGCCTCCAAAATATACCGGAGGTGCCAAAAGAAGTTCCTTTCACCATTTTTCTAACAAATTTAAATACGTCCAGCATTCTCAGTGTAACATTCTATAGTGCAGTGACAGCGGGGATCATTAAAACAAACAGAATCAAATTACCAACCTAGAACAGCACAGTGAGCAACTGATACCTGCGGTATTCTGGTGAAGCAAAAGCTTCGTAACCCCTCTCTGCAGCTAGGGCAGTCTCAGGGTTTGCTTGTTCTGCAGGGTTACAATTCAGTAATTAACCATTAGAATAACTCAGCATGTCTAGACTCCAATTTTGTTGAGACAGGTACTGTGCCATGGTAAATCCTCCCAACTAACTGTTAAGCTCATTTTAATACCAGAGATATTTTGATTAATGTTTCAGTCTCCAGCCACTTAGGAATTGCAGTAATACGGGATCAGACTTGAGTTCCATCAAATCACATCCCAGCAGTGCCCATCTTGTCGAAGCGATGCCAGATGGGCAACAGATTGCTCGAGAGACCACGACAGCCACACGCTTCGTTCCGAGTTGCATTGCCAATAAACACTTAGGTTCACCTTGCTCGCGCTCCTTTGTGGGAGCCATTTATGTACTGGACATAGCTCACGTTCACTGGAAGATGTCAGGTACTTCTGTTTATGACCAAATATGGGATGTTTCTTTACTCCTGAAACATTCTTCCATACAGACACAAAAGCATTTCAAGTGACTTTACCCACAGCTGAACATTTTTAGTGGGACCCGATAGCTATTAAACTTCGCGTAACACTGCTCCTAAGCATGTTAGGGTTGATGGATTATCTCAGTAACAGACTGGTTAGCAACTTTGCCTCAGTTTCCATTCTGTAACAAAGTGGTCTGCAAATAAACAGTAAAAAGATAAAAGAGGTACGAGCTATAACTTACAAAGCGAGTAACTATTCTGAGGAAATCATTACACTGAAATGTAATGTAATGATCTATTTTAGGAATCGTGGTCTTTGCAGTAGAATTTATAACCTTTGTTGCCTACTATGTATCATTAGCAAATCCGTGTGAAGGTTATATTGAAAGACAGCAAAGAAAGAGTAAATCTCAAAACAAACCACCACAAAACAAATCCAGCTTCTTCAATAATAACTGAGAATAAAAGAAAATAATATCAAACAACTATTGTATGTACAGCCATCTTCAATAAATGGTCCTAAAGGCCAATATATTCACAAGGGAACCTCAGTAATACCTTCTGCTAAAACAACGGCCTGCTTGCTTTAAATGACCGTTCTTCTGTGCATAGGCTTTATTTTTCCTCATTCAGAGACGACTTCAAATGTAGTAATAACTTCTTGGCAGAAAGTACATTTTGGCAATTTTAGTATTAAAAAAAAATTAAATGTTCTTTGGGTTTCTAGCAAAAGCAGGTACAACCCCACATTCCTACGCAGAGTATTTTTATTGGCTAACCTCTTAACGTGCTGCAAATTGTAGTTTCAAATCATTCTGTCTGTCTCAGATTCTCTGTAAGGGCTTATTTTCTAGGAACTGGAAAGTGATATTGATAGTTTGCAGGAAATTGTGAAATCATTTTGCATCAAAAAATAATGAAATCATAATGCTGAGTTAAAGCATTCACTAGGGTGGATCTCCATTACTATCTCATTTACAGCCCCTACAGATCTGGCTAATTATAAACTTGAAGGAAACCTTTGAGGTGATTAACTGAATAGCTGGTACGTACTGGGAGTGACCAGGCATCTTACCAGCAATTTGTTTTAATATGATAAACCAGTCGGTGATTTATTCCTGCCAGCAGAGGTTGGAATTTGAAACCAATCCCCCCCCCAATATTTTGTCCTTAAAAATGCTCTAACTTGTTAAATATGGAAAACTGGCATAAAGGATGTAATGCAAGCCAAACTTTCCCAATGTATTCTTAAAGAATTTATGAGACTTCAAAATGTTCTGCCATTCCATTATAAAAAGGTTTCCATAGAAACTGTCATGCAACATGACTTTTTGCTATAAACACATTTATTGAAGTGTCTGACTTCTACATGTTCATTCTGTTTTCATGGGGAAAAACCAAACCCATCCCCTTCCTGTTATCCAGGTTCTCTGGCTGAGGTTACAGCAGTAACACATTCTGGTTTGTATAGAGATTTCCTCGGTTAAGCCGCAATGGGAATTAAACACACTTAAAGAGGTTATTATTATTTTGCAGAAATTAGATCAGGTAGTTTAATTACTCAACCTTTAATCTCTCCCAATTGCATGTGATTTGCATACATTATGCCAAGAGAATTGATATTGAGAGCAAATTAATCATTGAAGCGTCAGAAAGTTGGAAAACTGAAAATAAGTATACTAAAACTATTTGACCAAGTTCCTGGTTTCCTGTAGTTCTCAGTGCCAGCCTATCTCAGTGCGTCTGTCTGATTTCATTACCCCTAGGTGCAGGGAAAGAGTTTTAAAATTAGAAAAATCCATCAGCGGTGACCAAACTGGAAATATTTGGCAATCTAACCCAAGGCTGGCCCATTGTTCAACTGGTGTGATCGTGCCTGGGTTTAAAGAGGAGAGACTGCCAGTTTTGTAAGAAGGTTGGTGTGGCACCACCTCTTTCTGCGCTTTTATTCGTGCAGACATATTGCTTGTGAAAAGTGCTGACTTGCCAGTCTCGGAGGCTGATGTTGTTCCCTTGCTCCGTGGAGCAGCTCTTGTACTTGAGCCCTCACCTT
Source organism: Himantopus leucocephalus (assembly GCA_003993805.1). Lineage (NCBI taxonomy): Eukaryota > Metazoa > Chordata > Aves > Charadriiformes > Recurvirostridae > Himantopus > Himantopus leucocephalus. The sequence continues at coordinate 30,999,161 of RSEF01000008.1, read as the reverse complement.
TTGTTGCCAGGTGGAGGGTGGGTAGAAAGGTTCCTGCACTGTGCTTTTTGGCCAACAGGTTCCCTTCCTTGCTATCGCTATTTTTGTTCCATTAGTGGCAATAACAGCGGAGAGCACTTGTTCAGGCAGCGCTCCAAGAAGCTGGTGTTTTTGCCAGTGTCAGCTATAAAAACGTAGAATAAAACAGAACACATAATTGTTACTGCTGGCTCCCAGCTTCTGAGAGCAGGTACCATATACTGCTACCACTGAAGAAACCAGCCCAGGGATAACCACAGTAAAGTTTTTCCATGGCGTTTGGACAATGCCATTATGATTCATCTTGGAGCTGAAGGTGAAACTTCCAGATCTAATACACATTCTGCCTCTGCCATCAAATTCATGCTTCTCTTCTGCTCGGGCCATCACTATTGCTAACTGGTATCGACTGCCACTTTCTGATGGGCATAGAATTGCATTCATTGCAACAAAAGTCTTGGTTAAACCGAGTAGGTCTGATTATTTGAGGGAAACTCTTTTACTTCGGACATTTGTTTTCCTGTAATGTATTATTAGATCAATTGTTTACTGATAATCTCACTGGAAGTTTGCAGAAGAGAGGTCAAAGTGATTAAGCCTTTGCCTGGAACGCAGCAGGCAACCAGTAAGTGCGTGTTCTAGCACAGGCTGCCATGCAAAGTCGGTAACTCACTTCGGAAACTCCTGTTCACACGCAGTGTTAGACACACTCCGAATCACTGCCAGTTCAGGCTCCCTTGGGTTCCCAGGCAGAGGATCTGCGTATCCCAACCTCAAAAAGCACAAGCCAAAGCAGGCGATGTAAATGGTGCAGAGGCAGGGAAGCATCAGGCTTCTCTACGGAGATGAAGCTGGCAGCGTTTCTGCGCATGCACTGGCAGACGCAGCAGTTATGTTTGGCACTTCACTAACGAGGCAGGGGCGCAGGACTGCACTCTTGGACTCGAGTGTCTAAATTCCACTGTAGCCTTGGCTTCAGAAACGCAAGCCCTTCTGGGCCAAGGTCCTTCCGTGACTCAGTTCAGAGCACATAAAGTAGAGAAAATAATTACCTCTCATCACATAGAAGTGCTGCAAATAAGTAATATGAAATACTTGATGGCACTTATAGTACTTTTTTATAGTTGGGGACCATAGCAAAGAGGGGATCGTACAGCAAAACAACCAAACAGTTACTGAATTAACTGCTGTAGGAATTAATATTCCAAACATCACTGGAAGCATAATGCAGGCTCCTTTGAAAATCCCAGCCATAGCTGGGATTCTCTTTTAAAAACAAATGAAATGGGTAGCCAAGAGCTAGGAACACTGCAAATTAATCTTTGCACTTGCATACACCCTTCTGGACTACCTGCACTCTCTTAACTTGATCCAGGAGTTCTGCATCCTATTTCTTCCCTGTTTTCCATGTTTGCTGCCAGCTTACTACCACAATTAGTACTCTAAAAAATCTGCTTTCTATCCTCATCACCATTTCTGGGGCACTTTACAGAATAAAGCCTTTGAAAGCTGGAGACCTCATTTTGACCAGTTATAGTCACAACTGCTGCTGCACATGTGAACATCTCATGAATTCTCATCTGTCTTCTCTCTCATTGCCAAGAGCAAGAGTAAAGATAATACTTCATGGCTTAAATGGCCTTATAAAATGTGCATGGGAAATTGTAACATATTCTTCTTTCCAAATCACATTTTTTACCAAGGCAGTAATGTAAACAAATTAAAAAATCATCTCAATTAATTTTCAAGCAATATATTCTGAACATGTAAACAGCTTCTATCTCTGGGCAGGCCAGCTGGGTAACCTGGATGGAGGACGTGCTTGTTACGTACAGGAAAAAAATCAATACACTTCACAGTTCTCAAATACTGAAAGCATTAAGTCAATTTAATGTTAGTGAACGCAAATCAAAAGCAACACTAATTTTCATTTCAAAAGAACTCGTTCTAGAAGAGTGAAAGAAAACCTCCAGGAAATTAATATAACTAAGTTGCAAAAACGAAACATGTGGAAAATTAATGGCCATAAACTCCAGCAGTTATAGGTAAGGAGGATACGGGGTATAAGTCCAAGCCAGGCAGCTAACCGCTCATTTTATAATCTTGTGCCTCAGTCAACACAGTAAAATCATCAATGGGGAGGGAAGGCCATGGCAGCAACACCTGCAATAAAAATGGAAGAGCAATCTTGCAGCTTCTTAGAAACAGAGATTACACCCACGTTCCCTGCTGTATTTATCAGGTTTGTTTCAAATGAACAATAGTATCTTTACCAGCATTATGTTTATTCCTGCTGGGAGAAGGTTAGCTGTCAGCATGTGAAGCTGTGATTTGGCACACCTCTAGAGCTGTGTTTTTCCCACAATTATTCCTTAATAGCAAGAGCTTTGGCTCTTCTCATTACTTCAAGTATAAGCAAGGTTGTTCAGACCCCACGAAGCAAGAACAGTTTGTATGTCCTAGAACAAGAGTGATGAAGCAGCAGTGAGGTGCAGCTCTACAAAAACTTTTAAAGGTAAAAGCTTTTAAAGGGAAAAGCAAGGGGGTTTGATCGCTGTGACTTTTTGATAGCTGTTCAAAGGGACGTGTAACAGGTATTTCTGGCAGGGCTGCAACAGAGAACACTGCAAGCAGTTTCTGCCTGGCATGGAATTTGAAGAACATAAAAAAAAAAATATGTCACCACTGAAACAGCACTGTAGTCAAGAAAGTAATTAGTATTAATGCATTTCAGAAGGTTTCAGAAGGTATGTGATCATTCCTATTACTTTCTGATACATTTTGAACAAAAATTATTTCTCCCACTATAAAAAAGTAGTCCAGAATATGCCAGTGTGGGTTAATAAATGTATACATACAACCTGTTTAACGCTGCAGTTTAATTAAAGCTGGACTTAATGATGTGCTTCTCACTACAAATGTGCTCCATAGCCTTGTCTGGTTTACATTAACACCAGCACCAGGGCAGGCAGGCAAGTGCAGATCAAACCAAAGGTGTGCTGTTCTTTATTTCTGTTCGTATTATTTTATATGCAAGGAAACTAGTCTAACGCTGCTTGATGTAAAAAACTACAACTGGGGAGACAAATACTGAAGTTCAAGAACTTCTGCTGCATAGCGAGATTCCTCCGTATGTATGCAGATGGGCAAAAAACAACTTAAATTCCACTTTACAAGTTGGTTACACTTTTGTCCTGTGGTAACAGCTTTTGGCTGAATTCCAGCTTCTATGTTACGTTCACAGATTTGAACAAATAAAGTCCTAACTAGAACTTCAAATCTGATTTACCTCCGAATTCCAGTGAGGACACCTTTATGAGTTCTGTAAGTCTAGGAAATCAACAAATCTCGTTTGATGTTTCGCAGAAACTGTTACTAAAACTTACATATAGTTGGACAGTTTTCACACTGAAAGTTATTTTCCCTTCACGCTTAAAATTCTGCTGCTTGGCTGGGTGTGTTGTTCTTTGCTCTAGCAGCAATATTGAGATAGTGCATTTCCTTCTAAAGGCAAACCTGGCAAAACAGCCAGTTTGTCCGTTACCCAACAACCAGCATTATTTTGAATTCAAAATTAGAAATTCCAGCAAGTTGGGTCTACAGAGGACACACAAACCCTTACAAGACATCAGATTCAGCCCTTTGAGAACACAAAGCAGTGCTTCATGGATTTCTACAGGTGTCTGGTCACCAAACCCCGCCTGCCCGTTCCTACACAAGCACAGCAGAACGGCAAATCCAGTGCAACCCAGTTTTCAGTAGCACAGAAGAAAAAAACCCAAATGATCGGCTTTGGTGAGTCTATGCAGTGGCTGCCCGCTTCCAGAAATGGTCAGTTCCCAAATAATGACCAACAGGCAAAAAAACCCAAAAAAAAATAAAAGAAAGCTTTAAAACAGATGTCAATACTGTTATTCATACAGAAAGTTTAGGTCTTTCAAGTTTGTAAAAACAAGAGGAACCTGACCAAATGTTTCACTCCTGTTGTAGCACTCACGCAGACAGAAAATTAAAGGAACTTGAGACAGAATAATTTCAATCTAGCCAGTTATCCACAGAACTATACTTTATATACAGTTTATTTCACTAGAGATTTTAATTTTATACATAGTATAAAGGGGTATCCTGATATCACACATATAGTTATTTTACCGTACTGTTTAAAAACCAATTTTTTTACATAATACAGTATTAAGTACCATATTAATTAAACAAGTGATTTTTAAAAAAACCTACACATAAATGGATGTTTATCATATGCACAGTGCAAGAATGTTTTTATATCATTGTAATCACAAAACGTGAATCTAAAATACAACACTGTGATTTAAAACTAATTTATAATTATGACGCTCTGGTTGTAGACAGTTTGATTAATCTTTGTTTGAATCATCAAGCAATGTTAAATTCCAGACAGACAGCAGCAGCTTAAAATCGTGATTTCAGAAAGATACCTTCCACAGTAACCCAAGTTTTACAAAACACTGGTTTATCCCTACTTCTGATCTTGACAGTGTCCTAAGGAAACAGAATAATGGCACAGATTTCATTTGGAATTATCTGGTAACTAATGCTAAATAAATTCTTTATTACTTCCACACAGGAAACCTTTAAGGATGATCGAAGAGGTAAAGATGGAGAGGTTTATGGGCAGAATTCTCAGAATTTTAGTAATGGAGTACAGGATTTCTCCTCTGCAAATAGGAAGAAAATACTGTAATATAAATCAGGTTCTAATATTTACAGAAAACAATTGTGGAAAAGAAAGCATTCATACTGTAAACACGTCAGAAACGACTTCTTCATTTTCCCTTTTGCAGAGTGGGGCAGTGGATGAATATCGGCTAATAAGAAACAGATGTCTTCCTCAGAAGAACCACTTCACCATCACAGAATATATGTGGCAGTTGTTGAGAATTACTAACATGTTTTCTCCCCTCCCTCCCCCCAAAGTTTCAAGTTCAATAAATAGTAGAAAAATAATCCTTTACTTAAAAATCTTGAGATGCATTGTCCCAGGTTCCATACAGCAATTGTCGGAGCAGTGAACTTTCTATGCGCGAAACAAACAGCAGAGAAACCAACAGCCTTCCCCCCGGCCCCGCCTCTATCTGGCACTTCTTTAGCCTTCAGCTGCACGGATTTCTGCTCTTCCAGTTAAGGAAACCAAATCATCTCTGGCTCTTTTAAGCTCGCTCTCTCCTCTTGGCTCAGCATAACAGGGCTTCCAAAGCTTCAGCTGCTGTATAAACTTGCGTCCCTGTTTCTGGAGGTCTGACGTGCCTCCTGCTCCATTTTATTCAATGTTATGGCAGGTCCATTCATCAAGCACATTTCCCTTCCATTTCAGAGCCAACCTTACATTTATAAAAATGTAAAGCTCTTACGCCTCACAGTTTACTCAGGAAGTGAATTACATCGTTCCTGGTGAAAAGCACAGAAACAAAGCTGCCCGTTGCTGCATGGATCATTGTTCGCAAATTTATGTTTCTTTTGTCGTTGTTCATTAGCATTCCGCATCCACAGTGTGTACCGTGACGGCAGCCTGTAAGTGGTGGCTGTGGTGAAGGGTCGGGTGGTGCAACCGGTAGTGGTGAAACTTGTGACTCAAGAGGGCAGCTGTTTGAGGCGGCGTGTCCAGGTCTAAGTCTTCATCGTGGTTTCCAACATCGACACCAGCCGACAATGGGTCGTTATTGCATGGAGGGTTTTCGCTGTCCTCCTGAGGACTCATAGTGCTGTAGCCTAGAAAAGAAACCAGCAGGACGAAGAATTAAAAGCAACACTAAAAGGTGCCGACTGCGCACCCTTCATGGAATCAGACACAGTCGGTGCTTTACAGAGAATAAACGATTTATTTAATTAATAGAAAAAAACCAAACAAACCAACCCATTCTCTCCTGTACGTTCATAATGACTCCCTTTCCCTGTCACCACCTTTGTTTATAAGCTTTGGGGACCTATGGTCTGTGCCACCCCAAACAGTAAAAAACAATCGTATTCAACAGTTTGTTATGGTAGAATTGCTAGCAGTGATTTGAAAAACACAATGTAACAGCATTTTTTTTAGGCAGTGGTATATTTTAAGATATTACTTGGATTTTTGCAGAGGACAAGAAGTAGTTGGGATCCGCTCCCGTCACCTCTATTCCTATCAAACTACATCTTTCCCAGGAAGGCCCGCCAGCTGCTGTGTCTGGAAGCAGCAAAACTTGTCACATCACCTTGTTGTATAATCACCGTATTCTCTTTCTAAGAGGAGAAGAGCACTTTTCACCTGTGAGGGTCTATTTACAAAACTCAAACATATGTTTTTAATGGTGGTGAGCTTTCCATACAATTAAAGAAATCTATTGAATCCACACGGAAGTGTTTCACGCAGCAGGTCCATTAAGCCAAACAGGACTGACGCTTCCAGCTAAACCCGCGCACATAGCGCAATTAACTCAAGGCTCTCCTTTGGCTAAAATATCTGCTACTGGAGTCCGAGAAGTTAAAAAAACCAATCAACTGGCTATAGGAGTAACGAGACATTGCATTCTCTGGGATATCCGAAGGAAATTATGTCACTAGAAAGCCAGCTAACGGCTAACCCTTGCAAGACAACATGGAGCTTTCTCAGTGAGGAAGCTGTCTCGTAACAGGTCCCTCGGAGATTTTTCTGTCCCTGTCTTTTGAAGCAGGTGCTAGTAGTTACTATGAGATTTGGATTTACCACTGAAACCAGCTGTTACCACTCAAAAACAGTTTGCAGTACAAACAAAACCACCTCAGTATTTCTAAATGCAAAAACACAAACAGAATTTGACAGGAAAAAGATCTTGCTTTAATTAGAAAAGTAGTCCTCAGAAAACTTTGGCTAAGAGCTGAAAACCCACTAGTGCTTCTGAGCATCTCGGTCAGGTTTTCAGCCTGAGACACCTAAAAGAAGTGTGTTAAAAATATCAGGCTAAGTACCCGCAGCTGGTTCTCATTTCCCATGCTCTGAGTCATGGTTTCTAGCTGGCAGAGAGGAATTGGGGAAGACAACTGGGCAGCCCTTTGAGGAAGATGGAATTACAGAAAATAAAAATAGAAGCGCACATTTCAGAACTAGGTAGACAGTTACCCTGCTAACGCTGACTAGAAAGATGGGAAGGATTTGCCAGGGCTACAAGAAACGGAGCAAAAGGAGCACTCGTCTAGCAAATCTGCCTCAGCACAGGTAATCTGGCCCCAAATCCAGGGTAATTCCTCCTAAAGCAAGATTGTCTCTCAGACATCTGTTCATCCACATCCTAAGGCTTTGGCCTTCAGATTTCCTGTCCCTCAGCAATTCCATTAGTGCAACCACCGTCTTAATAATTGAAGAGGTCTGCAGTGACATACCCAGCCACTACGACACGCAGCTAGAGCTGACATCTGTGGCAGACTGCCTCGGCTAACCCTCCTCTTAATTTATATTAAGCCTCCTCATGAGTCAACAGCATGACACCCTCCTAACAGCTTTCCAGATTTAAGAAGACTTAGTCTCAGGGCATGAGAGACGTATCAAAATTCCCTGAACCCAAACAGGGTTGAAGCGTGTGTGCATGGCAAACACACACAGCTGAATACCCTCCATTGCTACACATGTACACCGTTAATGCTGATAGTGATTTGCTTAAAGGTGATCTAAGATGTCCTCTGCGGTGATGGTATGGACTGAATGTGCAACAGAAAGGCTAAGGAGGCACCTGACTCCTCGGTCTCTAAATCCATGCTTACTTCACCCCAGCAAATACAGGTGTCCCACACATGTTGCTAGAATGTTATGAAAGATGCGCGCATCACGTCAAAGAGAAGAGCAGTAGAGATGCTGACTTGATTGCAAGGGACTTTTTTCTCTCGTTAAGTAGGAGAGGGGTCCATTATCTCAACCAAACATCTAGATTGTTAGGGTTGGCGATAGGAAAAGTGTGGTAAATGTAGTACCGTTTCTGTCGGTCCGAATTGTGGTCCCCCAGTGAAACTGGCAGAACCCCAAATCAGCCAGGGGCAGCAGGGCATTTAGCTGCTGCTCTACTACTGCTCTGACAAAACCAGCTCCTCGCTGGACAGCATCATCTGCTGAAGGGTGTCAAAACTGTTCAACTGTGAAGCAATACGGAGCAAAGGTTTCTGGTTTGGTTCGGTTGTGGCAGCCTTATCTGCAGCGTGCCAGACATCTGAAGGAAACCGAGTAACCACAATGATTAACCTGAGGCCAGGGCAGTGATTCAAGGTCTTACCGTGGTCACTCTCCGTTCCCGATCGCCCCCAGTACCGGCGTCTGCGTTCGGGGCTGTGGGCGTGCCGCTCTATTACCGCTGCTATAAATCGAGTGTTACTAACTGGGAGAGAAAAGAAACAGAAATGGCTTTAAAGAAAGTGCTTTTACTGAATTGTATCAGTGGGACAAATCAGGCACATGGGAATAAGCTTTCTGCAAACTAATTTTTCTCAAATGCTACTTTTTTTCAGAAGACTGTCAAGCAACAGAGGCGTAGGAGTAAGGAGATGGTGTTTAAATGCGGAATAGATCAAGATCCAGTCCACTCAATCACCTCATCTGTTTGGATTAATAGAAGTTAGAGAATTACCGCGCCAATGCTAAAGAACCTCTGGCAGCACTGAAAGCCATCTCAAAATGAAACTAAAAAAGACCTGGAGAAGCAAGCCATGAAACTCATATACGCTTATTTTTCAATCTCTGAATGTTGACACAGTTTCAAATATTGGGTATTGCTTTAGTTCTGGTTTAGTGAGGGCCCAGAAACAGGGATCTGGTCTGACTCCGGAGCTCCCCCAGAGTTTAGGTGCACTGGCTCATCTTACAGTACGGCAGTATCATAAGCAAAGTGCCATTTTTACTGAACAGCAAAGAAGCACAGGCATCCCAAATCAATGCAAATAACATTTACTGCCACATTTGTTGAATGCACATGCCAGGCTTGGCTTCTGCTTTCCAAGGCTGAAAGAAGGCAGGAGTTTTCCATACTCTGTGCTGTCACAATTGCAATTTTTAGGCTGATCAATGCTATTTCTGGAAGTGGTCATGATGGGGGGGCGTAAGGGGCAAACCTCCTCCATGCATAATTGAGATAAGTCTTCTAAAAGTAAAAAATGTCATTTTTCAGCGTGAGACTAAAGGTGCACTGGAAGTTACAGTTTAAGTTAGAAGATTGTTCTGTCATTTTCTACTGGTAATCAGCACAGGGTTTCCTCATGCACTTCTTTAATTCTAGCATATTAAGAAAACAAATAGCTCATTTACTCTTAATCTAAGATTTTTTTACAGCAAAGTGATTTGGTACTTACTGATTCCTCTGTCTTCATGGCTGTCGTCGTCTCTCTCGTCCCTATCATTTTCCAGGTTCGACATACGCACTGACATTTCTACACACCATTACAAACAGAAAAATGCAACTGTTAAGAGAAAAATTTTGGATCATCTTACTAACGGCTGTCACCCTGGTAAAATAGTGGAAGCACTTTGTGTTACTGTGCGAAGAGACGCAGGCTGAGCTTGGTGTGCTCATTTTCCAAGACAGATGGGGCTGGGGATTCTAGGAATACGACACACCCCACGTCCCCCTGCAAGGAACAGGCTTTAAAGTTTTCAAGAAAGTGAACTGATTCAAAACAGAGCCAGGGTATAACCAAATTTAGAGGTAATTAGCCCTGATCACACTTCTCATCTCTGCATCTTTCTACCAGTATCCTTTCTCCCAAACAGAGTTTTGTCTCTCAGGCTTCAGTGGTTTTATCTATCTATGTACAGATATTCCATGAATATCACATGGACTGGAAGCAGGGAACACAAGGGAAAAAAGACATGTCCCAAACAGCCCGAGCAGAAAGGGTGTGAAAACTGTAATACTCCCAAAAGCACCGCTCTTGTGCAGAAATAAACGCATGCGATCGGTGTGCTATGGCAAGGTCCAGAGAGCTGTGAAGTTGGGCTTATCATTTTAGCTCTAGAAAAAGTGTAACTTCAGCTTCCTGACAAGAACTGCACGTTAAGGGTTTGGGGCAGACTCTCCTCGGGCGGCAGCAGATCTGGCTGTACCCAGGAGAGGGCAGTAATACACAAGCACCCTGGACGAGACCTGACTTTTATAAGGGTTGGCAAAAGGGAAATACAATGGCGCGAAGCATTGAAACAAAACCAAGGAAAGAGGGTTTGGATTTTGTTTTTTGTTTTAGGCTTTTGTTTGTGTTTTGGTTTCAGTTTTGTTTTTTTAATTCCCACTCTACTATTTCTCTCTCAAGAGTTATCAGCTCACCCTGGGCGGCCAAAGGTGACATGTGCTGGTGACTCCTCCGATGTATCTGGTGGCGATATGCGTATACTGCTAGGACAAGCACCATAATGCAGCCCATAATGCCTCCAGCCACTGGGCCGACCGGTGCACTCTTGATCATGTTCAGAGTGATTACCTCATCTCCTAAATCAAAAGGGACAAAACAGGGGGAAAACCCATAAATGCTCGGCAGAAAGGTTTAAATCAACATCTCTGAAGATTAGAGAAGATCTTGAAGGCTTTCTAGGTGCTCATCTGCACACGTGCAGGACAGCACACTTTAAATAGGAGAAGTTGTTCAGAGAGGATACATCTTAAAGACAGGAATGTATAGCTACACTCAGCTACACATCAATATTTTCAAAAATGTAATACCCACAACAGGTCTAATGCAACTACTTTACTGCTTGATGCACTATTTATGCTAATTTACTACTAGCGTAAGAGATACACGTTATGTGAAGCATGGTCTGATACTGAAAGTGCCTGTTATTGAATACAAACAGTTAAATGCAGCATCTCGTCAGAAAGGCAGTTACCTATTGCTCCCAAGTCATCCACGTACGGGCTCTTGGCTCCCACAATGCCACCGAAGCATTCCTTCTGAGGGGCACAATAGGACTTGTCCAGATGGGTCTTCCCATCACTGTCGACCATACACCACTCGCAGTCCAACACACCAAAGCAATCCCTGAGAATTAAAAACAAAAGATGACCATATTTACTTTCAAGTTCAACACATCTCATTTGCCATAGCTCAGTCTATTTTAGAGCCACGAGACAGAGGGAGGCCAAAATCATCCATAAACCCTCACATCCGTAATGTCTGGCTGCAAAAAACTTCTCATTAAAACGTTTAGGTACCACAAGGGAAGTTATACAGGGAAGCTGCATCTTCAGCATGCGCCTTCCCAATCTATTTGCTTTGGTTTTTTCCTCCATGACTCAGCCTGAGCAAAGGGAGAACTTCCTACTTGTAACTCCTCCAATAAGACATTTCTCAGCATGGTGAGGTCTGACTATGGTTCCACCCTTTTTCTGCAATCCTTTGGAAGATGGAAGAAAGGATTTGGAAAGTCTGGTCAGAGCACGATATGTTCTAGCTATCTCAGTTCCCTGGAGACTGCTCATAACTAGCAAAAAATAAATAAGCCCTCAGGCTTCTCTACGGAATGCCAGGAGTGGAACAGAGAAGCAGGAAACTAGAAGCTGACAGGCAGCTACCGTCCCTGATGTGCTCCGAAGTCACCACCGTAAAAGTGCTGTCTATTTTCTGTGAAGCCTTTAGTCCACACACGCCGCCAGAAGGCAGACAAACACAGCAGCGCTATCCATTTTGCCACGAGGAGGAATTCATTCTTCTTTCAACAGCAAATCCTCCACTTGCACAACCCTCGGTTCTCAGAGTCACTAATTGTGGCGGGGAAGCCGCTTGTTTGCTATTAATGGTGTGACTCAAACGGGAATACTGAGGTCTTCTGTTTCTGCACTGCAGCATAATGTCATCACTGGTGTGCGCTATAATATCTCGTTCTGGCATCATACTTCTTTTTTATTCTCTTCTTCTTTAAAATGTGTAAGGAAGAGCTTTCACTTAATTATTTCAAGAACGCAGTATATTTTGAGGGATGGAGAACGCCACCTTACCCGCTCTCTGTTCTCTGATTGCACTGAGTGTTAATACACTGCGGGAGAGCGTCCTGCAGGCTTGGATCGATCGCTGTGAAAGTCATTGGCTCCTGATGAACTTCACAACTCGGATTCCTATATTGGGGCAAGAGGTAAAGCCCTGTATTATAAAAGTAGTCAAAGCACAATCCATGAAAAACATAATTTTTACCTATGACATATCATCTGCTTAATTATACTAAAATACTGTCCATTCTATCCTGTATCACCCAGAAGTTAGCATAAACAATTACTTAATTTTGTTAACTTCTGTCACATGCTGTTCCATGAGAGGAGGTTGGTTCTCACCTGCTTTCGGCGTTAGTGAGGTTGCCGGTGCATTCATTTACCTCCAGAGGGCACTCGCAAGGGCACTCACATTCGTTCTGTTCCATTCTGTAGGGGCAGAAAACACAGAGAAAACCCATCAGCCGTTGCACCGTGATTTTAGCCCCACGGTGCAGCTCCGTAACAGCGGTTTGCCATGGAGAAGGCTGTTCAGTAACCTTTCTCCTTCCCCCAGGAGCACAGGGATTGCTTTGTTCTGCACCGGAGCTGAGGACAATGTAGTAACAGAGCCTCTCTGATTACCCACCCCCTGAAATTTAAAAAGCAGACAACCCCTGGACAAGTCTTGGATCTAGATGCAAGGATCCTTCTTGCCAGTGTACCAAACACGTGATGATGCTGGTGTAGGCAAAATCTGCAAGCACCAGGATCCCCTCAATGAAAAACTGTATCAATCCACATAAAATCGTGGGTATTGCAAGGCCAGAACAAAGGGCCTGATACACCGATAACTGCCCCTGAGAAACTGAATGTGTCGCGGTCTTTTAACATCATCCACCCAAACACGTCAAGAACAAATTACCCTGTGTTTTAATCCACTGACAACATGGCAAAGGATTAGAGGTACGCTAAGTCACCACGCCTCTTCCAAACAGCATAGGTAAAGTAACTATGTTGTTTTCGCTTCAGTTTTGCGCTGCATGTTTTCATTGAGCTTATAAAACAAATATGTTTTTATAAACCTTGAATCAAGAAAGAGGGAGGAAGTAACTGCCTGGACCAGCCCCTTCATTTCCCATCCCCTGCTCACCTGTGGCAGTTGAGGCAGAGTCTGTCTACCATGCTGCAGGCGCAGAACGCAAGCGAATCGCAGGTCTCATTGACGATTCCCACGAAGGCGTTGGTGCCTGGGATTCTCGTCAGCCTGTACTTGGAGCAGTGACTGCCATGCACAAGGTTTGTCAGATCCCCCTAGGGAAAAACCAAACCGTGTCAATGGTGTCGCAAGAAACCCGTTGTTTTAGGGAGCTGGAGACTTTCCCCTGTCCAAGGAAACCTACAGAGCTGAGGGAACACAAATGCACGAGAGCGCTGCCTTCACAAGTAAGAGGCTTATAAAATTGTTCATCAACCTGTTGAGTTTTGCTTCCAAGCTACTGCTGGGTGGAAAGACTTTGCTGAAGACAGAAAGAAATATGCTTAGCTTGTAAACATTATGAGATGTGGCAGCAACGTTGAGCCTGATATGCTGCCGACAGCAGGTTCCATTTCACTCCTTCGCATCGCTCACCAACCCGTCCCCGCTGTGCCAGTCGTCAGTGACCTCCGCAAAGAGGCTTCGCTCTGACGGGGAGGCACCATCACGACTTGTTGAAAAATTCCTAGCACATGTACTATAAAAACCAGCTGTGATCTGTTTGGTAGGCAGACTTATTCCTGATTCCTATTTGCATGCTGCAATCTTAAGTTTTTGCTCTGTCCTATACAATTTCCTTTACAGTAATACACTTCTCCGTTTTGCATTTCAAGTGTGGGGAAAATGTTTAAGCCTACCTGACATAAATCAACGTATTCTGACATAACTTTCAAATATTTTTGACACTCATTTCCCACCTTCTCCTCCCAGTAATAATTGAAAAGTATCACTTAAGGAGCAGCTTCTCCCACAGAGCTTAACATCTTTTGAATAATTCTGCAGTGATCTTGTCAAGGGTGGATCTGCGGCGCTGCAATTGGCATTCACGGCTCAGCAAGACAACAGCCCCTGGCTTAGACCTCTCGGCACAAGCGGAAGGTCACACACGACCCACGGGGACCGCAGAGCGCACACGTCTTCAAAGACTGCAGTCTGACAGATGATATTCTGCGAATGCTCATGCAAGTTGCATCAGTAAATGAATTTATTTGGTCACCTAGCTAAAAGAAAAGTTATTAGAGACGTTTACTACCCCTGTAGTAGTGACACTGGTCAGAGTTGCAAGCCAGAAGTCAGGTCAGAGGATCCAAAGCAAAAAATCCCAACTACTGCTGGAAAATCCTCACCCAACAACCGAGAACTTATTTTCACGATGCTGGATGAGACTTTGCAGACACCAACCACAGCTGGCCAGTGATCATATCCTTAATCCCTTGTATGTCAACTGACTCCTCGCGCGAGCACAGTTTGTGCAGTCCAGATCGCTGATTTTGTCTTTGGAGAGGGTGAACGGAGGCCAATCCGCACGGATGGCTGGCTCCCAGCCTCGGCTGCTGATCCTGGCAAGGATTTGCGTTTCCACCAAAAGAAACCCAACCCAACCAGAGTACATTCAAAAGCAAAATAAAACAGAAAAACACACTTACCACTAAGCTGGTATTAAATTTATAAAACCGCTGAACTGTTCTGTCACTGAAGCTGTTGCAGAGGTTTTTCTTGACGAAGTTTGGGTGGTTCAGAATGTCATTTGCTACCAGAGGCTCCTACGTGAAAAATGGAGGATTTTATGCCTTTAAAGTCAGACACAAATAGCAGCTTCTCTACAGTCCTTACCACCACAGAAATCAGAAAAGGAAAAACCAAGGAAACCAAGAAGGAGCCAGACCTTGTGCGTAATGTGCTGTTGCTCCACCGGTGCGTGTCCTTTGGGATCGATGAGGGTTGGGTGTGCCACAAGGTACCCCCTGTCCTCCATGATAAAGCACCTGCCCACAACAAACAAAGCGGAGAGCCTCCCATTAGACTTCCTTGGGCTTTAGAAAAATACGGTGAAATAAAACATGACCTTAAATTTACAGCTAGAGGAAGAATTTTTAAAGGCTTCCATTTATTAAAATAACAGGGCCATTAAGCAAATGTCTCTGAAGAATATATCGGGTATTTCCCTGAAGCTTTTAAATCTGTTACTGTTACAGCAAGTCTGGACTATAGAGACTTTGAAAATGGAACCAATTAGAAACAGAAAGGGAAACTGATCAGCGCGTTGTCTCGTCTGATCGTGGCAGATCCAGAAATAAATTAAGCATAATCAACTTGGAAGGCTTTAACAGTTTATTAATCTACTATGCTGCTAATTAAACAGAGATTTCACACTCTCATTTAATGACCTCCTGCCTTAGAATTCAATTTAAACGGGGAGATAAATCACTCCTGTTTCATTCTCAGCCTTCCCAACCTTTCCACTCCTTTTCAGCTCTTCCCACTCCTTTTCAGCTCTTCCCATTAGTTTCCCGTGTGACTTCAGGAAAATGATGTTGGATCTGTGCCCCTATCTGGAAACCAGTGTGCTGCAAGGTTTTAATCTGTAATGTTTTCGGCATCTCCCGTTTCCATAGCCGCAGACAGCCGTGCTGGGGAAGGCGGAGGAGCAAGCGGCACTGGGGGACGGCACAGCCTGCGCTAAGATCAAGAGAATCCGTGGCCGCAGAAGGGAGACGGGAGGAGGTTAATGCGGCCACTCAATGCTCCCGAAGAGCTCAGCAGGGGAGCAGCCGCGTCCCCGGGCGCAGCGGGGCTTTAGCTGAGCCCCGCAGCTGTGCCGCTGCCCCGGCCTCCTGCCTGGGGCCGGCGGACACTTCGGGTGGCTTTAAACTCTGCGATTCCCATGGCAGTCTGCAATGTAAAGCTCTACCTACATCAGCTCACGCAGGGAGAAAGTGGATATAATTTAAAGTAATCGGTGCCGAATAGATGGGACTATACACTTTAGGTATACGAAGGAGCCATGCAACTTTTTGGTTGGATTTTTGTTACTGTCCCAAACTGTTTGGGTTTTGTATTAGAAATTCCTGTTGTGATGTTGCATTTTCTCTTTTTTCTGAAAGATGCTATAGGGAACAGGAGAATGAGTAGCCTTGTGATTACCCCAGAATGACGGCAGAGAGAAAAAGCTTAGTAGAGATACATTAAAAAAACCCAAACGCCTGCCAGATAGAACAGTCATCTTCTAGTACCTGTGTGCATTTACGCAGAGGCTGTAAGCATTAGATTTGGCTTCTACGTTAGAATTGTCTAACAAACCATTTAACACTATGCTTGAAATTCCTCATTTAGGGGATGTAGAAACAGAATAAAACATCTGACCCCGTTGATGATTAACAGTTTTGAACTTGGGGGAGGGGAAGGAATGCTAAACCAGAAATCCTGATTTTTTTTTTTTAATACACCATCAAATATATAAACCAAAATACCCAAACCAAACCAGAAAAGAACTGGGAGGATGACAGAAAACCACTTCCCTTCCCAAATTTAAGGTTTAAAAACAAAGAAAGAAACAACAACAATGCCCAAACCATGTTATCAAGTTACTCCAGATGCAAACCAGAGCCTAACCCTGCCCCCCCATGATTTTTTAAAAAGGGTAAAGAGGAACAATTAAGATACACATAGGTCTAAATAAAATTAGATACTCCAGATGAATACAGACTTCTTCTGACTAGTGCTCTGCTATGCACGTCTGAGAAAAATATAACAAAAGTATATTTTAATAATCATAGTTAAACTAACTAGAGATAATACATCATTATTACATGCTCACAGTAACTAAATAGGTAAAATGAAAACAAACAGAAGAGAATGGGAAGTGTGTTCATTTAATACAGAATGGTTTTTTTGCTCAGGATTTCAATGAAGTCTAAATATAACCCAAAACACCCCCAATCAGTTATCTCCCGTTTTTGTATTCCTGCAGACTGTTTACTTAGCTGATGACAGTTTGATCTTGAATAACAAAAAAGTCCGCATTATCTTTATGAGAAGAACAAGCACAAATTTTAGTGGAAACTAGAGAACACACATTGAAAGTAACAGAATCCTAGAATAAATTAAGTTGGAAAGTACCTTGGGTCATCTGGTTAAAGGGAGGGGGAAAAAAAAGCCTTTAGATGTTTACTGTCTGGCAGGAAGGGCTTACCTTATTTTGTTTCCTCCGTCTTGGTTACAAACTGGCAGCAGGTCCATGAGAACTTTGTAGAAGTATCGCAGGGTGAAGTCAATGCCCATTACTGCCACTGAATGTCCTGAAGACATCTGTGCACTGCAAAGAGTGGAGGAAAAAAAAGGAAAAAGGCTTTCATGGCTGTATTAATAATTAATATTTTAATTACTCAGTTCCCTACTTGAAAAGGGGACCAGCTTCCTTGGCATATAAATGGCCAGCTCAAATCCACACCTCCACACTGAAGCTCAGCATTAGGACCTGAACCTCTGCTGGGAGGACAGGCTGAGAGAGTTGGGGGTGTTCAGCCTGGAGAAGAGAAGGCTCCGGGGAGACCTCAGAGCCCCTTCCAGTGCCTAACGGGGCTCCAGGAAAGCTGGGGAAGGACTTTTGATCAGGGAGAGGAGCCACAGGACGACGGGGAACAGTTTTAAACTGAAAGAGGGGAGGATTTAGGTTAGCTATGAGGAAGAAATTCTTGCCTGTGCGGGTGGTGAGCCCCTGGCGCAGGTTGCCCCGAGAAGCTGTGGCTGCCCCATCCCTGGAGGTGTTCAAGGCCAGGTTGGACGGGGCTTGGAGCAACCTGGGCTGGGGGGAGGTGTCCCTGCCCAGGGCAGAGGGGTTGGAACTGGATGGTCTTTAAAGTCTCTTCCAACCCAAACCATTCTATGATTCTGTGAGATATGAACCTGCCATAGACATTTTGCTAAATCCCTAAAATTCCGGTGTAGGAGTGATTATGAATTTCAGCCAGAAAAAAAAAAGCTGGCCAAGCTACAGGCATGAATATGGTTACCTTGCACCGGGCAACGAGGTGGCATTTAGGTGCTGGTTAGTGAGCACCGCATTAAATGCTTCAAATCACATCCTACTAACAGGCCAGTTATCCGTGCTCGCTGGAATTAAACAGGAGTAATTCATGTTAACCTGACACTTCCTCCCACCGCCTACAGAGTGCCAGGCGACATTTAAAACCATTTCACTTAAATGTTCTGATTCAGTATCTTTCCCTAATGTAGGGCAACCATAAAATCAGTGTTTAGGGAAAGGGCAGAACCCAGAGTCTCTGTGGATGCTCACCAGCATCACTGCAGTATTTCGCCCATGCTGAAAATGTGCTTGTGTTCCTATTTTTACACACCAGTTCAGGAATATATATACAGTTGCCTTAGCAACCAATACATCAAAGACCGACAAAAGAGTCTCAGTCTGATGTATGGAAGTGTATATTCTTACAGCTTCATAAAGGTAAAAAAGTGCTACTTCCGCTTAGTTGTATCATTTTAACTTTCCTCACCATCAGTGAAGCAATTGCAAGCGCTCTCCTGGCAGGAGCACACTCTTGACATTTGGCTGAGACCCTTTGGATGCTGAAAGCTCCGAAGAGAAATTATATTCTATTTATGTTGTTATTTTTCTAAAACTTCCTGTTCTGACAAATCCCCACCTTCCCCTCTGGAGACACATCCAGATACTCAGGACCTCCTGAATCAAAGCACTTAACTAAGGTGCAAATCCCCACCGGGCAGCAGAGTTGCAACGTTCTAGAACAAAACACTTCTAATATAATAATAGAGTAAAATAACTAATGTTTATTATCGCAGGTTATGAAAATGATCATACGATGCAGTGGTGTGCAGCAGCCTGAGGCCGGACCGAACGACCAGGGGATCCCCGTCTCTCCTGCTTCTCGGAGATCGCTTCCTGCAGCACTGGGGTGGCACGGCCAGACCAGGCTACCTCTCACCCCCGAGGGACACAAAACCATTGGCTCAGCCTCAAATCACAGGGTGTGCTATTTTGCACTTACGTGGACTTTACGCTGACGACCAAGGAGATGTGTTTGACTTGCTACTTTTTAAAATTTACTTTTCTAAATAGGAATAAAAACATTTAGAAAAAGAAGGTAACTCAGGGCACAGCTGGACTGTACAAAGCAGAGGCTGCTGGCAACCCCCTATCCATATAAAACCAACTCAAGCTTACTGGAGTGAAGTTTGTCTGCCTTTAAAGAGGTACAGTGAAGATGTAGTCGCATCCGATTTATAGATTTATAAATATAGATTCTGGAAACCTCCATTTAATTTATTTTTAACATTACCCATTTCATGGAGAAGGAATGGGAAAAAGCATGACAGTGAAGCAGCACAGATACATTTAACTGCATGTGACAAGGCATCAAGCTGCGAAGTTACTGCTCTGTCCTAACAGACAAAAAGCCATTAGGAATGCCGTAAATGTTTTAGCTTCGTTTTTAAGCATTAAATCCTTCTGGTTTCCCAGTGCGAGCTGTATTAAATAACCTCTTGCATGAATCTTCTATTCTCCAGAAAAGAAGTATATAAAATGGGAGAGAGAGATAGAGAAGCGTCAGTTCCAGATAAACTAATGTTATTTAAACCCACACAGCAGTTCCTAACGCAAGTATGCCTATTAACTCTACTGATTCCTCCCCCACCCCTCTGGCTTTGGGTTTGGTTTTTTTTTTTTCTTTTTTTTTCTTTTTTAACTAAGACCTCTTTGGGGATTATAACCGCATGTGACTATGAGCTTTAGAGGTCATATTTACCCAGGAATCACACTCACATCTGCCAAACTTTGTTTAACGGTTCTTTAATCATGTTCTAATAACCCACGCGAGCTTTAACTTCTTAAAGCTAACTGAACCGTCGCTTGCTAGATAAAAATCAGAATTTTGATTAATTGCACTTCTCTTCTTACAAAAGTGCTTATTTCCCTTAAGTGAATTCCTCTGTGAGAAGCACCACGCAGGCATTAAGGCTGATAATACTCCTGCCAAAAGAGACAGGCAGATGTCCTGTGGTGGGAAATCCCAAACAAAGCCAAGACGCCTCTGAGAAGAGCAGAAAAGCAGTGAGCTCTGCTGGCTTTGTGATTTACCAGCACAACATTAGAAGTTACCTTTGTACTGGTGGGGCTTAGATGGAGTGTGTGCAGAGGCCACATGCTCAGTGAAAATCTTGGAAGAGACTCCATGCGAAAAAAACCCCACCCACCAAGTAACTACCGTTTCTGAAACTTGGGAGAGCTTATGCTAGAAAGGTTTACTACATATTCTATAAACTGACCTCCTTAAAGAGCCTACACCTCAAACCAAACCTCAGCCTTAGGCTGGGGGCCTGGCCAGGAGGGAGCTGAAACAAAGAAAGTCTGTTCCTCCAGGAAAGGGGCATTCCAGTATGGACAAGATGCTCACAGAGAGACTGACTCCCCTTCTCCTGGTGGCAATATCCACTGTACTGAGAATAAAGGAAACACCGAGATTCTCTTGATCAACTTTGAATGAAGAAACATCAGAATTTCCTCTTTCCTTTTTTCAAGCCACAGAACACTAATGAATAAAGAAAATGCTTCTTCCTCTATGCCTATAATGTTCATTTTGGTTTTGACCCCAAAGGCACAGGCTGCTGTTTCCACCCCGATTTGTGTCCTGCAATCCTGTAAGGGCAGTTGAAGGATTACAGGCCTCAAGTTCTTCTTAATCTTGAAAGCCCCTGTCCAGAAGTACTGAATTTAAACAGCCCAGGCGAGGAGTTCCCCAAATTCCTGGAGTACGGACAGAGCTTTAATTAAAACAATCTTGCGGACTGACCTCCATTTGCAGTTAGGTAGATGTGCTTTCACCTCTTATTCCCTTCCAAACATCACCCTGGTGCGTACAACTTCAGAAGTGTGAGTAAATTCAGGAAATTTAGAGATTAGCTGTCTTGGTGAAAAAGTCTTTGACTACCAACAGAGAGGGAACATACACCAAACCACCTAATGAAAGCAATCCCTCTCCTCCTCCTAGGTCCTTGTCTTGCATACCTGCCATCTCATGTTCATCCAGGAGCACATTTGCACCAATCAATCTTTTTTTCTACATGCTGTTATTATTCATATATTAATAAAGCTACAGAGTGTAAACTTATTCGTGTGACATGGATTTTTTTACATGAGGTTGTATTACATTTCATCCAAAGCACTTTAAAAACAGGTTTGGTTTTCAGTTCTTGAACACGCAGAAATCACTCAGCATACTTCTCTCCCAGCCAAAGCACATCTTGATAATTAAAAGTATTCTTGCTTGGCACAAACTTCAAAACACAATTTACCTGGAAGAATGGACTGTGTGACTGATCGTAACGACGTAGCCTGCCCCTCCAACATCTAAGTAGGGACCGGTAAAGGTAATTAGTCCTGGATTAGCCACTGCATGCAAGTACCTAAGGACAGCCAAAAGAAACACTCATAATTAATGAAAAAGGGTTACTGTAAACTTTAAGACAGTATCCTTGATTTTTGCATAAACACAGACAAACCTTGAATTCTGCACACTGTGAACAATGTGCTACCAAATTAACGTTTCTTAATATTAAACAAGTACCTATGTATGATTAGGACCCAGACGTAAAACAGACTTGCTCAATTAATAGTTCCTCAGTACATACAACTGCATTAAAAAAAGCTCAATTTACTTCTGCAGAGGATACGTTTAGTGTCATTGTAGACAGTTTTCCCCAGAAAAACGTTATGACTTAGTGCCAGCGGAGTCTCAAACTCAAAGCAAACACTGGCAACATTATAATGTTGCAAACGCAGGAGAAAGGAGGTCCTACAGGCAGAATTCACACATGAAAATCTGGAAAGATGTCAGAAAGTGATTACAAATTACAATCTCTTTCAAAACTTACTGTCAGCATGTCAAATATCTTCCTACGGTCATCATAAGGTTTATAAAACTTTTCAACTGTTGGACACAGTGCTGCGTATGAAAAATTTTTTACTTTGCTTTCCCCCACCCCAGTATACTAACCCACCAGTCTGGACTGCGCTGTGCAAGTGACTGAATTCTGCTTTTTTACTCGTGCTTTGCGTGTATCTTCTTTCCAAACCACTGCCATTTGGCTTTATATAAAAAACAAGACACTATGGCATGCTGCACATGGAGGCTTTTTCAAAACCATGGTTTGAGAAAATCGGCGAAGTGTAAAAGCAAAAAAAAACCAAAACCCTCCCAAAACCAATAATGAAAATAATTTGAGAACTTTTAAAATGGAGACAAGGGATTGTAAAAATGCATTTGGTTAACTTACAACATGAATGCACCCTGTTTATCTCACGATAAAAAAAAAAAAAAAAAANAAAAAAAAAAAAAAGAGAGCAAAATTCCATCATCTCATCTGTCAGCAAAAACATAAATAACAACAAAAAGGAAGAGAGCCTGAAGAAAAGCTGATCAGTAGCTATGGTAATGATTTTTTTCAGGGAAAACATGGGTCAGGAGAGCTACAGCATGGCCATGGAGCAATTCAGAGCCTTCCCGGTACAGCTGGAGGGTTGGGACCCGGCGCTGGCTCCTGCCTTTCCCAGTGACACTGCGTGGCAGCACCTGGCTGGCTCCTTAAAACAAAGCACACGCGTCAAAACGCGCTCTCATGTCTCAGGCTCTCATTTGTGATGTATACAAATATTTTCCTAAATCGGATGTTAGTGCATAATTAACAGCGCACAGTTGAGCCAGCAAATTCCTACTCTAAATTAGTGAGGAAATCTGCTGTAAACAAACAAACAAAAAGACTAAAATATTAACAACCAAAAATGGCACAAGGAGCTGAAAACACTTCCAAATCAGCTAATCCCTAAAGGCGATGCTCATTTTCTGAA
The DNA here is from genome assembly GCA_003993805.1 of Himantopus leucocephalus. Lineage (NCBI taxonomy): Eukaryota > Metazoa > Chordata > Aves > Charadriiformes > Recurvirostridae > Himantopus > Himantopus leucocephalus. The sequence continues at coordinate 30,976,303 of RSEF01000008.1, read as the reverse complement.
TATTTATATTCCCATCTGCCATAGCAGGGATATGAAACAGAAACTATCACTTAAAATAAAAAGGGTTGAAATTAGAACCAACAAAGGTTTTAACTAGCTGTATTTAAGCACCGAGCCTTTTACCCACGATGAAAACATTTCTCGTTAAATAGTTTATAGCTGGCCACACGAAACCCCAGGCTATGAAACCAACACCAAATATTTTCCTTATTGCCCTCCAAGATTATCCAAAGCTTTGATAACAGGACCCTAAAAACTCACCATTGTCTCCTGGTGGGATCAAATGCTTTGTCCATGAGGGAACCGGGGTAAATTCGGAGCACCCCATTGGGGGTTGCTATGTAACGGCGCACAATATAACTGTTCAGGCTACTCATTTCCATTTGTGTCATCCATTCATCTGTGACGTGACTGGTAGCCATTACTTCATTTCTGACAGAGAACTGCAAAACAAAGGTGGACCTAGCAGGGTTCCTCTAAGACTTGCATGAAAAGATAATAAGCTGCTCGTGGGGTTTCCTAAAGAGCGATCAGAGATCATCTAAACTCAATTACTTGTTTAAAGTCTTCTCACACCAGACGGATCTGGCACATTCCAAGCAAAGGAAAAGCTTATTATAATGAAATATTGTCGTTGTTATCTCTGCAGCTTTTAGAGTTTGCTTTTTTACTTTACATAAGTATAAATACTGCTCCGCTTGCACACAACATAGAAATTTCTCATTTATATGCCTAAGAACACAAAGATATTTCTGCAAAGAATTTATGGAAGCTTTAATTTTTCCGGTGTTCATTTCAATAGCTGCTTATCAACTTTTTCCCCAGCTCTTGGGAAGGAAATCCTCACCCTCCTCTCTCCACTCTTCTGGGCCTTCTCTCCAGGCATGGGAATACCACTCCAAACCGCCACTCCAGAACCCTACGAGCTTCAGGAGGTCAATGTTTCAGGTAGTCCCCTCCTGGATGAAGGCGTGGGATGCGAGGAACCCGGGGTCTCCAGGGCTGACCAGAGTGGTCAGCAGTGAGGACATACCTTAAGGCCAGGATTGGCAATCAGGCGCGTGTTGTCGCTCAGGTACGCTGTGTAGTGCTCCACCATCCGCTTCGTCTCGGGCTGGCTGAGATGCTCGTATGGAGAAGAGAAGCTGCCCGCAGAGAGCATTACCGTAGGGCTTTCTAAAAATAGCAACGTATGAGAAAGTTAAGGACAACGAATTGCATGTATTGCAGAGTAAACACATTCATCCCACGAAAGGGTATCCTCCACCTGTTCCTCCACTCTCCCACACTTCAGTATGCAAAGCGTACAGCTCCTTCAGGTCATGGGTGGACTCTGGGCAAGGGCAGGAGACATGAAGTTCCCCATCCAAACCAGAGCACTTACCAGCACAGCTTGCCTCCCCAGGCACTGACAAAACTCAGACTGCACATGAACTACCTTTCTTGCTTCAAAATACATAAGTCACAAAGTCCACTGACTCTGACCTCCACGTGTTATTTGGTAGACTTTACTGCCCTTGTTCTCAAAGTCCAAACAATTTCTGAGTTACTACTTTTCAAAAGATTACAGAAGCTGTTTTCCCTTAAGAAAAGATTTTGTGCTAAAGAAGAAGAAATTAATTATCCACGTTTAGGTTAGACACGGCGGAGGAAAACGAGAATGAGCCCTTTCAATTACAGATAATGAACAAACGAAGAATTACAAGCACAGAAGAGGGAGCTTACCGATAAAAGTGTAGCTGTCTGGGGTGATTTTCAGAACAGACTAGAAAGTAAACTTTCATTGTGCAGAAACTTGAATACCCAACAGCTTTTTCTTTTTAAAAAGAAAAACCATTATGATGATGCAGGGCTGAAGGTTGATAAGAACGCCTTTTCTGAATATTTGACCCATGGAACCCGATTTCCCCGTGTGTAATGGTCTCCAGAAGAAAAATTTCACTGGAGTATGTGAAGTGTTCTGCTTTTATTCACATTCCTCTAAAACACATCACCATACATCCAGCAACCAGATGTACTGCAGTCATCACTTACAAACTTCTATTATAGTCCTTCATCTGCTTCCCAGACCAAATACTCTGATGCGATTGCATTTTGCTTTGCATGAAGTTTTTCCACTTGTCAGCTTAGTTTTTTGGATATTTTCCATTTATATCTTGTCTTTCTGGATACAAGATAATCAAGACTAGGCACCACATTAAAGAAAGAAAAAACCCTGTATTTTAAACAATCGGCAAAGCAATTTCCATAGGGTTTGTCAAGTTCCTCCAGTCTAATCTCGCTTAGCTATTTGTGGCACTGCAATATAGCTAAGAAAATATCACAACTGTGCCACTAATCCAACCTGAGCCCTTCAAACCTTGCTACAAACAAAAGCACTTAATTCACACCTTCTTGTAATATAGCACAGACTTTAGCAAAACCCCCAAGATTAATCCTTACATATGAAAGCTTGCAACTTATGACGCTTATATAAGAAAACCTGTGTTCTTCGGTTGTATTACGTTTTTAACGTTCTCTATCCTTTCCAAACACTAGAACTTACACTGCCATGGAGACTCTCCCTCTTTCAAGTAATGTCTGAGCAACCACTGAAATTAGTCAGGTGGAGTAGAATCAGTTTAGCTTATTAAAAGCAGGAATGCATCAGCGACCCGAGAATTTTTAAGCAGGTAAGGAGGGTCTGGAAACCATCACACCACAGGCGTTCTCAGTTTCCCCCAACAGACATAACTTCTGACTTCCCATGGATCGATGGTATTAAATGCTTATGGCAGCAAAAAGCTTGCGTAAATCCAAAGTCAAAACGTAGTCCTGCATGACTCGCCGGGACTTCACCCTACTTATGTTCTTTGTCAATAAGCTGCTTTACAGCCACGAGAACAGAACTTTGTTTTAAGGTGGGTGAAACATCTCTCACCCTGTCCCCACTCCACTTGCTGGGAACTTGATCAAGCATTTATCTCGTGCTCTGATGAGCAGTCCCCACCGCATTCACCCATGCAAGGGCTCGCCATTGCGCAAGGTAGCTATGATCAGTGAGGAGCTATAAGAAGGTAACAGCTGATCAGAAAAATCAGGCTTGGCAATAAAAGCCTCTCACGAGGAGAGTATTTCTAGTGTTTTGTAAAAAGAGTTTTACTTTCTGTTGCCACACTCTACGGAAACATGCATGAGGTGGTCAAGAGGAACTGTAAGAAAGCTTTACCCAAGGTAGCCAGCTGCTTGAAGTGCAGGCAGGCGTTCGGCTGGCCCAGCAGATCCAGTCGATGATACAGGAGCTTGCTGCTCGGGACAGTGTTGAGATTCTTCAGCTGTTTAACAGGTATTTCTGGCTGTATTACCACGACACACAGAATAAAGGATGTGTCCTGGACCTGAAAAACATGGGCAAGTCATCAAACAGAAACAGAAAGGTGGACTTACAGAACTTATTTTCTATTTAGCATCCCTGAAGGTATTCAAGGCCAGGCTGGACGGGGCTTGGAGCAACCCGGTCTAGGGGGAGGTGTCCCTGCCCAGGGCAGGGGGGTTGGAACGAGATGATCTTCAAGGTCCCTTCCAACCTAAACCATTCTGTGATTCTATGATTCATTCTCTTTTCTTTAATTGCTCATCTCGTCTAGCTGTGGAAGGCAGCACCGCACTTCTCCACGCTCTCAAGGATCACAATTCCCACTCTCTCTGAAAACAGACAACTCCTTTTCAAAGAAGCTAATGTGGACTTGATCCAACAGAAAACAGAGAGGACGACTGTGCAGATACACCTTTCAAGCCATACCGGTCTCCGTGCAGGGTAGAGGCTTGATTACAGCAACTCAGCTCCACAGAGCCACGTTCCACTCTGTAACTACCCTGTATGTATTGAAGCCACTAAGTTGTACAAAAAATACTTTTCCACAGTCTATGCACAGAATAAAAATACTCAGTTTTCAGAAAAAAAGATTGCATTAAGACCTTCGTTTTGTTCCTCCATTTGCAATAATTTCTAACACTGTTTTGTGGATAGTTTTTGAAGTGTCATTAACAGAGGACAGGCTTCAGTTTCACAGTTGATAAAAACACACTGGTATTCCCATTATGAAGAATACAGACAAGCAACTCTCGAAAACAAGATTTTATCACTACCACTCTTAATTGTGTGCTGCATGTGTCACGTGCTTTACTGGTTTGCATATTTTAAGGATCCTATAGTACATCAGACTAGCAAAACTTGGAGTTGCCCAGCTGCTCTGCAAGAGCGTTTGATACTTAACGTAGCATTACAACATTAGAAAATTAGCTCCAGACACCCTCCTATGTGAATTTCTGTTACACAATGACAGATTTAATCTCTTAAAACTGCTCAGCTTAATCTTTTAGGTTGGATTTAACTTAATACTGTGAAATGATCCACAAGTACACTCCTAAGTTTGTTGGCACAAAAAAGTACCCAATTATTTCTGGCATCAGTGAAATTCACCTGGATTATATTTAACTTTAGATTCCATTTTAAACCCTGGGTCAAGAGTAGTGTTCAGATATGATCAAAAGTTAAACTGAAGAAAGGAAGACAGCTGCTAGAAGCTCTCTAAAGCTCTTACAACTGGTAATATAGCCTGTTGCATACACATCCTACGCAGTTTCAATGAAAGCTTCAATATAACTAATGTTTGTAAGAAAAGTGTTCAATTACAGCAAACATCATTACTGTCTACTGATATCGTTCTGAAACAAGATAGTATCAGAATGAGAAGCTGACATTTTCCCAATTACATTAATTAATGGATCGTATTACTCTGCCCCCAACATAACAACGGTATTAAGCAAAAGAATGACTTAATGCTAAGCTCTGCCTCAGCACTGTATTCAGATACCAACCTCTCGTAGGTATGTACGTGTCACCTGGCTTGCAGTATGACATCCAGACCAGTATAGATTTACTTCCATTGGGAAAGCACGAGTATAATCCCCGTGTGACCCTATGTTACATATGTCTTATGAAATGAATGCCTTCCTGAAGAAAAAGCACACACGTATCCATACAGACACATCTCTGAAGATGACACGGTAACAAACCTGAAATGGTAATTTCATTGGTACTTCACTGCAACAAAAAACCTCCACATTGATGCAGTTTCTGAGTAATTCAAACCTTTCACACTTCATTATATAGCAACACTTCATGCTTCACTATATGCAATACATTAACGCACTCTTCAATCTATGAACTTACTCTGCCATCCTGCAACAGCGTCACTTTTATTCCTTACCATTTTCCAGGCATAGCTGACGTTGTAGGCTTCTTTCCCAACTTCTCTCAGTTTGTTTAGATGCCAAGACAGCGAGGAGTTCACAGGAACCGTAATGATCTGGCTGCCCAGCGGAATGCTATATTGGCAAATATAACATACAGCATATTATTAAACACAAAGAAAGCTCTTAAGCAAAACCCATCTACAGTACATTTATAAAAATATCGTAAGATATGAAGAGATTAAATGTTTTCTGTCTTAGGTGATGGAAAAGTATACGTATGCTGAAATGCACTCACGTACCACCATTTTGAGTTAAAACACATACTCCTATAAGACAAAGGATAAAGAATATTCCAGAACAAGCTGTGGAAAATCTTCCTGATGTGGAAGAGAGGCATTAGAAACAGTATCCCCCAGATCAGCTGTGGAAACCACTGCTTAGCACACCAAATGGTAAAATGAAGAAAGCTGGAGGAAAAACCAAAACAGAACTGTTCAGCATTTGGGGCAGGGGGAGGGAATTCCATCTGAGTATCCAGATATTGTAGGAAAAGGAACTTTACCCTATATTGTCTTAAAACTCCTCTAGGAATACTTCTAGTACCCTAAGGACTGCTAATGTTTGGACTTGCAACTCAGATTCCTTACCTAAGGATGTTCTGTCGCACCAGCTCAAATTTAGGAATGTTCTCATAATGGATAATGTCTGTGTGAAGCGGCGGTTCAGACAGCAGGTAGGGCCTGGTAAGGGATGGGTGCATAAGAGTGTATCCTAAAAAATAAAGACACAAACCCATACATTGAACGCATTATAACAACTGAGTCCAGGACGAACATTTATAGGGGGGAAAAAAAAAGAATACAGTAACTACATATGGTTTTTGCAAAGGCTTAAGAAATGTCAGTGAACAAGCAATATTATCATCAGAGAAGTTGCATATGAAGAACGAGGTAAGTTGCAAATGAAAGACAGCTCGAAGAACCAAGCTATAAAACCAGGTTGAGATCAGAGGAAAAGAGCTGAACACACATATACACCAGTTTTGCCTTTTGCCCTACACATCTAGAAAACCTCGGATGTTGCACACGTCGAAAATCTCAACAGCAAGTCAGCATTTCCACATCAAAACTCCAGTACAGAAATTTCAAGTCATGAATCCACCTACGGTCTCCAGCAACTCTTAGGCAAAACTAACCAAACAGCACACAATTAATCTCTTGATAAATGTTATCATTCATTACTATAGACTATTTAGAGACATGAGAATGAAGAGCTTCCTTTTGATGGTTAATGACCTCAGTGGGACTAGAAGAGATTATCTGAGCCAAAAAGTTACCTTTATTATCAATGAGGAAAGTGTAGGAGCCCAAGGAGTCTTGATAATAGGTGACATCTTCCAAGATATATGCGAGATTAACATCTACTCCAACAATCCCGAGCAGCAGGTTTCCAAAGTAACACGGTTTACTTACGGTCATTATCAGGCCTTAGAGTGAGAGAAATAACATGAAATCATCAGCAATAATATCTAGTTAATTATTTTTAGAGGAAAGAAAGCATGCACTTTGTCATTTCAACATGTTATACAGTTAAATTTTATACAGTATTCCTTGCTGGAATGTGGACAAAAACTGGCATGCCTACAGGGAAGCTGAGCAGGTTATCTGTCACGTCTGGCTGTCTTTAGCTACTCTCCCCAATTAGTTAATTTCTATGTTTCCAATAGTGACCTAAGGTTCATTTAATCAATTGATTAAGATACACACCACAATTAATGTTTGGGGGTTTTTGTCAGTCTACAAGTGGATGCCTTACAGATAAGAAATGCATTTGCATGAAAAGCCAATATTTTGTTCCTTTAACATCATCTAAGGCAATTTAAAAAATAGGGGGAGGAGGGAGGAGGAGAATTTGTACTTGTAAAGCAACAATAGGGATGAACTGTTGCTCATCTAATTGCATATTCAGAATATTAAACCTCCTCTGCTTAACTAAATCCCGGTATGGTCACTCGTACCAGGAATCATACCCATAATTACACAATGGTTTGAGACGCGTTTTGTGCCCGAGGTAAGAACTCTCAGTAATACCTTATTTCTCTTACTTTCTACACCCCTATTTGGAAATTCAGTGACTTTTTTCCCCTTAAAACAATATAAAATTCATTTGCATGTATAAGCTTTTAAGTACACTTTGACATTTATGTAAGACAAACCTCCTCTATTGCACCATTTCTAATCCTTCTGTTGCTCACATTTTCCATTATGCTGGGATATGGCTTTGTGAGAGAGTAATAATACGGCTTAATTACCGAGGTTAGGAAACACAGAAAGCAGCAAGCATTCTGACTCAGAAGAGATTTTCTCGGGAACAGTCTTAAATTTGTTTTGGGACTCAACACACAAGGCAAACGTGCAACCTAAACTCGGCAGCCCTTGACAACTATTCGGCGTAACGTTCAACTACTCCTACGTCCTAGCCGAGACTAAGAACATGCAAAGTCCTGAATGAAGAAATACAGAATTTGCTCAATTGTCAAAGCAATACAAAATCACCGCTGTATTTCCTAGCATCACTGTGATGGTCACATCTCTTTTACAGAGCACTGGAGCAGCACTAGAGACATGTCAGGTGAGCTGCCCAAGAACTAGCAAGGGTAAACCCTACAGCTCCAACCTTCCAAGCGTGTACACTGAGCTTTAGGGAGGGCACCAGACCCAAAGGTAAAAGGAGCAGCAGCAGCAGCACTGCAGTTTACAACTGATGATGCTTACGCAAGTCTTAGTTGCGGCAGTGGGAGCCAGGGCTGGGTGTGCATCCAGCCGGGGGAGCTCTGCCGGCGGCGTGGGAACAGCCCAAGCCCAGTCCCTTCCTCCTGGACCTGCTCCTGGCAAGAACCCAAACAGCATCACCCTCCGGTGCATGCTTACCCTGAGCACAAATTCAACTAATTTCTGCATTTCCTACATGTGTGTCATCTCACAAGCATGCTGGTACGCTCCCAGAAGTCTCCATTGATACCTACACCTTCGGTCTCTCCATTACTGGATGTAGTGGTGAGATCAGATCAAGTTGAACACGCAGTGTTTGGTAACGTGGCATCTAATTTTAAGGTGAAAGTGCAGATCCATGCACCTTCCCACCACAACAGCATAAATTAGAAACTGATGAGAGAACCAGACTGCAGACATCATCTGCGTTAAGATATTCTTCAGGATGCATTCACAGTCTGTGGAAAAACTGTCACCAGGCTTCCACTAAATTCAGTGTACCCCTCGCTCCGGACTGGCCGGGCCATCCCCAGCCAGCTCAGGCTGACTCTTCTGCCCAGTGCTGGGGGCAGACCAAGTGTGCAGAAGCCGAACTCGTTGTGAAGAGCCACTGCTTGGGGTGCAACGACAGAATAAAAGGAACTCCAGCAGGAAGGATGACTCCAAAGTCATGTCCACTGCTCAAACGGTAACAGCTTTTTCCTCTTTTCCACTGTGGGGACCTGTGCAGTCCCCCGAGTCTACCTGTAAGACGTCAAGATGTACAGAAGTACTGCAATAATGCACGCTGCAATGGCACAGCACAGTCACTGCTGTCATTTCAACGTGACGAGATTGCTTCCCTCAAGTACAAAGAACTTCTCTTCACAAATTAAATTATGGATGCTGTATACATACACAAGAATGTATACAATATCCTGAGAATCCAACCTAAATCTACCTACTCCATGTCTTATTACCACTTTTTTTTTTTTTTCCACAGAATCACAGAATGGTCAGGGTTGGAAGGGACCTC
>RSEF01000008.1:30955502-30967179 GCA_003993805.1 Himantopus leucocephalus | reverse complement strand
GCCCCTTCCAGTGCCTAAAGGGGCTACAGGAAAGATGGGGACAAGCTTTATAGCAGGGGTAATGGCTTTAAACTAAAAGAGGGGAGATTCAGACCAGGTATCAGGAAGAAATTTTTTACAGTGCAGGTGATGAAACCCTGGCCCAGGTTGCCCAGAGAGGTGGGAGATGCCCCATCCCTGGAAACATTCCAGGCCCGGTTGGACAGGGCTCTGAGCAACTGGTTGAAGATGTTCCTGCTTATCGCAGGGGGTTGGACTTGAAGGCCTTTAAAGGTCCCTTCCAACCCAAACCATCCTATGATTCTATGATCAAGTAAATGCTACTTAATAAAAACATGTGCTTCTATTTTATTTTTATTTTTTTTATATATATTCAAGACACTCCTACACTCCTTTAGCCTCTGTGAAAGTGAGAATCTCAAATAAGAAAACATTTGCAAGCCTCAGAAACACAACAAGGGACTTACTTCCTTGGAGTTTCGTGCCATTGTTTGTATTTCGTATCAACTGGAAAGCTTTTTGAAATCCCACTGCATGCTGCGTCGGGCTGTCAGATGACTTTATACTGCTAACGAAGGTGGACATCTTCCTTTTTGTCTCACTAGTGGCAGGAGACAGAAACGTCTTATAGCACTGATCCAGCGAGCAGGTTCTTACTGTGTCTGCCACGGTTAACACAGAGATCTTGAAAGAGAAGAAACTATATTGGATTACCTTACCATTTATAATTCTTTACGCACCGATATAGAAAACACAATGATAAGCCAACTGAAGAGATTCCGTGGATTTAAAATTCAATTGTTCAAAAATAAATGCTTGAGGCATAAATCCATCAAATTTGAAAAGGATTAGACTTAGGGAGATTTCAAGAAAAAGAGACTTCAGTCTTTGTTTCTCAGACGAAGTCAGCTTCGCTCTGCTCGTACGTAATAGTTACTACACTGTTCCAGGCAGAAGCCTAAGAGAACTAGAGATAACTGAAAACAAAATCAGCAGAGAGCATTTTCAGGAGAGCCTTGAGTGCCTACAGAAAAGGAGAGCGCATACAGAAAATGAAAAAAAACCAAACCCACAACAAACCTCTAAGAACTTTTCACAAGCAAAGCATTACGTTGCTTTAATGTTTCAGTCAAAGCGAGCCCAATCTACCATCAATTTTTATCCTGTAAATAAGTTAAGGCATGTAGTGGTACCACTTGCATTAATATAAACATAATATACCAGTCTTATTAAATGAGTGTCATACTTTATTATGAATTATGACTGATGCAAGACAGTCATAGAATTAAGCAGTAATTATACACCCGTATAACAAGTTTCATAACCACTGGGCTACTGACCAAGTAATATGTCTTACATGTATTTTCTTCATTATAGGTCTATATTAAGACAAATACTTTTGACACTTAAATGAAAGTACTATTAATGCTGCTAAACTATAAGGATTACTTTACAGTATTAAAACTCTCTGAAAGCACCGAACTGTTTTTCCTGTACTATTAATGACAAGACTTAAGGCAAAGATTATTATCAGTTATTCTTCAACTTGATTTGACTGAAACTCCCTTCCTATTAAAATAAACAACACACCAAGCGGAAAGAACGATCAAGGTCCTACTAACAGAGAATTACTGAAAGTGAAGACCAAACCAGGGACTGCTTGCGGTCCCATAGAAGCACTTTATGGGCCCCTGGTTGTAACCCTACTTACAAAAATTACCCGTGAAGCGACTTTCTCATTGTCAACTACAGTATCTGTGGCAGAGCAAGAAATAAAATTCAGATTTCTTGATCCTTTGCTTTATCCCTTCCTTGCTGGTATCACGTTTGTCTGGGAATCTTCCAAACACTCATTAAGTTTCAGCTCACTCCAGTATAGCTGCAGAATAAATAATTTCCATTTTCACAACCAAAAAAGACAGCCTCAGAGGTAAAATGAGTTGCTCAAAGCAATCTAGTACTTCAGAAGTTGTCAGGCTCGGAGCACGGTTCTGCTAATTGCACACTGTTTCTCACTGCTGACCATCACCTACACTCTCTGCCAAGATGAAGGAGTCTTTAAAGATTACTCAGGAACAAAATTTTGCCTTAGATCAGTGGTTTTCACTTTTTTTCAGCCTGCGGATCCCCAAATTTTTCCCCTGCAGTAATACAGGCTTCCAAAAGCGAGTTTAAGTCTTCATCACCCATTAGAGGTAGACCACAGGTCCCCACGAGTCCACGGGCCACAAGTTAAACACACCACTTCGGATGAGAACTGAAAACACTGAGCATAGTTGAAACCAATGAAAATATACTCCTTGCTTGCAGAAAGCTTACCTTATCGTGTTCATCTATCGAGCTCAGAATAACCTGAGCAGCATCTTTGGCAATCTGAAGCTGCGTCTCTGTGACCGAAGCCCCGTGGTCCACAATGACGACGATATGCTTGGACTGAGGTCGAACAGTAGAAACATAGACAGGCCTGAAGGAGAACAAAACCCAAACCACCATCTTGAGTCATCTTGTAATTTCCACTAAAACATTTACAAGCGAAAATAGATAAGAATTAAAAACTAGAACATCCCACCAAGAAACAACGAATTGTAACAGGAATTTTTGCCTTTATGAAAACTTCTTTTGCCTTTATGAAAACTAGGAAAGATGAGGCGAGAATCCAAACATACAGAAAAGGCCCTTGCTTTCACTCTCTTTCTGCCTATTTTTTTTTATTTAGCCAAAATCAGGTGTCAGATCCTTCCCCCTCTGTCACAGCAACCATTTGCAGCTAGGAATAAACAATTCTGCTGACACAGCAGCAGCCTTTGGGATTACTGCTTGCAGCAGCTCACATCAAGTTTTGGATTAAGTGTTGACAAGCAAGAAATGCCTCATGATCCATGTTGGCTGCCGGGAACCTTACTCACATGTACGAGTTAAGTGCAACAGTGGGTATTTGCTGGTTACGTGACAAGTAAAAACCTGTGCAACTGTGCAGAGTTGCGTTAGCATAGGGTGTTGGGTTTATTGTAACGAGGGAAGGCTTCTGGCCAAGAAAGGGTTTTCTCTTGGTGCCCTGGCGTGCATTTCACACGGGTCGTGCTCCACAACCCGTTGGGTCTGCGCAGTTTTAAACCCCGTGGTCAATCTGAGATAACTCTGGTGAAGGCTCTTGGTGCTGCCATGAGTCTATTTGTGTTAATGTCAAAAAACGTATTTTCAGCGAAGCTGTGCTCAGATCCAGTTTAATATTGTGAGAGATGTGTGAAAGATTGCACAAGCTCTCGCGCGGAGGTTTCAACCTGGAACAAATTAGGAAGATGTTCAGCAAGGAGGAAGAATTAAAGGACTCTCTTCCCTTTTTTCGTCCAGACCCAGAACTAGTTAAGAGTCAAGTGTGAGTTTTATGATGTAAATTTTATTATATCAAAGGCAGCCAGAGAAATCTTATTAAGAGTAAAGGAAATGCAGAAGATTTTAGACAAGGCACTGCAATAAACAACTGGCACAAATCAGTTCTTAATTGTAAAACAGCCTGCAGCTCTACCCTGGTATTAATACCTAGAACTTAAATAGGGCCTTTGATCTTCAAAGCACTGAAGTATTAACTAATTAATCCATCCAAACTACCCTCTGAAGTAAATACTAGCAAAAAGATATCCCTTATTTAGCCACGGAGAAACTGTGACCAAGACTTAATGATTTGGATGAAACCACCAATGGTTTTAATGGCAAAATTCTGATCAGGACCGGGGTACCCGCGGCTCTCAGGACTGCACTTTTCCAAGACCGCAGAAAACTTAGTCAAGCCCAGATGCTTAAAGCTTTGATGACACATAGAAGATAACATCTGTAAACATTAGGTTGCTCAACAGGGACCAAAACACTTTTTAGTCTCTGTACACTCAGCTACTGTCCTGGTCTCAGCTGGGACAGAGTTAATTTTCTTTCTAGTGGTTGTTGTGTTTCAAATTTGGTATGAAAGGAACGTCAATAATGCATACTGGTTTAGTTGTTGCCAGGCAATGTTTATAGTTTTCAAGGATTTTTTCCAGCTTCCCATAGAAGCTGAGAAGAAGCCTAGACAGAATGATGGAATGGCCAATGGAATATTCTGTACCACAGACGTCATGCTCAGTCTATAAACGGGGTTAGCCCGGAGGTGGATACTCGCCATCACTGCTCGGGACGGTGCCAATTCACCAGGTGCTGACAGTGACTTGTGTCATTATTATTATTATTATTATTGTTATTATTATTGTAATTTTCCCTTTCTAAGACTGTTCTATTAAACTGCCTTTATCTCAGCTGACAAGATTTATTTCCTTTCGCCTCCTTTTCTCCCTTTTCTCTCTACCCTTCCTGGGGAGGGAAGGGGGGTGAGGGAGCAGCTGCGTGGTCCAAGCTGCCAGCTGGGGTTAAACCACAACAGCTACGCAGAAACATACCTAGATGTGCTGAGACATCCTCCACAGAGATTAACTGGTACAATCAGCTAGTGTGTGACCAGAGATACTAAAGCCACCACTCTTTCTCAGACGATTCCACCCTTGAATCTTGCTCAGTCCCATGATATTGACTTGCAAAAGCTAGGGAAAAAATACTGACTGCAACTGCTCTGCTTTACGCCTACGGAATAGGACTATTCCCCTGAGCAAAGAAAACCCATGTCACCATTAGATTTTTTTTTCTACAGTTTTCTTAGTAAGTTTTCTTAGATTTTCTTTAGTAAACTAAAAGTTTCTACTGCTNTTAGTCAACTAAAAGTTTCTACTGCTGCTGCTTCCCTCCTATCCACAATGCGCCACTTGAACATCAGGTGGAGACTGGAAAAATGCTCCTACCTACACCCTTTCCAGTCTCTCATCCTTCCCCCCTCTCCCCAAAGCGATTCACCTGCCACATCAGTAGAATACACGTTCACTACTTTATTAATGGGGGTCAAGTATGAGTCAAATACAAGACAAATTCTGCCTATGGGCTGACCTACAATTTACAAGTTACTGCTGTTTACAGCTTATTTGCTTTGGGAGAGGCGAGGAACCTGTACGTAATTTTATTTTAGTTCGAAATTTCTTAAAAGTGAAAACTGGTGCTTTAAAAAACAAACATAAGAAAACCCAAGGGATCCCACTGACAGTTATTCACGAATGTTGTCATCTTGGCAAAGCGTAATGCTGAAATGAAATCAGTGCTCGAGGAATCCAATTTTAGTGCTTTGCCCACTGAATTGTAAGGAGACAAACCATACCTGCTGCGGTGTTCATAGCTGCCTTTGCACCGGAACTTGTGGGCTGGGAAAACGGTGAAAATGCCTTCTTCCGAGCTGAAATACTGCCATTTAATTCCTGGGTTAGACTTCAGATTATCAGCAAGAACTGCAGGTTGGAGAGGAAAAATGAGAAACGAAGTAGAGTTACAAAGGGAGGTCAAACTCGGAGGGATGTTTATTCAAGGTCAAGCAGGAACCACGGTCAGAATATAACCGCAGAGTACAGATCTCGAACCCTCTTGTGGTTTATAGATCACACTCATTCTGTTTAAAATGTACTTGTTTTCCTATTAAAATAATCTTTAAGGAAGCACTACTTAGCACTAACAATAAGAGTAATTCCAAAGCAATAGCTTAGCAATATTAACAAAACTGACTACATTAGTAAAAACACAAAACACCACCAAAACCAACAAATAAAGCAGCTACCCCAGGGCACTAATAACTTATAAAGATATTTAATAAACCAAGCTAAACCAACACAGTGTATGGATACTGTGGAAATCCCGAGCACTCAGAGCACAGGTGGGGACGATCGGGTTTGAATCACCGGAGGCAGAGGTGGCACTGGGATTTCTGCCTCGTAGTGCGATGGAAACATCCCAGCTGCCACTCGGTGTGTGCACCTTGATTGTTCCCCCTGCAAGCCTGGAGAGATGAAGAATTCGGCTCTCATCCCATGCAATCGCCAGCTTTGCCACGCCGGTGACACTGGGCAGCTGTAGGCTTGCTGAGTCCCTTAAAACAAGAGGAAAAACGCTCCCAGGAGAGAGGGAACAGAAAGTCATTAGCATGGGAGGCACAAACCCTCTCGCCATCACAACACTCACAGGATTATATTCCACTTGGGGCAAATCAAATCATGGTCTCTGCTTGCAGAAAACTGAAAAGAAAACCCAAACATTTGAACTCTTTAGTTTTTATCTAAGAGTTAAAATGGATCATATCAGCTTAAAATGCATTAAAAAACCCTAGCCAAGCAAACAAAAAAAAACCCCTATTTTCTTGCCATTTCTCCTTTCACGTTCTTTGCTTATAAAACTCGCCAGAAGTGACAGAGGGAGCTCTGATTTAGAGTGCTTCACCTTTTGCCGAGATATTTCCCTTAGGATTGACACTGAAAATAGACCAGACAGTTTCATCTCCTGAATCTCGGTCATTATCAAATAAGCCAATGTTTGGGTTGGAAATCACTGCAAGGCACATCTCAAACCGTAGCCAGTCATCCGATGACAAAATACCCACGTAGAGTACAGTTTCAGTTCAACATCCTCAACAGTTTAGCACTTTCTCGAGTTTCCCAGACTGGCTGCAGCCACCATGTTCTCCCCACATGCAGCTCAGCGTAATTACCCTGTAAAAACCACAATCTCGAGGGGTTCCCCCCCACTTTTGCCACAGTTTTTTTCTATTTCCACAGTGCCTAAACGCGCCAGTGGAAATCCTGGTTGCACCATGCTGGATTCCGTACAAAGACGCAGCTTTGCACGACTGTGGCTTTGGAGAATTTGGTGTCTCAATGGACGAGATGAAGAGGAGGACCGAGGAAGGAACAAGAACAAGACGTGAAATGGTTGATGAGGGTTTCCCCAGTGGGTTAATGATTGAGTCGGGAACCAGAACTACACTCTGCTCACAGCTCTCACTTTCTCATCCTTCTCCAAAATACCAATTCAACCCCAATAAGGATGCCAAAGCTTGTTTCTCCCTCTCCCCTGTGCACAGGTGATGCTCTTGGGAGCAGGAATCTTTTTTTTCTCAGGAATTTTCACACTTTCAAAGAAACCACCCGTAATCTTGCAACCAGAAGTCAAACGTATTCGTGAATATTGTTTGTTTCACTCAAGTTCCTCCTAAATTTCTCTTAAGCCCTTGTTTTGGTTTTACACCTGGTACGATACCAGTTTAGCAGCACCATTTCTGATTTGTACAAAGAGCAGGTTTCTTTGNGATCTTGCAACCAAAAGTCAAACATATTCGTGAATATTGTTTGTTTCACTCAAGTTCCTCCTAAATTCCTCTTAAGTCCTTGTTTTGGTTTTACACCTGGTACGATACCAGCTTAGCAGCACCATTTCTGATTTGTACAAAGAGCAGGTTTCTTTGGTCACAGACGATGGTTTCTGTGTGGCAGGGACACAAAGCAATGTGAAATTTTAACACTGCCCAATTCAGACGCTACAGAAAACTTTAGGTAATAATCAGTTCTAAGTAAAAGCAAAATAAACCTAACCCCCACAGAGTTTCTAAATTTTCTAGCTAGGACTACCAGAAATTCCTATCCTCATCCCCTTCCAAAGCATTCATCCTCTTTTCCTCTCTGAAATCTTTTCTGGGAAAACCCAGATTCATTTCTGAACTCAGAGGGTTTGGCAGCCCGACCTTTCAGACAAGGTGCAGCACTGGTACTCATCACAGCCCACACAAGTTCTCCTGCGTAGGAGCACGTTGCACGGCCAAAGCTGTGGCAATCCAGGAAAGAATCTCATAAACCTTTCCTAAGCTGCGAAGAAAAGTTTGTCAAAAATTCCTTTAAAAAAGCATCAACTTTGAAGACAAAAAAAATTAAAAAATCATAATTATTTCTAAATTTTTTTTTTTCAAACAACACTGTCTTTCAGCAGTTTACAACAATTAACATTATCCATTCTACTGCAATAGAAAAAACTTGGCAAAAAGTAACACAGTTTACACTTCGACATAAATAAGTCCAGACACACCACCACTACGGCTGAACTGCTGCTTCACGTGACTGCGCTGCCTCACAAGCAGGGAGGGAAAAGAGAGAATCGAACATTTAAATCCTCCTTCTTACATCTAGCTACCAGCATTTCATAGTTCTGGGGGTGAAATATGGAGGCTGTTTTGCTTTGTATAAAGAAAGCTACACTTCTGGTATTTAAGTTTTTGTTACGGGTTTCAGAACTTGAAAAAAAAAAAAGTATTTTCAAATCAGGTATTTGAACACTCATTTCAAGCCTGGATGAAACAACTTGTCCAGTTTAATTTCACCAACAGCATTAAAATAAAGGAGTTTATAATTAAAAGTTTTGTGGCTTTTTTTTTTCTAAAATCATTGCTATATTAAAGATAAACTTCTCATTCCCACAAGGCCATGATTTGTATTTATTTCCCCACGAGAGTATCTGGATTTAAAAGTGTTCATCTTCCCTGTAAAACAATTGTTTCTGAACCTCAAACGAACTCCTTGCAGCCTCCGTGCCTCTCTCTGCTCTTCCTCCTTTTCACAAAGTTCTGCTCATATTTTCCTTCAGCTACTACGTTAGTTCAATAATACCCTCCCCTGAGACTACCCATTTTATCAGAACTCCTTGCCTTTTTTTTTTTCTCCTTTTTTCTTTTTCCTATGACCACAGCAGACAATCTCCCAGCAGATAAGCCATGGCTGAAAAAGACATGCTTTTTTTTAAGTGCATTTTTATTTTCCATCCACTAAAGCTATAAGAATGCCCTGCAGATATTTCCTTGTTTCTTGGTCCCTGCCAGGACACCCAGCAGATGCTCTTTTTTAGCCTAACCTCACTTACCCCAAACTTTCCACTCCCTCAGTTGCTTGCCTGTACCTTATTCTCCCTCCTCCTTCCAGCAAAGCCGGCCTCTGCACAGGTTACACAAGCAGAAGACCCCAACAAAAAAACATACCGTAAGGTGAGTTGCCTGCCTAGCCTTTAGCTAAAGGCGAAATTTGTCAAAATTACATCCTGGGCAGCACTAGCAGAAACGTGAGCAGGGCATCTCACTGGTACTCACTTTCTAAGCTCCATATGCTTGACCTGTGGTTCCCATTTTAACTCAAAAAGTAATTTAGTTTTTCATTTTCTGATCAGGTTCAAATCATTCTTGCACATATAAGAAGGTATTTTGCGTATTACTGAGTACATGTAGTGATTTTGCTTATCCAAAATGAGCATCACCACTGACCGAAGACCCAGTTTTGATACCACGCTACTTGGAGGAAGCCAAGAGTCCGAATCTCATAAATGTAGAAATCTTAGTGGAATGCCTTAATTCCAGACACAGACTGGGGATATAAAGGGCGACGTGGGAGCGGCCCATGAGCTGGCATTGCCAGGTCACGTCAAAACCCCCGTCCCCTCCGCTTACAACACAGCTCTATCTGACCCCAAATTCTGCTGCAGGCAGAAAAAGTTGGAAAGTATTAACAAGTATTTGAAATGATCATTCTTTGACATTATAAATATCTCACAAGGCAAAAAGGACTTTTAGAAAGAAAGCCCTATGTGATAGAGTTTATACAACTTCAAAGGGAATGCGATATGATAACACTTAGCACTTCTAGATACCACTTTACATCTTCAAAGCACAGCCAAATCATTAACTAATTAATCTTCAAAGAACAGCACAAACAGTCAGTGGAAAAAAAAAAGGAACTACTGAACATAATTGCTCATTATAAAAGAGTTTCTTTCAGTCCTCCTCTTTAGCATTACATTTATTGAGCTGCAGACCTCACGGTTCTCACCCCGCAAAAAAAGAGAAGTCTAATTTTCTGTGTGACACACATACTGCAGTTCTTCTCTGATGAGCACCTCCATTAAAAATCATCATCATGAAGATACTTTAGTGTTCCCCAGAAACAACAGCAGAAAGCGAATGTGTTTATTTTACAAGTAAAGACATTCTCTAGCTCTCCAGACCCACAAATCTGCTCCAGGATTTTCTGAGTCAAACTGTATCCTGGCTCGTGCGTTTTCACCCAAAATAAAAGGCTCTGCAGCTCCAACCCAATTAAAATTCTGCTGATGGCATGAGCCAGGACGGAGCCCAGCTCGCTCCTTGTGAGCTCTTTTGGCTCTGAAGGGCAAAGAATTTAAAAAAACTTTCATTTTAAGGAACGAGCCCCGCTTCCTTCATTAAAACGATTTGGAGGTGGGGGTATTAACTCATCTGCTCCAATACCTCCCAACTATTTTAACTCATCCGAGCCATCAGTTTGAAGTACAGCAACGTAAGAAACATGACCAAAGCACTCCACATTTTACAGAATCATCACTTTGAATAGGGCACAGACAAAATTTCTTCAGCAACTTGGTACCATCTCTGCACATTGCCGGAGAACAGCACTCTGCTGAAGCTGCCTGACTGGAAACAGACATTTCGGCACTTTGAAGGATGAGAAGAAGAGAGATTTACTGGTTCCTTGTTTATTAAAAAAGAAAAAAAAAAAAAACCCACCCCAAGGAATCTTGATAACATACTGCACTGGCTCTGGGTTAAGATTTTGTCGTCTAATAAATAAAGGACTATTCATACCAGCGAGGACAGATCTCTCAATCTAACTAACCAAAGTCTGTGATTCCATCTGAAGAATAAAGACTCTCTCCTTATCTATTTTGTAGTAATGGCTAAAAGTAATCCAAATGGAAAACTCAAGCCAAGATCAAAGAAAACCTTTTCAAGAGTTTTTTTTTTTTTTAAAAAAAGTCACCTAGTACCAAGACAAAAACCCTGGCGAATCATTATTTTTAAAGGTTGAGAAAAGAGAAGTATATCTATTTTTCTTCTTCCTCCCCTCCCCAACATAAATGTTTATTTTCTCTTTGTATTATAAAAATCCAATAGAACACTGCAAAAAAGCGTTCTTTATTTCTGAAAGTTTCACGAGCTCCATCACCGCTCTTAACACATTGCTCCGATGAGAAGCTGAGGTTGCTGTCTGCGCTGAGGGCTCTCCCAGGNCGGTGCAAATTCCATTCCCTTCCAACACCTACAGCTTCGCCACTCTGATCCCACTTTCTTAGGCTGCGCGTAGGGTGGGCCAAGATTAACATTTAAAGAATTGAGATCGAGGCCGAACAGAGCGGAGTTTAAATTTATGTTTTGCCAAGAGCTTTTTCTAGGCTGGATTATGTAAACTGCAAAACTCACGTGGGAAAAGAGAGACACTCATGGATTATTTTTATTTTTTATGTTAAGAATGAAACGATCAACCCATTTGGGAATGGCGGTTGATGGACAAGCCAGGCTGGTTTTGGAAACTGTGGGTAAACTAGAGAAGAGTACAGGAGGTCCCGCTTCTGGGCTGAAGGAGCAGAGGGCTTTCAAAGCCTTTCTTGAGGAGGCTGATGCGCTTGGGGTCCTCCCCAACATGCTGCATCCAGTGGGAAAGCCTGTATAGGATGATTTTGGGGAAGTTGTGGCTTCCCATCCTCCCTGGAAGTCTAAACGAGCAAAGCAAGGCAGGAGAGAAAAAAAACACGATCAAAATACCCAGATGGACTAACAACTCTCAGGCTTTTTAGAGCAGAAAAATAATTGAGGCTGAGGTAGAGTCTGAATCCAAAGTGCAACAGATATTCCTCATTAGCTCTACGTGAGGACACTTACAAAAGAAGTAAGAAAAATATGAGATTAAAGGAACTTTTTTCTTGTTCGATCTTTACC
>RSEF01000008.1:30928113-30938764 GCA_003993805.1 Himantopus leucocephalus | reverse complement strand
TCCCTCCTCTGCCTCTCTCTTTGAAGAGGGGTAGAGAGGAGCAACTGTCAGTCCCATCTGGGGTCCCCCACATCCCAGTAGCTAATTTGGCCTAAACCACAACAGTTGTCTAGCTTAAAAATGAGCACGGAAAATATTGCTTGAGGAGTTTTTAGCACAAACAGCTTTTGGCTCTTCCAGGGTGCTCAGGTCATCTATAATACCAAAGAGCAAATTTCCTCTTCTTTCTCCTCTTTACTGCAAAGGAAGGAATCTGAACTTCTGTATGTATTATCAATGATAGTTCATCTTTTTTGAGCAGCGTACCTGCCTCTGGAATTCACAGAACTTTCCCTCAAGGACAAAGCAGGAAAGTTTACTAAACTTGTTAATGTGAGTCTGCTTCTTGATTAAAACAGAGAAAAATTACAGTTACCATAGTAGGAACATTTTTTTCTAAATGACTAATACAAATACTTTTTGCAATGTATATTATTCTTTTCTTCTCTTACGGTCATTACCAACATCTGCTGCCAGCTGTATGCAGTAATGTAAGCATTATCTCAAGAGCAGGCAAAAGTTCAGACACATAATGCATGCCAAATTTTAACCAACTCTTATCAGAAGTAATGTTTTTTTTTCCTAGAATAGCTTGATAAGAAAGACTAAAATAGTCTATAGTTAACATAACGAAGCAAATACATTTTGCTGCAATTTACATATTACTCTGCTTCTTGAAATTTGTATCTGATCTTTAAAAGAAAAACAAAAAAACAAAACCCAAAACTTATTTAAGCTTTTAAACAGTCTTCAAAGGCTTTATAGTTTAGATAATTACTTTCTCAAATAAACACAGCTTATCCATTTTTTTGGGGAAAATAAGTCAGCCTGTCATTCAGGATGCACCTGCAGAGCAAATTTTTTGTTTTCTTACCTATGATTGACTTGCTTAGCATGTCTAAAAGAAAGAGTGAGTATTTCATATATGCGTTACTTACAATTTTCTCTGACTGTTTTTTTCAGATTTGATTGTACCTGTCTCGTAGTCTAGTATTTTATCTATGCATCCACAATAATGTCAGTAGAAAGCTTGAAAAGAACAGGTTTAGATATTTCAAACTTATTTACTTATTTTTTAATTGATAGAAATTAACTTTTCACCAGGAAAAAAAAAACAAACAAAAAAAACCCCAAAGCAACCAACGAAATCCTATTAAAATAAACAAATTAAAAGATCACGCTATCCCGCCAAAAACTATAACACTCATGAATAAAGCTTGACAGACATAAATATATTTCAAGATATGTTATGTGTTTGGTTTTCAAATACTCCCATTTTAACTGTAGGTCAGATATTTAAAACTGTTTCTTTATTTAGTCATATGCACGTTGGCATTGGCATGATTACAGTAATCAGTAGTTCACGTATTGTTCATCATGTTGGACTAAATTTTGTTCAGTACAAACTTTTTGGCTTCATTGGCAATACAAACAAGTAAGGACACAGGTACTAACTCAAAGAATGTAACCTTTCTCAGTCAGATGAAGTTCCTGGTTGGTATATTTCTGTCAATGATCAATCTGCAAAGCTTGTGGGGCCTCAGATAAGACATGGTTTATTTAATGTCCATTTTCTTCAGATTGAGTCGTTATTTGTTGTCTTCTTCTTCTTTTAGTCCTTTGAATCACTGCAGTGGAAAGTAATATTAAATTAGTGTTACTAGATCTAGATACACAGTGAAAGCCAAAAAGATACTGTTATTTGGAAAGTCTTTTTTTGGGGACCTGACCTACACCTGCTTTAAACTTCTCAGCTGACTAGCATAAAACATTGATGAGCCAGTCATGACCCTGGCACCTCCATTAGTCAGGAAGAATACTGGGAGAAATATATTCATATTCTGTCGAGCACCAAGAGCTACTATCGGGTGACTTCTGCGCCTCAGAGTGCCCACAACTGCAGCTCACCAAACAAAACCTTGGTGTCTCCAGCTAGTTGGACTCTTCCCATGAAACAGTCTCAATACTTATGCTAAAGAAAAAAAGAATTAAATTAATTCAAATGAAAAAGCTTATATTTCTCACAAATAACTTTGTAGAAAACGTTGAAATCTTCAATGAGCATTAGTAAAGGCTAGATGTGAATTAAACTGATGTGGTGGGTACAGATGATATTCCACAGCTGGAATCCCAGAAAGGACTTGTCTCACCTGGAGAAAGTGTTCTGGTCAGGAATACATATTGCAAACTTTCATGTTCTACCTACTAGGGCAGGATTAATCACCTGCAGAAACAAGCTGGGAAACAATTAGTTTAGCACAGAACAGTCGTTTTGCACAGGAGTATGTGGGAATTCTGTGGGAGTAGAAGCTGATCACAAGCAAATAATGTCATACGGTTGCCAATAGAAATGAAACTACTATTGTACTGGACTGCGTAAATAGGATTTCATAGGCTACATGAAGCCCACTCTTCTCAGTGTCAATAGGACTCTTCTGCTTCACACGTTCATTTTTTTCCAGCTCTGAATACTACCACAAATTTTTAAAAAGAAAGACAAATATAGAAGAGTTTCAGAGGTAAACAGTAAGAATGGTTCAAAAAATAGAACGGCTGGAGAGGAAAGATTATCTCACTGGGTCTGGTTAGTGTGAATAAGAGTTAACTGGAGGGAACAACTGTCTTCAAATGTATCAAATATTACTGCAAAGAAGATAAAAAAAAATTTCCATTACAGATAAAACAAGTAAAAATCTTAAACTGAGACAAAAATTCTAAGAAATGAGCACAAGGTGTAAACTAAAGGTACTGTAGTATCCTGACTTTTGAGCACTTGCCTCTTTGAAATCTTGATGTTCATTTTGTATATTTAAAAAGTCATACATACGGACACATTTGAAAGAAAATGCATTAAGATTCATCCATTATGTTTTCACTACTTTTTTTTTTTTTTTAATAAGTGGAAATATCTATCACTGCTCTAACAAGAATGGATTCTTTTTCTTAAAAATGGTTCATTAATCCCATCCCCAAAATCCTAATTAGGTACTTCGAAGTGTTTCTAACTGTAACACCAATTTTCTTAAGTTCTTTGAAGGCAACCAGCTCTCCTTAGAAGGCAATTTGTATTTTTTTTTCCTTTGCAACAGCCCCAGAGGTGAGTGTTATCTCATAGCAACACACACTTTATTTGGTATCTCACTGGCTAAACAAGCAAGATATTTTGTGAATAGAATTTTTTAAAAAAATAGTGTTTTGCGTTTTGCATCTACATTCAGAACACATTAAGGGGGTTTTTCTTCTCTTTTTATTTCTCATAAAAATCTATTTCCTCTTCAGTGGCAATAGGACCCTTAATCGTTACCACTTGAATAATATTGAAAAAATCAAAGCATATCTCATAACTCTACATGCACTACACCAGACTGTTTCAGTGGTGATAATGTAAACATACTTTTGTGCTATAACATACAAATCCCCCTATCACAGCCTCTGGGAGCTAATATCTCAACTTCACCATGAAGTTCCTCCCACTCCCANCGGTGATAATGTAAACATATTTTTGTGCTATAACATACAAATCCCCCTATCACAGCCTCTAGGAGCTAATATCTCAACTTCACCATGAAGTTCCTCCCACTCCCACCTAGTTAACACTGATTTTTATCTTATGTAATACTATTTGTTGTATATTAATGTTAACTTGAATGGATCAGACAAGATACTCTTGTGTAATATTTCAATGGAATATCTTGTATATATTGTTATTTGAAAGTAAGACAGGGCTTCTGCAGTCAATAATGTTATGCCATCAGCATCATTGCTTTGAACAGCTACAGAGATAACACTGAAAGTAAGATACTCTTTGTTTCCCAGCAATAATGCTGACCAGCTATAAGTAGAAAAATACAATTTCTTGTGTAATATTGTTTAATAAAAAATTTAGTAAATAGTTTGATTCTCAAATCTATGGTGATTTCACAGAAGTTTATATATATACTGTGCATTTAAAGAAAAAAAATAAAATGATATCACCTAAAATGTTTTCCAGTGGTTTCTAGTAATAGCTTCCAGGAATGTTTCTGAATAGTTTATTTAATGTTATGAAAAAACTATGTTATAACAGTTCATTTCTTTTGGAAAACTCAATCTAGCAGTCTAACATACTTTTATTTTTTACTTTTCCTGTGGCACTATTTAATTTTCAAACTTTAAGATACAAACCCAAGCTAAATGTCTTTCTCAAAACTTCTTTTTGCTTCATAACTGTATACATGGAGCTAAATATACAGATGTCTATTTAGTGCTAAGAAATCACTTATCTGTAACACACAGACACAATGTGTTAGGCATGCTTTCCCCCCATTATTGATATTTTGTTTTTTTCAATATACATTCAGGTCAGAAAATATTGTATTTTTGGCACCGGGAATAATTAGAATTCAGAATATACCTTGGAACTTTTAAATATCAGATTTACATAAGCTTCAGGGCAGAAAAAAAAAATCAGTTAGCTTTGGCTGAGGGCACATACTGCTCTGAAGAGTGAATGAATTGTCCTTGGAAATGCCTATTTCTTGTCACTGACTGAAGAGACAAACAGCTAACCCTACATACCCTTTGGACAGAAATAGTTCAGTGAGCTGAATTCCACCAGTGGGATTTTCACTTTTCAGTTTCTGACAGTTTAGAGGTCTTATTTGTATGGCCCCAAATCTAACTGTAGTCAATATTTCATCTAAGTGCTCAGTTAATCTGACAATTCACATTTTCTGAGTTCAGATTTTCTTCATGAGGATACTCAAAAAAATCAAATTCTATGTTTTAAAGGATTATGCTCCAGCAGTTTTCGCCACATGTTATCATCCTCCAAATGCCACAGCAGCTACCCAGTGGTACTGTCGTTTACTAAGGATTTTGACTTCTGAAATTCTGAAGCATTTTTTCAATAGCTTTCTAAGGACTTGCAAATCTTCTGAGCTTTAAGCAATTTAAGGATAGCAGTTTATTCTATGGTGAGTACCTGTAAAATTATAAATAAAAATCCAGTAAATCAAATACTGAATTATAGGATTTAAGTGTTTACAAAATTGTATCGTGTGTATATATATACACAACAAATACACACAGAAAATCTTTCATTAACATTTGTACGGAAAGCCAAAAGCATTTTAAATTTCCAAGAGCAACAGCAACAGAGATCTAACTTTTCCCATAACTCTAGCCAAGCATATCAGAAATGAATTTTTTTCTTGCTTTTTTTTAATTTTTTCTTCCTTCTTTTATTTTTTATTTTTTGTTCGACTTTTTTCCCTTTTGCGGGACCTTGGTGAGATACCTTCTAAACCTCCTTACAGCCTGTGGGGCTGATTTTCTTCTGATTTGCTCCTTGTTTGGTCATTTAAACAGCTATGAAGTGATTCGTTCTTTGGTTTTTGAGTGGAGTCCCAGATTAAATTAGAACAAGCAAGTCGCAGAAGTGGTAGAGCCATTTGTGCACTAGGGTTTACCCCAGGGTAAATAACCGTGTCCTGAATATCTGCCAGAGAGCAACAAGGCATAAGGAAACCCAGCAACAATCAGCTATCCTTTCTTCGACAAGACACTGTATTGTGCCTTGTTAAATTAGGTTCAGGAAAACTTCAACTCCCCTCTCCCCTGCCTCCAAACAGCCTGGATCACTGGAGGACAGTAGTATACTTCATTCAGTGTTCCTGGCTGGACCTTTGTGGTGGTTCATGTCTGCATTTAACAACCTCACCCCTCATACTTTTTTAACCCGGCTTGAATACTGCTTCATTCTGACAGAGTAATAAAATTCCTCTGCTAATTCAAACATCAGCCTTATCTACTGTGTTACAATTTACACTGAGTTGATGACTACTCCCTGAAATTTTGGTGAAAGAGAAAGAAATATTTTGTCAAGATTCTGCCATTTCTCCCTATATTTTTCTTTATGTAAACTAAACATGTTTTATTGTATAACTTACAAGGAAACTAAAATTTTTCTCTGTACAACAACTACACTGAAAGAAAAAGTAGCACTGTAAGGATCCATTTCCCAGTCTATGCTTAATCCCCTAGAAATAAATGCATCTCCATTTGGACTTCCACAACACTAACTATAAATTAAGGGCCCAATTTCAGCTCGCCTTTTTTTTTGCCCTCCTCATGTTCAGAATTTATAGTCTGCTAGTTTTTATCCAGAAACTTTCTCCAGACAATATTAAATTTAGTGATAGCCTAACTAATACCATAATAAGTGGCACAAACTCAGCACTTTGTAACGATTGGGCAGGAAAAAAAAGATGCTTGGACATGATTTGCTGCAATGAATGAGACCAGCATGACAAGTCCAAGTCTCACAGTACAGCCTTTAAGTACAACAGCAGAACTGCAGTATCCCTCAGATAGTCTCAGATAGGACTGTGTCATCTCTCTTCTCAATTTTCCCTTGATAGTTTTATTATTAGGTAGATCATTTTAAATGGGTATAAAATGACTGCACATACAATATAACCAAATGACCAATTAGATTAGAAGCAGTAAAACTTTCATATACCATTCCAGTTTGAAAGGGATCAAACAGATCCTCATTAAAATTTACAGATTAAAGTTTGAGGAAAATATTAGAAGAAATTAGTATCCCCCATGGTAGTCTAATTATTTTCCCCCACTTACAGTGGAGTAAAAAAAACCCAATTCATCGAGTAGATAATAAATGAGGGTGAGAAAGAGAAAAAGTGAGAAATAAAATGCCAGAATGATAGAAACACTATGATTAAAAGGAAGATCATCAAGGGATAATATGCTTTTTATTGTAAGGAAACACTTCACATAGGATCTGAACTTGCAAGATGAACTGAGCATCTTATGTTGCCACACAGGAGCTTCAGCTCACATGCATCTCAGTGGGCACTCAGGGTTTTCAGCAGAACTCAAGAAGAGCTCAGAATTTGGCAGAAATAGTCCCATACTAGCGAACATTCAGCTATGAAACTTTTAACATTAACAAACGTCAGTAAAAGTAAAATGTATGTTCCTCTTGTAGAAGATTTTTGATAGCTTTTAAACATTATTTTCAGAAGCTAAAGCACCGCCACTGCCAAATGGAAACACTAAACGTAGTACACTGAACAAAAATAGCTGCCTTAGAAGTTCATTCTCTTTTCTTGCTCCATTTCACACTGCCAGAGTAGCTTTTCTGACAGCCAAAGTTGGTGGTAACAGCAGCCAGCTCAAAAATATAGCATTTCTTTGAAAAATTACAAAACAAACTTCTTTGAGCTCCCACCCAGAGACTTTGGAAAACTGAGTGTCTTCACTTCATACCCTTAAAAGTCCATATTTCTCCCACTTGTAATCAGGAAGCTTGTTCAATATAAACGAAACCTTTGGGCAAAGAGAATCAAAATATTTTGACAGGAAAACAGAGTAATATCATTGTACCAAGATCATGTCCAGTCCCACAGTGTTTTGAGTAAAATTTCTGTGCTTCAACTGAATAAACATCCCAACTCTGAAGAGCACTCACACATTTCTTCCAGCAGCAACATCAAACTAATGGTCTGTTATGGCAGTTCAACCAAGAGCCAGGGTCAAATATTCATCTTAGGTATGTTCGTCTCCAGTCGAATAAAAAAATCAGTGAAAGGCATGCCTTGTCTCTTCTTGACTGTCTCCAAATTTCTCTACACTTTCACTCTACACCATCTCCTGTCACCACTCCACTACCTTCATGCTAGTAACAGTCAGCTAAGTTTTGAGTGAATCCATCCCTTTTATTTAGTTTGTCTCTGATCAATCACACTGAAACTATTACATCATAGAATAGAAATTGATGCATAGGTTAATATTCTTTATTACTAAATCAAGCATTTGTTTTCCATCAAAGCACACAACAAAGTTCTGCAGCAAGACCTACCTCAGGCTTTATGTATGACCATGTTTGCTGCTTAGCTTTTATCACTTACATCTTTTTAGCAAAGCAGAACTGAAGAGTCAATAAACAATATGTGAGAAAAACTGAGAAGACCTGTCTGTTTGAACAATCCTTTCATGTTGAATATTAGTTTTATGTATATACAATCTTTCAAACATCTCCTAAAGCATTTTGGCAAGTGCAATAGACTAACTGATATAGATTACCCAAAATTATGCACATTTACATCAAACCTCAGTCAGCATTTATGATCGTATTTTTATGTTTTTTATAAAGTTCAAAATCCCATGCTGTCAAGATGACAGATACCAAAACAAACCTTTTTACATGGTCTCTGCGTTCAAATTGGAAGCTTTCATATACGCATGTTTGTATGTTCTGTTCCCCAGTACACCCTATGCAAATATAGACTGTCTTATGTAGGGAAAAAAAAGTCTACTACGTATGTCATCATATCTGCAATTCATTCATTTAAATCAAATAGAGTTTATAAGGTCCAAATATTCCCTCGCTGATTATTTATTTTATTTTTGCACAGATAGCACTTTTGCCAATGGGCAGTACCATCTTCCAATATCAAATGACTGTTATGACTTAGGTATTCCGCTTGTTCTGTTTCTTCTCATCCAGATTTGCAGAGTATCACCTACTATTTTGCTTAACTCTTACAAGAATAGGTATAAAATTGTTCAAGAGGAATGAAGGAGAACAAAAAGGATGTGGAAGACTATGTCTCGTCATTGCTCAGTCTTGCGCTAATTCAAAATTCCAGCACCTACATTTGTTCTTCCAATTTCCTTTACCAGTGAGTCCGATGGCCAGAGCAGCCTGATCATTGCTAACTGCTTTGTGCCATTGCTGATCACAGCACTATCAGCTCCAATCTGTGTCACAAGCACGGCTGGTGATCAGGGCTCTAATAATTGTGAAATGAGATAAGAACTCTAAGCAGAGATCTCCTGTAAAACATGAAGCCCTATCAAGGAATTACATGAATCAAGTTATCTCTTAGGATCTAAAAGACAGTCCTAATTTCCAACTAAAAACATCCAGCCCAGACTTGATTCTGAAGTACCAGACTGTTATTTTAAAATCTACCTTCAGGGCTCAAAGGATGAATTTGTTGTTCTAGTAACCCATTCAGAGAAGGAAAATGGCCACAACTACTGAAAAAACAGCTGTAGCAATCCATTTCATTTCTTCTAGCAGCTTGAATAGTTTGGCACTGAGGACTATTCTAGTATATTTTAGTCTGAGCATATTTATTTACAATTATTTTTTTTTCATTTCTAGAATGCTGAAAAAATGCCGGATTAAAAAATAAGCTTTATTGCTTCCTTATCAAAGGGAGAGAGCAATTAGGCAGAACGCAGGCACACTGTGAACAAAGATGGCTTCATTTCTTATTGACTTCCTACATTTTCATGAAGGAGAGTACTACCCTGCTGCCAGAAAATAAAGCCAAGACATTCAAAATGTAGGCTGACACTGTGTACATGCCACACGCAGGTATCAGGGGTCCCAGAGTAACTACTGTACCTCACCGTGACTGAAAGCCCTAGGAAAGCAAGCAGGATATAAAGATGCTGATAGCCTGTACCATAGAACAGGCTTTCTAGGCAGGCTCTTTGTTACTTGGTGATCTTCAAACTGAGGCAGAGTTTGCAGCAGAGTGGACACACAGCTCTACTAGAAGCACACAGGGCTGAACTCAGCCAGGCTTAATGGCTGCGACCCAGACAGCTTTTCCCGAGGTGAATTAGACCTGCTTTCTCAGTACACATGAATCATTTAGGCTGTATTGTCTTTCAGATTACCTGCTGCTGCCAAATAAATTACATCCAGAATAGTGTATATTTATTTTTCCAAGCCAGAAGGTTCCACAGCTTATTATTTTTTTATCATCTTGGTGCACCCCTGACTTCCACTTTTCTAGAAAAAGGTACTATAAATGTACCTTTTTGTTGTGGAGATTTTAATGGTTATCTTCTCATGTCACATATTTACGATTTATATGCATTTGTACAGATCAACATCTAGACAAAAGTCTAGATTCATTCCCCTTGATTTTAGACACTTACTTCAGTTGTCTAAATTATTTCTTCCCAATAGGCACATACACATCATACATATATACATATATGCACGGCCAGCCAAACTCTGATTATCCACTCTGACTGTTCAGGATGAAAGCCTGTTCATGAAGTATATATACATATGTACATACCTCTATACATATGAATCCCTCCACTAACTACTGTTACACACTCAGTCTGTTCAGTAGCTGGCCCTGGTCCCCCTGGTCTCCCAGCTGCCTCACGCACACGCATACACACACATGCAACCATGGGTCTCATCAGTAACTGGTTCAGATCTAAGGCCCCTCCAGTAGCCCACCCCCAGAGCTCCAGTATCTGGCATGGAATCCCTGGTCCCTCCAGCATCCAACTCGCAGACCCCCATGTCTCTTCAAGATACAGCCCAGACCTATGGTCACTCTGATACCTGTCTTTTCTAGAGAAAAGAAGATNACCAAGCTGCTTCTCCTACTTGCTGGCTGGTCCAGCTTGATTCACCCAGTAATGTCACACTGACATACACACTTGCACACGATGCACACATGCTTCGGTCTCTCTAGTTCCTCCCACCACAGACACTCAGCCCCCGTGACCTGGACAGGCTGGAGTGTTGGGCAGAGAGGAAACTAATGAAATTCAGCAAGGGCAAGTG
>RSEF01000008.1:30891292-30912621 GCA_003993805.1 Himantopus leucocephalus | reverse complement strand
ACCTCAGCAAATATGGCTCCTGATGCAGCTAACGGTCAGCGCTGAGGGCAGAGCGTGCCCCTACTCAAGATGGCGTCGGTACAGCCCCGGCGGGGGGACCGGTGAGGTCGTGCCCTGAGTAAAGATGGCCGCGCCCACCACCAACACCTGGCGGGGCAGCGCCCGCCTGCCCTTACTTACCATGTCGGCCGTGAGGCGCTTCGCCTCAGTTTTGGCCCTCGGGCGGTGTACTGCTAAAAATGCTTTTTATTTTGTTTTTAAAATGAATACTAAATGCCCGGAGCAGGCAAGCTTTCATCCTCATCAGCGTTTGCTCTTTGTAAGGTATTTTGAGGTGATTGCCAACCTTTCCCTCTTCTCACCCTCCTTGAAGGTTATTTCATGTTTTTCTAGGGTTTGGTTGTGAAGGCATCAGTGTTTAAGAGAATGTTGTCATTACCCAGCCCTTCTGGAAGTCTTTTGGTTTTATTGGTCGTTATTTTGGTGAATGAGCGGTAACTTACANTCGTTATTTTGGTGAATGAGCGGTAACTTACAGGTGAGCCCGTCAGTACCAACGCAAGGTTTGTCGCAGTCCCAGGTACTCACAGGATCGGTAAAAACGGCGATTTAAAACATGTGGAAGGCTGACAAAGAGCTCAGCCAGTGATGAGAAATATTGCCGTATTGCCATCTAATAGTTGGTTTTTTTTGCGGGGGGGAGATGTGATTAAACTAAATCATCAGCTTAGAGCTCAGCAGGCAAAGTATGCAAATGAAAATTGATTAACTCCTTTCAGCAGCTGGAAGAGAAAGGCCGGGGCCGGAGCGTGCCCCGCCATGAACTCGGCCCTCCCAGACCAAGGCTGAGGCGCTCCGACGAGAGACCTGCTCGGCACTCTCGTCCGCAGAGCGTCTCTCAGGTGGATAAATACACCGCTTGTTGTTGGTCAAGAAAATTGTCACCTCTCACGAGCGCGCTACGTTAATTAGAATGGAAAGCGAGGACTGGGAAGTTAGGCATTTGGAATCTGAGTGTTTGAAAAAGGAGGGTGCAATAGGACGCTGTCGCCGCGCTGAGTCGCCATCCCTGCAGGTATTTAAGAGACGTGTGGACGTGGTGCTGAGGGACATGGTTTAGCGGTAACTCGGCAGTGCCNACCCAAAACAGTTCTACATTGTGTGCCCTAGTGCAACTGCTTTTGCTTAGTAAAACGAAATGGGCACTAGAATGAGGGGAAATCAATCCAAAGTTTTGAGTTAGAATTAATTTCCAAACCTTTTGTAGCCTCTGTCCTATGCAACTAGCAGGGCTGTGCAGGATCTGCTGCAAATGAGCCAGTGAAACGGCATAGCAGAATAAAAATTATTTTTGGAGAGTTTCATTTGACCATTTTATGTGTGTGTACATATATATCTTTAAAAAAACTGCAGGCAGACTACCATATAGTTTCAGAGGCAGAAAGCAGCCGCAGTTCCCGCAATTAATTTCAAGTAAAATGGCGCCCGCTCGGTATTTTGTGACTAGCAGTAGGAAAACTTGGCTTTTGCCCCCTCCTCTCGAGCTGCCTCTGCAGGGACTGGAGCCACAGCTCCCACACACGAGCAGCCCCATGCATGGCGCCGTGGCCCTCGGAAGCCGCAGGCGTGTTTCGGAGTGCCATCGGGCTGCGGTGAGCGCTGGGAGAGGCCGTTGTCCATTGCCGGTTCCGTGGGGAAAGCGATACAATCCCTCAACTCCGACCGAGCCCACATCCTCCGATGGCTCATGGCGTTCCCTTCTGTGGAAGCGGTGGGGGCTGCGCTGCCGAGGCCTCTGTGGGAATTTGAGTTCAAGACGGCTCTGAATTCACGTTTGGACGGCGGTTGACTGCAAATGAGTCCAGATAAAGCTTTTCTATGAAGTTGACGCCTGCTTTTTGCCCGCACCGGGGAGTTTGGTGGCCATGTTGATAAGTATGCCTTTGAGGCCCTGTGATTTATAAGCACACGGGCAGGTCAGGATCACCTGAAAATCGACTTGGCTTTTACGCTCCGCATTTCACAGAGCCGCTACCGCTAGTCCCAGCGGCCAGACCCGAACGTCCCGTCCACGCACTTCAGCCCCGGGCCTTCTCCTGCAGGACCCCGCTCCGGTACTCCCAGTCCCCCGTGCCCTTCTCCAGACGTATCCAGCTCGCTCCCGCCCTCCATGCACCCCTCAGCCGGGAGGTGCGGGCCTCCCCGAGCCGGGAAGGGGTGGTTTACCGCCAGCGGTGTTTCTCCCGGCGGCCCCGGCCCGGCGCTACGTGCCTCCCCGGACGCGGTCCGCGGGGCCGCCCCCGCCGGAGGGATGCGGCCCGCCCGTCCCCCGGGAGGCGGCTCTCCCGCCGCTCCGCTCCGCCTTCCTGCGCCGCAGGTGAGGCGCGCTGCCCCCCCCCCCNCCCCCCCCCCCCCCTTCACCCGCTTCCCGCTTCCGCCCAGGTGAGAGCCGGCGGCCATCGCGCCGCTCCGACCGCCGCCGCCGCCTCCCGCCCGCAGGTACCGGCCCCTCGCCCCGCCACGGCGGCCGCCCCCCAGCGCCGGCGGCTCGGCCGCAGCGGCCCCTTCGCCTCAGCAGCGCCCCCAGCGCTGAGGGGGGAGCCCGCCGCTAACCCCCCCCGCCCCTCCTCCTCCTCCTCCCTGCCCGCCTCGGCCCCGGCCCCCTCAGAGCGGCGTGGGCAGGAGTTTCGGTAGCGAAGGCGGTGGGGCCCGGAGCGGAGGGGCGGCTCTGGGCTGTGCCCATTGAGGGGAGGCCCCGCTGCCCTCGACGCCCCGGGAGCCGGCGGGTGTGGTATATGGGAGGGGGTAGGTCGAGTCAGCTCCTGGTGAGGGCTCTTCTGGAGGAGTTTAATGCTTTCTTCAGGCTAGCTAGTGCTTGGTGGTGGCACAGACCCTCAGGAGAAGCGTCTCCTGCCGTCTCCTGGCTCCCTCAGCGCCTGACCTGAGCACCGCCCTGGCCCGGGCACCGGCCTGCGCTTGGCCAGAGGCTCCCGCCTCGGAGCCCCTTTAGGCTTCGTGCACCGGGGGTGTCAGCGGCTCTGTGATGACCCCGGTAAGGGCTGGGGAGAGCTGCATGGCTCCCGATGGCAGGCAAAGGTGCTCCGGGGTGCAGGAGTCCTCCAGAGTGTCATGTTGTTGTGCAGTGTCCATTGCTTGGAGAGGCTGTCGTGAGGAGGAGAGGAGGCGCTAGGGAAGGAACGCGCCCTTTGCAACACCCTCTGTCAGTGCCTGTCATTTCAGAGGTTCCTAACGTAGCAGGTCTTCTTTTTTTTTCTTTTTTTTTTAGGGGTTGATTAATAGGAAAACAGTTCTTTTGCGTTCCTTGTAAAATTTTGAAGCTTAGAAATTCAGCATGCCTCCAGGTCTAACAACTCTCCTTCCCCATGAAGTGATTTGTTAATCACGTATGCCGTCATCACAGTAATTCAAGGATTTATTGGCTAATTTCAGTAGAATATGACAATATTTAGATCTCGGAGACAAGATTGTGAGGATAGGTTTCTGAGACCATGTTACTGCTCCACGGAGAATGGCTTTGGCATGAGCTCACCCTTCTATTAGACATCAGAGAACCTACAGCGGCGCTTTCCTCAAGGCTGAAGTCTGCAGGAATTCAGGTTCTGCTTGTTAAAAGTTAGCGTGCCTTGAGAGTGAGTAATGCTCTTCTTGATCTGCATAGAGACTGGTAATCACAGATGCAGAGTTATTTTTTGTTTTGCTTTCGTCATCTTGTGGTCACTAATCGTATGTAACAACAGGACACACTCAGTTTGCCCATGGAGTATTTTTTTTTGTATTTAACAGTATTTAGCTTTGACCTGCTTTACCCTGGAGATGTGTGGTGTATTTGTTTTGGTACTCAGAGCACGGTTTGGTTGTTTCCGTCTTTCAAGTGCCTGGAGCAGTCAGCATGTGCTCTATAGTGCTTTTTATAAATACTGCAGCATTACACAGAACAGCAGGTTTTGGTGGTTTCATCTGAAAGGTGCGTGCATGCTAAGCTTGGTTGGACTGAATTCTGTACGTTACTAGGATGGAAAACTGAGCATAACGTGTAGGACAGCAAAATACGTGTTAGAACAGTGTTTTTTCACAGTACCTAGTTGCTTGATGGCATGTAAATGATACATTTTTAAATATCTGAAGTTACAGGTGATGCTGTGTTAGGACAATTTGGGATCAAGATCACACTAACAAATGCTGTTTTCCCTTTCTTTTGCCTTTATCAAATTTTTAAACTGTTTGGGCTGAAATTTGCCAAGTCAGCGATCTCTCTGATGAGGAAGACTATATGCATCATATCAGCCACTCCTGATAACAGGGCCAGGAAAAATTACAACTGCGTTAGTGCAGAAAGGTGACTTTGGATTGGGAATGTACCTTTGGCTGTTCCCGTGGCAGGCTGCTTGGCTTGGCCATGTTAGAAGCCTTTGAAAAATAGCAGCAGTTAGCGCTTGTGCATTAAGGACGTATGGCGTTTAATGTCCCAAAAGGTGACACCCACGCTGAGCGGGGAGAGCCTCCCATGAGGCAGGACTTCCCTGCAGGCGCGTCTCGTGGAGGGACACAGGTTGTTGGAGGCCAAGCTGAAGGACGTAGGGCAGAAACAGTTGTAGTTGTTAGGTGGGTGGGGAGAAATGGGCAGAAGAATCTCTGCTGGCTAAACCGTGTCCTCCTCCAGACCTCAGCAGGAAGACCCTTATTTCTGCCTTTCAGCAGCCCTTTGTGGAGGGCAGGTGTTTGTCAAGGCCACTGCCAGGGCTGTCGTGTTCCCCTCTGGCTCTGGGATGTGCCGGGGCTGAGCACCCTGTGTCTCCGTGCAAGTGGCAGGCGTCTGGCAGAGGGGTGATGGCAATGGAAGACTTAAACCTTTCAGCTCTTCTGATGACCTCTGCTGGCATCAGCATGGGGGAATTCCTTTTTTCTTAGTCTGCTTTTGAAGAAGATCCAAGTCTTAGGATTTCATACAAAACTTTATGAAACTTTCCCGCTCCCTATGATGCGTTGATTTCAGCTCTCAAAAGTGAAGACAGTAAAAACCCAGATGCATGCTGTGCTGGAGCGTGGGCTTTTTTCTGGTGTTAGAAAACACTAGAAATTCATTATTTTCTTAATGATTTTACAATTATATTGGGAGTTGTGACATAAATTTTTGAACTGAGGTTTGCAGTTTTGTCTACCAGTAAGATAAATCAGTGGCGGTAGAAATTGGAGAATGGAGCTAAGAAAGTTGAATGCGGAGTGGGTGAACTGATTTTAACAAGACAAACCATCGTGTTTTGGATCACTTCAAAATTATCGTCTAGGAGTGGATCTCCTAATTTAGCAACTTCCTGTTGACACCTTGCTTGGACTTAGCATCAGCATCTGGAAATTGTTTAACGATAAGCTGTTCGGGCTCCTAAACATAAACAGCTCAATAGTACGTGGAGTTGTGTGTTTCTCTGGTGCCCAAAAGCCAGTCTTAGAGACCTGTCCTCAATTATACACTACTTGAAAACTTTAAGGTAGTTTATATTTTCAGGGATCCCCTCTCACCAGAAGGAGCTGTTTACTTTAAAATATAACACCTTCCCCCCTCCCCTTTCTCTTTTTATGCAAGAAAGGAGAACAAAGAAATACCGAGGGTGGTTTTAACATATTGCACAAAAAAAATCATTAAAAACCATTGCAAGCTGGCCAGAGGCCAGCTTTGATCACGAGGAATCCCAAAGTGCTGTGTAAACTGGAACTGTTACGTGAACTGTACCTGAGATCCACTTTGGCATCCACCGGTGCAGAGTGGTCTGCAATGGCTCTTAGCAACGCTTTGGAGCAGCTCAAGCAGGAAGCTGAAACTTTCTTTAATCTTTTTTCCCCCCTTTTTGCACCTCCTTCTCCGGGGGACTTCTGCCTAGATGGAGCCTAGTTCTCTTACCTATGCATTTATGCTTAAATTTTTCTTTTCTTGGATCTGTACCCATCGTCATAATTGCTATTGTTACACCCGCTGTAATGGAAAAAAGATTAATCTTGGAGACTGTCAGCGCGGCACTTTGAGGCTGTTTTTGAATGACGCAGGCTATTTCTCATGGTGAAGTTTGCCAGTGCAGCTGAGCTGCTGCAACCGCTAGCTGC
Source organism: Himantopus leucocephalus (assembly GCA_003993805.1). Lineage (NCBI taxonomy): Eukaryota > Metazoa > Chordata > Aves > Charadriiformes > Recurvirostridae > Himantopus > Himantopus leucocephalus. Next base: position 30,906,504 of record RSEF01000008.1, on the reverse strand, counting down.
TGCCTGCTGCAAGGTGTGGTCCCGCTTCCCCAGCGCTTCTCGCCCCCCTCCTGCTTGCCAGTGCTGGCAGTTCAGAGCTAACTGGGCAAAAAGCTCACCCTACCAAAATGTGAAGGTTTTTTCTGCCTGCTTAGCTCCCCGTTCCAGCTTACTATGGATCAGATGAATGAGTGCAAGCACAGATGGGAAGGGAAGAACAAAATGCATGAAAGAGGGCTGGAGAGCTGGACCAGCCTCCTGGCTTCAGCTATTAGATGGGCATGGTGCTGTCAAGTCGGCATTATTTCCTGCCGTGCTGGATTTCTTTTCTGGGTTTAATCTTTTCTTCACCCTACTGCTGTTTTAAAGGTGTTTCAAACCACTTTTCCTCATAGGAGTTATTTTGCAGTCTTTTCTGATGTTGGTTTGCTTGCTTTAGGGTTGTTTTTTTTCCTCTGTTAACTGCTGATGTGAGATAGAAAAATAGAGGAGGGAAATGAATGGAGGGAAGTTAAATTGGGAAGAAAGAGCAAATTTCCATATTCTTTGTCCTGTTTTGTTAAGATTCATGCAATACTTTTAGTCAAGGAGGTTTTGTCTTTTTGGTTTAGATGAAGACTCAGGAATGTATAAGGAAATGGTATTTTCATCTGTTCTTTAGAATCAGATCTCAGCACAGAATCAAAGGCTGCTGTGCTCTTAGAAGTGTTTTATTTCAAATGGAAAAGAAAATAAAGCTGCAGCACTTACAAAAGTTCAGATGCATTCCTGAAAATCTTTCAGAGGTTGTATGGGTTTGCCGCTTCAACTCTTGCTATGAGTTTGGTTTAAAATGACCTCCTAAATCTGTTAATAGTCTTGCAAAACGTCTCATTTTGCTTGGCTGTGGGTGGAAACCATGCAAACCCACCGAGTTCTGCAGGAATTCCTCCAGGATCCAAAGCTGCTCAGATACGGTAAAGGGTACAAAAATCTGAAATTGTGGTTTATGACACACCTCCACTCTTTTTTTTTTTTTTTTTGTTCATTAGGTAAATCCAGCTTAATCTCATTCTTCAGAAGATAAGCTATTCACTTGCATACTTAATATTTCATTAAATATAACAGTGTCCTCCCAGAACTCAAGATGTTTTCAGTGTGAGCACAGACAGTGTCAGAGGCAGAGCTGAAAGGATCAGAGGTCCTGCTGGGACAGAGCCCCTGGGATGTGCTTACCCTGGTATTGCATTCAGATGCATATGACCCTTTCTACTCTCGAATTGCAAGATTAAAAAAGTAAATACAGATTTTTTTAATATATATATATGGCTATTTTCATTCCAAAATAATTCCAAATATATTATTCTGAAATTACACAGTTATATACGAGGTAGAGTTACAATTATGTAAATTGTGCTATTAAATGGCTGACTTCTTTCAGAGGAGCTTGTACTAAGTGAAGAAATCTTGTTTCTCCTGTATGTTTTGGTATAACTGCCTTGATAGATTTCAGAATGACAGGCTCCACATCAACGTAATAACATGCAAGTAAGGGTACAAATTTATCATCGCTGCTAATTGCGAGTCTGTTGTTTTTATACTGCCATCTAGGCCTCAGCCCCAGTTGGAGACCTGTTCTATTTGGCACTGTAGAGGAGCGTGATAAAGGGTATTCTGTTCCTTCAAAGCTTGTCATGTACATAGAAAAGAGAAAGGCAAGCTCATGTAGGAGAAGACAATGAGCTGCTTTCACCTGTTCTTTCGCACCAGGGCTGCGATTAGAACTAACCTCCCTTAGAAATGTGTTGGACTAGGGATTGATTTGGCCGGTTTTGGGCCATAATGCCGTGCTGTCTCATGAGTGGAGGGAACTTCATTGTTTTATAGGGAGATGCAAGGTTTCACCTATGTTGCCATACAGCAGGGCAGAGCTATCATGATAAGAATATGGTCTACAAATAGTTAAAGTAATCAAGAGGAAAGTATCTTCTAAATAATAGGAAGATTTTAACTGTATGTATATTTGAAAAGATTACAACTTTAATGTCTGTATTCAAAATAATTTGGTTGAATATAACTGTCTCTCAGTTTTCTTGGCCAATGTTTGTTTTCATAACCTGCATTTTTACTCATATTGGAAAGAGTTGTTCATATTCTTTCCTGTGTGTGAAAAGAAAAGCACACAGGACAAGGAAAGACTTTTGGATGTGCTGAGGCTGCTGTGCAACTAACTATATTGAGAGCTTTGTTGAATACCTGGAGTAAACAACAGGGGGTAGTAGTATTTTTTATTAAATTTGTTATAGTTAGCTTAGTATTTTATTATTGCATTTATTGACTGTGTATCTGTTAGCATTCCACTCGGATATATAAAGTATTAATTTCATTTTTTTTTAAACCTCATCTAGGTTATTCTGAGTAATTCCAAAAATACCCTTCAACATGCCTGAAAATCGTGCTGCAGGTATGTAGTCTAAAAGTGATTACTTTTGTTAAGCAGTGAGAAACGAAGCTCTGTTTCTAACATGTACTACTTTGTGGTGTAGATAAACAGCAGGTGCTTCAGATCCTTGATCGTCTGCAAGCAAAACTGCGTGAGAAAAGAGATTCCCAACATAATGAAAACCTGACTGTTTTGCGTAACACACTCAGGAGTCCTTTGTTTAACCAGATACTGACCCTCCAGCAATCCATCAAGCAACTGAAGGAACAAGTGAGTGTAAAATTACAATTGCTGGTGTGATGATAACTGTAGTCAACTCGGAATTTAAAACAGGGTATGTAGGTGTGTGTTAATGAGGGCGGTCTCGTTAATAAGCTGTAACTTGGTGCGAGTGAATGTTGAGCTTTTGGGTTTTTTTTGGTCAAGCGAGTATCTACAGCGTCACTACTGAAATGAGGAGTGGTATCGCAACAAAAAGGTCATGAGGCAACGTGCTTTGAAAGGGATGCAGAAGAGGCAGGCGCTGAGAACCGCATCAGTCGAGAAAAGCATCTGCAAAAGGCATCAGCTTTAGTACTTTGAGTTCTGAACACGATTGGAACTGGGATCCTTTGTTTTTCACAGAAGCTAAATACTGTTTATCAGCTAACTGGCAGCATCTTTTCTCCTCAGAAGACATTAGTTCCTGCTGACTTGTACAAGAATGGTTAACCTGTTTTGGGAAATATAATCTAGAAAACTACCCCTGAAGATTTGCCAAGGTCTGATGCAGGCGTCCCCAAGCTAGCTTTAAAATGATGTGGCTCCAGCAGTGGAAGGAACTTGTGTGGATTGGTTTATAACAACAACTGACACTTCGATCTTGTGGACATGGCTATCAATGACACATCTGCACCAACAGGTCTCACCATGTATTTAGCAGTCAGGCATGCAAATTTAAAATCAGAGACTAACTTGGCATACCCTAATCAGCAGCAATCCCCGTCTCTGTGGTTACTGCACCTGCCCAGCTGCAGATACAGAAGGTGGGGGTCAGGGGGACGAGGCCATCTTGCTGTCATTGCCAAATGTATGGCATGTGTTCCTGCCAGGGCAGCATGGTAGTGGTTGTGCCATTGAGTTTCCTTTCTTCCCATGTTCACAAAGGTGCTGTATCTGCTCCTGTTCCTTCCTTCCAAAGTTTGGATGTGTGTCTGCAAGCTATTAAAAATGTATGAAAATGCAAATATATCTAAGATCATGCTTTGTGACTGTGGCATAATGGATTTTATATCCAGAATGTTCAGAATTATCACATCTAGAAATTTTGTTTTTCTTGAATTTCTTTTTAAGCATGTCCCTCATGAGCAGTTTCATTCAGGATGGGATCTTTCAGTTTACTGTGTCCCACTGGGAATATTTCTGCATTTCTTCATTGTCTATTAGGACTAGACATTAAACTGCAAGTTCTAGCAATGATAACATGTTCAATGGTAGTTAGTTTGTACCCTTGGCTCTCTCTGGGGAGGACATAATATAGACCAGGCATTTGGCTCCTGAGTGACTAAGTGACTCTTAAAAAATTTGGATTCCTGTGCCAAAATTGTCTAGGTTTGCCTGACAGTTGCGACAGTGCTTGAGTGCTTCTTTAATGTTGTTGCTTTTGCATGTGTTGTTTCTGGAGTATCAGGGTGAAAAGAGGATAATGGGCATGGGCAGGGAAGCAGAATGAAAGAAATGGAGAAAATGAGTGGAGTAGAAACACAGCTGAAACATTGAGGCAGCTTTTCCTTCTGAAAAACAGTTTAAACTTCATACAGTAGCTTGGTTACAGCTCATATCTTAACATTGCCTAATTTATACAGGTGAGTATATTTGTGTGAATAGGCTTACATGAACATAGGGATGCTTGCTTCTTTGGCAGTCTTCACACAAGACAATATATGTGGAAATCTGTTTTGGTTTTGATAGTTTTTCTACATCTTTGTTAATTTTCAACAGCTCAATTATATGCCTCCTGACCGTTCAGTAGATTTTGATTTTACTAAGAGAGGGCTGCTAGTGTTTGCTGACAAGTCAGTTGCTGCTGGGAGCGTGTCTACGCCTTGCAGTTCGCCTGAACCCAAAGCATCTACCTTCACTCCAAACCTGGGAGTTAATGAATTTAATGCAATCATCCAACAGATGGCAAAGGTAAGGCTCTCAGGTTTAGTGAACCAAACTTATTTTCCCTTAATATAAAACTTTTTCTTGCAGGCTTTTGGAGTACATTTTCAAACATACTCTTCTATTGTGTATCTAGGAGTGTGGTGCCTCCTAGCCAGTAAGAGAGTAGAAGTGCTGAGGATAACTTTTCTCTGTGAAAGACAATGTCAGCACTGGAAGTGGTTTGGTGGTGTGGTTTGGTTTTTTTCCTTTGCCAATTTTTTGGGCTTACTTTCTACCAAACACACCAATGTAGAAAAGAAATTCCAGTTGCCAGAAAACTTTTCTGGTATTTGGTGACACTTAATTGCAAATGGACATTTTCTGCAGAAACTTGTTTTCATGGAGAGAGTTGTTTTATCGAGTACATTTTAAATTGGAAATATACCAACTTTGTTAACATATGAACAGGGCAAATGATTAAAAGAACTGGCATGTAATATTTTATTTAACTCTTCATTTAGTGTGTCTTAACTTTGCCAGACAGATGCTGATTTCATTAACATGTGATGTAGCATGTACCAGATGCTTATGGAAGTTGTACAGGTGCAGACATCCACCCATGTGGGATTGGCATTTATATCACAAATGTATTGTTCTGTGTTACTTCGAACCATTAATTTAATTGGTTAGTCATGCCTTTCTCTATTATGTAACTGTTGCTAATTGACTACCTTAATGTAGCTGTAATATTTTGAGCATAACTCTTCTCATTAGTGTGTCATTAACTCATCAGACAAAAGATTTAGCAGTAAAGACTGCGCATTATTTTGGATAAAACAGCTGTGATAGCAATGCATTCTCTAAGAGATATTTCCCAGTAAACAACCCCAGAAATCCTGTATTAGAACTGAAAAGCAGGCAGTTGCAAAAGCAAACTTTCTTTAGCATTATGCATGAACTTGCAGGGAGGGGAAGGAAATTAATTTCTTTATTTAAAAGCTGCAATCTTTTGAATGCACACCTAAAAATCAGCATTAAAAGCGAGGGGAGCCAGAAGACAAGTAATTTGGTTTAGCTATGCAGCATTTCCAGAAATCCCAAATATATTGCTCTAGACAGCACTTTGTTCGTACTTTTCATCCAGTTTGGAATTCATCTCATAATGTGAATGAAGTGTGAAAGCAGCTCTTAAATTCCCTGAGGTTTCAGAACCTCAGAGTGCTTGCATATCCAATACTCTGCTATATTAAAAATAATAAATGGAGGAGCTTTTATAGAAATAACATATTCAGTATTTTGCCTTTGTTTAGTCTTAGGAGGAGAATAATTCTCCCAGTGTTCATAAATTTTAAACTAGCTCGTTCTATTGCATTAAAAATTAGTAAATCAATTTTTTCTGTTTTATTAGGGAAGACAAGTAGAATCAATAAAGATTGAAAAGCCTTCTGTTGGAGGTCTTGGATTTAGTGTGGTTGCCCTCAAAAATCACAGCTTGGGAGAAGTTGGTATCTTTGTCAAGGAAGTCCAGCCAGGAAGCATAGCTGACAGGTGAGATCTTTATAATTGTATTGGAAAATTGCAGTATTTCCATGAAGGGAAAAGTCACAACTTTCATGTTGAAAACTCTTTTAGACTAACATGTTTGTCTGGGTTATCTGGTGGGATATTTTGTTGGTGGTACCTTGAATTCTGGCTTTTCAACTAAATCAACTCATGTTTTGAGGATCAGATTTTCAGATGAGTTTTAAATATCCAAGCCATTCATAAATGGAATTTCCAGAAATCGTGACTCACTCAAGAGAATCTTGAATACTGATTAAAAAACAAAAGAAAACTCAGAAAAGAATACAAGGAAAATAAAAATTAGCCTCCATTTGAATTTTTATGCATTGTGTCCCTGAAAGATTTCTTCCCCCCCTCCTTGTTTCTTTATTTATGTGCCTATGACAATACCCTATTTATAGTTGGTTTTACTGTTTGTTTCCTGTGTAAATTTAGATCCAGTCCTCCCGACAGATCCCTGCACAGATGTCATCATAGAATCAAGGCTTCAGGCAGTTTCTTCCCGTATTGTCTGTGGGTTTTCACCCAACAACAAAAGACAGAGCAATCCTTTAAAAATAAAATGCGATTGTAAAACCACAAGAGTTGGCATGAGACAAATGCTGTGCTTGGAATTATGTTTCAAGAAAATGTGTCTAGATTTCAAGTCATTGGTGTCACTTTTTAAATAACACATGTCAGGAAGTGCCAACACAGGATGACAAAAAGAGTGGGGAGAGGTTGGAATGATAATGGCTATGGGCCCACAGAGAACACACCAGAGAACACTTAAAGAAAAGCATATTAGGCTCTTTCAAAGTGGAGACAGATGGACTGATCCGGATGTCAAAGGAGGGTGAATATCTCACTTTAGGATTTGATGACCTGCTGCTCACTTTCTTTGATGAGAGAATCTAAAATATGGTTAGTGCTTGAAGAAAGTGATTTCTGGGAAACATCTTAAACATCGCATGATAAAAAGGAAGTTTAAAATGCGTTAGTTAAGATGTGCAGTTATATTGTTTCGGAGTTTTATAAATTTCCCCAGCATGCTTCCCATTTTGCTTGAGACAGGATCTCCTGGAGACTTTTTTTGGATTCCTACAGAGCTTTGAAGGCAGTGTCTGTCTATGTAACAGTTTGGTCTCGTGCTCAGAATGAATATTTAACAAAGGAGATGAGTGATGGTTTCTGTCTTGTCACAAATCTAAACTCATCACTAGGGTGAATTAACTGTGAAATTTATATTATCTTAAGGTATAAGTTGAACTGTGTATTGCTTGAAGCAAGTTTAATCCTCTAAATTTTGAGTAAAATATAAATATGCAGCTCATCGATCTTTAGATTAAATAGTGATAACAAAACAATATCCTAGCCTGAGTTGTGGGTACTTAGAAGTAGTAACATGTAGTGCTAAACATAATGAAGAATAGTTCGTAGTTCATTGTATAACTACAAAAATAGTTTTTATCTGCCCTGTAATTCAATATCATCAAGAAAGAACGAGGGAATTTGATTGAATTTTGAATAAAAGCAAAGGAAAAAGTCGAGCAAATTTCTGTACCATGATAAAGTTGGAACAAAATACAGCTGGGCATTTCAGTACAGTGTGGATTGCACGTAGTTTGTGTGTTGGTGAAGACAGCCTAATAACCAGATTTTTTTTGGTATATAAATATTTAACCTGCATAACTGTATTTTGCATGTTCGTATTAAATGACACAAGCCTGTTGTGAAGTCACTATGCTGCATTTTCAACTTTCTTTTAATGTTTTGTTAAGGGATCAAAGACTAAAGGAAAATGACCACATACTGGCCATTAATTGCACCCCATTGGATCAGAACATTTCCCATCAGCACGCTATTGCCCTCCTCCAGCAATCCACAGGATCTCTACATCTGGTTGTTGCTAGGGAGCCAGTTCAAGGAAACAGCAGAACTTCATCTGTCTTATTAAGTGATATAAATCCACCTGAGACTGTGAGTTGTTGTAATACTGTCAAAATCAGATTTTGAACTAATGCTGGATATTTTTTTGTGGTTGTAAGTGTTTGTGTTAGCAAGCTTTACATATAGGGACTTCGTTCTTTAATCAGATTTTATACGTGATGACATTTCATTTAGACTGATCATGCAATAAGTGTAAGGCTTCCATTGCAAAGCTGCATGAAGTTGTTATAAAATACATCCTGGGTTTTTAGAGGATAGCAGAAGCTTTAGTAGATCAACATATTCTTAGCAGCAGGGTCTGTTCAGCATAGGCTGGGAAAGCATTTTATGACTATACCCAGCTGAAACCTACTTGTGCTCAGCAATTAAAGATGCTCTGATTACATCTTAAAAGAGTGTAAACATAAGCTATCGTGAGCACTGCTTGAAATATCCCGAGCAATTTAAACTTAAACTGCTCAAAACAAAAAGCCTTGCCTTTATTTATCGTTTGGGTTTTTATTTAATCTGCAAGTTTCACTGATTGTGGACCCTTTTGTTTTCTTGAACAAGGAGAGATTGTCACTGAGACATGTAATAAGCTAGGGCTGAACTTCCATCTGTGTTCAAACCATATGGTCCAGGTGGCTTCACTGAATTTGGTTGAACTGCACACCTAAATCCAGGGTTTTCAATATTGGAATCTTAATTTATTACGCTAGTAGGTTTTGATGAAAATCTGGTTAAGAGCAGTGCTTTTCCTTATTCTCAGTAATTATTTCCCTCATGATTATTACAGAGCTAGTGAAATCTGAAGGTTTTAGTGGATAATCAATATTGTTTATTGCACTGAAAATTTTAAAGAATTAAACTTTAACTGCTTGTTCATTGAAAGAGCTGCACTGAACAGACTAACAAAATAAAATACAAATATATATCTCTACAGGGGGTCTTTAACTTCTTTTATGATATTTAACTGGCTTTGGCAAAGATTTTCAATATGCTAATAAATCCTTTATTCACAGAAGACTTAAATCTGCCTGCTTTGCTCCATTTTGGTTTCTATGAGATATTAATCTGACAGAAACATTGGCTGGGTTTGGGTTGCTTAACAGCTTTGTTATTTTCAGATTGTCTTGTAGAACATAAGGTCATGGTACAGCGTAGCTTAGAAACATGCTTCCAATTCAGTATGGCAGAATATTGTACTGCGCCATTAATTCAGTGTGTACTGGTGGTGTTTAATGTGTGTAAGTGAAATAACAGAAATAAGAATTTGGGCAACGCTAAGTGAAAACTAGGCCAGTGCAAGCTCCTTGCCTCTGTTTTTCTCTGTTGTTTGCAGTATTCTTGATTTATGAAAAACTAAAAGGATAGTTTTCATTTTGGCATGAAAATCTTAAAATTGCTTTTTCTTAGTCAAGCTATTTCCTAGTATCCTGTTATCCTGAAAGTGAAGGACAAAATGTATGTTTAAAAACAGATGAGAAATCCCACTGTGTATTTATAAGGAAATGAAGCTGACTGAATGAAATCCAACAGATCTCTAGTATGTGGGGTAGAGAGAGAAAATTGCTCTGATTGCTTCTCGTCATTCCTGGTACATGTGAAAGTGAGAAACGTTAAAGATCGACTGAAATTAAAATCTCCTGTTTTTATTAATTGCAGATTCACTGGGGCCATGTTGAAGACGTTGAGCTGATTAACGATGGTTCAGGATTAGGCTTTGGAATTGTAGGAGGAAAGTCGAGTGGAGTAGTTGTAAGAACAATTGTTCCTGGGGGATTAGCAGATCGGGTAATTTGTTATATTATGTCACTTCTTGTTTGATTGTGAAGTATAATTAACTGGTTTTGACAATCTTGAAATAAACTAATATACTTAAACAAAAGGAAGCTGATAGCATCAAAGTCTGAATGCCAGCATATACTTTATAAATAAATATGTTGAAGGTATGATTGAGGAAAAAGTCAGCACCTGATATGAATTAAGTTGTTTCTCAGACAAGCTTTGGCTTTTATAACATTGTTGAACATGCAGAAATTCTGAAAAGTTGTCTAACCTTCTAATATTTTCAATACTTTTGATATTTTCAGCCTTTGGTAATTCTGGGGGAGGACAAATACTCTTCTTAATGGATTTGCGCATCCTCTGTAGAATTTGGTACATTTGGCAACATCTATAGGGACAGACTCTCTAAATGAAGTGTCAGGCAAGAGCATCTGCCCTACTGAAGTAACTGCGTTGCAAGATTCAGTTTATAGGTTGAAAATGTCCTGTTTCTATTGGGTTTCATTTTAAAGGGATTTTGATCCCTGCCTTGCAGTCTGACCAGTTGAAGGAGACACTTAGGATTGATGCAAAGCCTTTTGATATCTTTTAAAGCTCACAGGTACAGTTTGCGGGCTTTGATTGCTAATCTTCAAAGACTCAGTGCTAAGTGTTGGTACATTTCAGGAGTAGAGCATGTGCAGTAGCAAAACAGATTTTCATTTTTTAATGTGAATTTGGTCATGGCAAGTTACAATATTTGAGGTCTGGAACCCATGCAGACAAGGTCCGATAACATACAAAAGAGAGAGGCCAAGGTACTTCCTCTAGTATAGGATGGAAATGAAAACTGGAGATTCGGAGAGCTTTACTGGAAAATGTTGGCTTTTGCTTGACTGCCTCCCTCTGAACCTGTCATGTATAAATGAGTATTTTTTAATTATTGTGTAACACCTGTTTTGCTGTAAGGAATAGAGTGTTTTGGCTACAAATGAAGCATGTAAGTTAAGAACTCACCCCATCATTCTCAGCTGAATGAGACATCGTTAAGAACATGTGAAATAATGAGCACATATACATGTTAAAATTGGATGAGTTTGTAAATGAGTTTGAGTTAGTTCTGGGAATAACTCCGCTATGATTGCTGTATGAATCAATGCACCTAAGGTGGTGGAGCTGTGCTGATCAATAGCAGCTGAGGATTTGGTCCTATGAATGCTTGCTTATAATAGAAATGATGATGTAGGTCATGAATCATAATTATCATGTAAAAACCGGTTTGTGTGGAGTCTTGTTACCTGCAGTGGTTTTACGCGCTTGAGTTGCAGCTAGACATATGAGAAAAGAATTGCCAGGCTAATATAGAAGTATTAGGAAAAACTCTAAAAAGTCCTAAATCAAAATGCTGTGCTTTTTATTCTGACCCCTATCCGATGGGGAGTATTCTGTGAAACAGCAATACTTAACAACCTGTGAGATTACAAAACATTGTTGCTGTCTGTTTTCTCCTGTATGAGAAAAGTAAACACTTTCTTAGGAATGGTACTATTCACTTGTGTGTCTTACTCAGATGTGGAAAGGTTGATTTACCACAGTTAACTACTGTGGAAAAAACAGTGCATGATTGTGTAAATGCTTCCTTGAATTATCCAGTATGTTGCCATGATGGTCAATGTGATGGCATTTTCTTGCATTGGCTCTCGTGGCCATGAAGATGCCTGTACACGGTTTCAATTTTGTAATGGAAGAGATATTTCATGTTTAGTCTGGAAACATTTTTTGCAATTTTATTTATGTTTGAAGGATGGGAGGCTCCGGACAGGAGATCACATCTTACAGATTGGAGGGACCAATGTGCAAGGAATGACCAGTGAGCAAGTTGCCCAAGTGCTGAGAAACTGTGGGAATTCTGTTAGGATGATTGTTGCAAGGGACCCAAAGTGTGACATTATGGAGACTCCACCAGCTCCTATGAGCTGGCCAGTCAGCACATTACCTTCCTTTCAAAATGGAAATGTAAGTATCTGGTGTTTACTTATGATGTTTTTAGGTATGTTTGTGGCTTGTGATCAGAGAGGAGGAGGAGAATAGAGCGTTCTTGAGGCCTGAAGTGCTTCTCCTCTTTTGAGTTTCCAGATACCATATGCGTGTATTTAAGTGGTTATTATTATAGCCCTGTCTTCTATAATTTTTACCTCTTTCCTGTGTGTTATTAATAACTGTAATCTTGGGATTGGAATGACCAGCTTTACAGAATTTACTTCAGAGTGGGCAATTTAATTACTAAGACCATAAATGTTATCGATAAATGGTACTTTTAGTTCTCCTCCTTAGCTCATTACGTTTTTGCTAATCAGTCATTTGTAAGTGGATTTAAAACTTGACTGTGAATTTCCCTAGTCTGAAATCCAGAGCGCCGTGGCCACACCAGAATTATTCAGCACAATCATCTTTTTATGAAACATAAGTGTGATGTTTTCATAGTCTACGCTACTGTCTGTGATAGGAAATATATCTAAAAATTTTGAAACTTGTTTTAGCAAATCTTATCATGGTCATATCAAAGTCTCTTGTTTTTGAAGTCATTCTCTTCAGTTTTGAGTAATTAAAATCAACAAATGCTACACTAAGTGTACAGTAGGTCTCGAAACATAAACAAAGCTGTGCTTGTGTACCATCTGCTACTACTGTGCTGCTTAGATTTAGGTGTAGAATCTGAGTAGCCTTTTCTTTCTTGTCTAGTTTCTTGAATACGAGTGAAGAGCGCTTTTTTTTTTCTTTTCTTGGTTGAAGCACCATTTTTAAAGGTCAGACTAGCAGTCATATTGTTACAAACTCACTTGCTTGCTAATTGAGCATAGTCACTGCAGAGGCACCCATTAGCTTTGTGTCTTGCATCTCTGGAAGACTACTGTGGCTGAAGCTGTCAGTAAAGTATTTTGGGCCCTTCTCAAGCTCTTCTTCTCAGAAGAGGGATTGGTGTAGTAGGAAATGGGAGAGGTGGGAGAGGGTACGTAAGGTTGGAGTCTTAAAAGTGGGCTTGTCTAATACTTAGTCTAATACTAAAAGGCTTTCCTAGAGAATCAGCATTGTTATGAAGCACTTCTTTTCCAGCTGTATCATGTTTTCCAAGGCCCATATTAGGAAAAAATAACATGGTCCTAGTTTTGTTTCCTCTACAAAGTACTGTTTTTCTCTCTTCCCTTCCTCAAAGGTGGGTCTGTTTGCCACTAATTGACCCCGAGCTTTGTAGATGCTGCACCTTTTCTAAAATGTTATTCCTTCTGGATGTCTTTTCAGTGTCCTCCTTATTCCTGCTATGTAGTTCAGAGGGGAAAAAAAATACATTGCAATTTCATCTACTTCTTTCTGAATGTATCTATTGTTTTCTGAACTAAATAGTGCCTTCATATTTAGATTTGAAGAAACTCCTCTTTCTGGTGTTAAGAGAGATTTGCTGAAGTCAAGAATAGTGGCTAAACTGAATGTATTTATTAATTTAATGATGATTTTAATGGTCTACCTTCATTTTGTGTCTGATTTACAACAGAACTTTTTCCTATAATCTAATTTCTCTCTGGTTTGTGAGTACTTTCACTAGCTGTGAGCTTTGGAATAGAAAATATTTTCCTTTTTTGCAAACTAGCAGAAAGACATTTTTAATATATGGTTAGTTTTTTCAGTTTTATATTAATATTTTATTTCTTTTAAATTTCCTGTAGTAGAGAACAACTGAAACTACTTAAGTCTGTGCATGGGCACAAGAAGACAGTCATATTATCTGTACTCTTCAAGATACTGACAGCAATGTTAGCAGCCTGCTTGTGCTGACTGTATTTAGGACTCTGTACTTTGATTTTTCCAGACTCCACTTCTAGTGTTTTCCATTCTGCTAGTAACATTACTTAGAGAAAATTTCTGTAGCATCAGAGCACTGAATATGAAGGGCTTGTGATTGTCAAAAAAGCAGGACGCTCAAGGCCATAGCTCCATTTCAGATGTTGCTATAGGCTTGTTTACTGTTTTGGTTCCCTCTCCTAAAGATAAGTGACAGAGCATATCTTCATCTCCATCAGCGTCTTATGGAGCAAGAGAGTTGGAAAGCATTTAATGAGCTTAATGAGTTGGCTAGTGGAGGGACGTGTGTGATAAGAAAGGAGATAGCTGTCCATTGATTTCTCTTTCAGTGAAAAGTGAAATAGGTACTGCCATAACTTCGTCCTGCTTTTAATACAGGTCTTTCCGAAACTGGTATTTGGCAAGCATTTGATTAAACTTCTCTTTTGTTCATTCTCTTAAGAAATGTTTTCCAATTTCCCGGTCCGTTTTTCGCTGTTGGCAGTGACAGTATCCCTCTTGGTTTCATCACTTTAACAGACCTTACTCTGATCATCATCATCTTTCTGATTTCATTGGGCTGTATCTGATTACTGAAAACAAACAACTTCATGTATTTTAATTTATCCCTTGCAATTCCAGATCTATGTGCTTGATTGTTTTTCTCTTTGGTATCACCAATGTCTTTAGTGTGTCCTGTCTGACCTCTGTCTTGCAGTTTTGATTTTTACTTGTGAGGGTAGAGCTGCACAGACATACTGAGGCCAGCTTTGTGGGGACCTTTTTCCATATACTTGTCCAGTGTAAGGTCAGATCATATTGTAATCTTAGCTAGTGGCTTTTATGTTTTTTTTGGTAATTGTAGTAAGCAGAGGGTTCACAGAACAGGTCATGTTACATGCTTCCCTTTTCAAGTATTGTTTGTTATGAGAAGTCATCTTATCAGTTCAACAAAAAAGCATTTGCAAATGAATACTCTCCCTTCCCCCTTAGGTCTTAAAAATAATTTTCATTGAATGTGAACTAATGAGTCTTTTGCCTGCCATTGCCTTAGACAACCTGGAGGCTTCCAGTGCTCTTTGCAGTTTGGTGGCATTCAAATCTGAACAGGATCGTATCAAACCTATTAAGATGATGTGTGTAAGATTGACTGTTGGAATGGTTTTGTGGTTTGGGATCTAGCATAAAACCAAACAATGAGCTCAAACACCTACCTAGTCTCGGGTATTTGCATTTAAGTAGGCAACTGCTTCTGTAGCAGAGATGTGCCTACTATGTGTACGCGTGGGTTCTTTCATTTCAGGGCATTAACCTGTTTGTTTTGAGATCCCTTTCCTGCTGCCCCTCACTTCCTTTGTAGGTGATAACAAGAAGAGATAAACATCATTTTTTTCTGACAGAAATATGTGATGTGTATTTATACCAGGTGTTTTTTGCTTCTTAACTGTCCAGTAGAAAGAGCTCAGGCAAGTGGATTCTTTCCACTGTTTATCAGGACTAACATATGAAAGGGAGAGAAGTAGTTCTGAGGGCATTCAGGTTTTCTGTTGTCTTGTGGGATTGACTGGGAATTTTGTTATTACCAAGTGGCAGTGGAATCCAAAGG